>ML682005.1:8618418-8640918 GCA_007922195.1 Podocnemis expansa
GTGTGTGTGTGTGTGTGTGTGTGTGTGTGTGTGTGTGTGTGTGTGTGTGTGAGCGAGCGCAGTAGCCAGTCAGAAGGCAGCTGCTGGTATAAAAGGAGTGCAGCAGAGCTAACTAGGGTCAGTCTGCAGCAAGAGCTGCAGGGAGAAGGTACTTTTCCTGGCAGGGTGGCTGCGGGAGCCAGCACCTTGGAGAGCTCCCAGTGGGAGCAGGCACTTGGAGCTGACGGAGGCTGGGGATCCTAGGGGAGCAGACTATGGCAGTGGCTGGAGCAGTGGTCCAGTGGCAAGGAGTGGATGGTGGCTGGATTCCAGCAGTGAGGGCGTGCTACTGGGGCTGCAGGGAAGTAGCCCAGGGAGTCGACATGGACTGGCGAGGAGTGACTGGAGGAAGGCAGAAGGCCTCACTGAAGGTACATAGGGTCCCTAGGCCAGGGCCTAGAGAAGAGGGCATGGCCAGGCCCATCCCGCAATGTGCAAGGAGTGGTACAGGCTCACTGGTATTTGACTGTTTTAGTGGCCAGAATGAGATTGAGTGGGGCCATTGACTGTTGAGTGGCCGGATCCCTGGAAGGGATGGACTGAAGGGCTTAGCCAGAGGGCTAAGGTCCCAGGACTGGACTCAGGAGCAGAGTCAGTGTAGCGAGAGGCAGAGCACAGACCACCTGGAGAGGACCATGAGCTAAATTTCCCAGTAACACCACCAGGAAGTGCCCTCCAGGTGGGTCAAGTGCTGCTGACCACTTAGACTCCTCAAACCAACTTCTTTGCTACCAAAGGAAATACAAAGCGCCTTCAGTCCTGTTACAGAGATAAAAGGGAACAAATCTGACCATTTATTCTGGGGAGAGGTCTATGGTTGTAGCCAAGAATTTCTGCATGACTTTACCTGAAAACCAGACTACTTTCACGGCAAGTTATCAATAAATATATTTTGTCTTGTGAATCTGTCAGATTTAGTTTAGACACATGAGTTGTGATTTTCAGAACAAAGTCCTTGGTGTGAGAATGTCCATGATCTCTTCAGCTCACATGAATCTTTTGTTGCAGAATCACGTTTAACATAGTGTAGAGCTCTATCTCCACTGGAAAAATTTTCCCCAGTAGTCTCTTCTACATTTTATGATCAGTTCAGTTTTCTGACAGTTGAATAAATAGCTTGTCAGTTGAGACCCTCCATTTTCTCTGCCTTCATTTCCTACAGGGACTCCATTTTTCCTTTCTTTCTCTTCTTCATATAGACCCTCTGTAATACTTCTGACAATATTTAAACTATCCAATAACTCAGGTGTAGAATATATTTTTTTAAAGTATATGAAAATAATTGAAAGAGTTTATTTGTGATGCAGGTATAATAAATCATAACTGCTACATAAAACTATGAAAATACTTCCAATAACTAATAGTATTTTCAAAATAACATGTTGATGGCAGTGACTAATGTTGTTAGCCCTTCCCTAAGTAAAATTTAGTAGAAACAATGTGACAAAGATCACATCATTAGTCTTCTGGAGACCTCGAGGGGTGTGGCATGTGTTATACATCCTTGTCTTTAGCTGTATATTAGTTTCAGCCTTAAAAGCATGGAAATAACATTTGCACAAGCACATATGTATCTGAATAATATGGAAAAAATACTGGTAATTTCAAGGAAAAACTTAAATTCTTTGATTAAATATTGGAAATATTGCAACTGAATCAGAATCTGAAAGCTGCTAGTAGCATATGATACATAGTTCCATAATTTATCAAAGAAAAAACTTTAAATAATTTTAACGTTATATGCTTTTGTTTAAATACAGAATAATTTACAAATTTAGTTAGTCATTATATACTTCTAGAATTTAATAGTTTGCATTATACTAATGGATGTAAATGTGTTTAGTACAGCAGACATTAAAAAAACTAATTTTCTGGATATGTTAATTAATAATACACTGGATTAATGAATGATGTAAAAATGAGAAATCCCAGTATGCTATTCTTTTTCTCATAGTTTCTTAGTAGCTCTTCTAAATACTGTTCCTCTAGTTTGCAGTCACTAAACAATAAGTATATGTTGCCTCCTTTATATTTTTATGTAGCCCACTCAGAACACAAATTTTGAAACAATGTTGTTGTAGCTGTGTTGGTCTCAGGATATTTGAGAGACAATTGAGGTAATATAAACATCTGTTGAAGAGAGACAAGCTTTCAGAACTTACACGAAGCTGAAGAAGGCTCAGTGAAAGCTCAAACGCTTGTTACCAAACAGACATTGATCCAATGCATGTTATTACCTGACTCACCTTGTCCCACTATTTTGAACACAGAAAGTATATTTTCTTTAGCTAGCATAAACTCAGAACCTTGAGGAGGTAAGGAGTTTTCCTATAATCAGTGGTGAAACAGATATTTTGCTGTATGACATTACATAATAAGCAAATTGACATAGTTGTTGTATCTTTTTAATATAGTATTTTACTATGTTATATATAGTTGAGTGTTTGTGTGCATGTACCTGAATATGTAAAGCGGCTGCCAGTGAAATAGATGAGAAAATTGTTGCTTAAATAAAAATAAAAATGAACTTATACATAGAAAGTTTTGCAGAAGTTTTTAATGGCTGATGTATTTTGTAGTTTCTCCAGAAAAAAAAAAGACTATTACTTTTGAATAGTAACACATCTGTCTTGACATATATTTTCCAGAAACTTTCCAATCTACATCAGAGAATACAAGAACTGGATGAACAGAAGAAACAAACAAAACAACAACTAGATCACAAAAAGAGTATCATACAGAATCAATTAAGTGATATGCAGGTGAGTAATGTAGTATCTGGAAGTTGTTTTAAAACTGTGAATTTATTAGGTGTAATTCCAAGAGTTAACTTGTCATTTCTACTCAGTTGCTCTGAATGTATATACATATACTGTACATACTGTTTTCAGTCTGTTGCTTGAACTAGCCTATGAGGTCCATAGCCTTGGGTTGGGGTAAAGTACAAAACAGAATTGATATTGGGGTCATTGAGAAGTCCTCTGCTTTCTTCATTTGCTGCGCTGTCTCATATTGCTTGGGGGGCTTTAGGAAAGCAATGGAGAAAATCAATAAAGGAAGAAAAAGATTTTGGCTGTAATAGAACTTGCCTGCTGATTACAATTTTGCTCAGCAGATGGCATCTTCTTGTAAATGATGGCTTGTATCTGCTATATTAGTTACTAAACTGTATAATCCACAGAGAATTATTTTGCATTTTATTACTGAACACCACATTTTATATAAATATGGTTATGAGCAGGTGTAAGAAATAAGCATTTTCTTCTCATGATTTTTTTTATTATTGCTGTCCTTTCATTTGTGTAGCATATAAAACTAAGTAAGATATCATAGTATCGAGGATGAGTTATATAGTTTATAGGTAAACAAAGAGAAAAAGCTTTTGTTTTACCATAGTAGCCTTTTTATTTTGTGCATTCTGAGGTTTTGATATGGAAAATGTCATCCTCTGCATAGGAAAAATTACATTAGGGATCAGGAAACTCAAATGCTGATTCTTTCAACTTGCTCCTTTTGAGGTGGAACACAGAGTTTATGCCTCCATCCTCTTAATACATGTGCATAAGTTGTGATCTACCAAAGTGATGGTTTCAGAGCAAAATAAGCATTGATACAAAGATTAAGTGACTGCACTTTTCTATAGGGCACTGCTAACACTTCTATATGTTTTGAACAACCATAGCTGCTGTCACCAAATCCGCTACTCAGATGTTGTTTCAGTTGATGCGATATGTTACAGAATGTAGTCTGGAAGGTGCAGCACATTATGTCCAGTGAGGACATCTCCAGAGATTTGAGTTAGTAATAACAATTGCATGTGTAAAAATGCTATGAACTTAGCTGATATGGTTTCTTGTAACCAGAAGGGCTAGCAACAGGTGTTTTAGACAGATATAAAGGGAATTCTTCTTTAAGTGTCATCATGGGTGTTCTGCTTCAGGCTATGTCTACACTTGCAATTTAGTTCGAATTATTGAGGCTTAATTCAAATTAAATTAGTAAATGGCCACACTGGCTTTCATTAGTTCGAACTAAGGAAGTCCTTAATTTGAACTAGGGAGAGCTTAGTTCAAACTTGTAAAACTTGCTTTTAGTTCGAACTAACCCAATGGAGCCACATTAGTTCAAACTAATCGTTAGTTCAAATTAAATGCGGTTCGACCTTTTTCCTCCCAGGCTGCATGGGACCAGGGAAGAAGTGCCTTCCTCTTTTTATGGGATTGGGTGGGGGCATGGCCCTTCCCTGGGGGCTACGTTGCTACACTTTCCATGGTGCTCCCCTCCTAAGTTGAACTAGCAAGTCCTGTGCATGGACATGCTAGTTCAGTTTAGGTTTCTGGTGTGGACATGCCAGTTTGAGCTAAATTCAAATTTATCAAAATTAGTTCACACTAATTAATTTGAACTAACTTAGTTCAAACTAGCTTTCTTAAGTGTAGAAATAGCCTGAGAGATTTTTAGTAATGGTGTCTGTTTGGCCTGTACATGTGCCCAGCACATCCTCATGCCCCATATCAAGAATATATAGGGCTATATGGGCAAATATTCCTCAGTCTCTTCTCAACCAGCTTTGTCCTGACATGAAGTGTCAAGCATGCTCACTTTATGGTATAGTATATGGTTAATTTAGTTAGTTGTTTTTTGGGGTTGTTGTCCCCCTTTGTTAGATTTTTCTCCCTGAATGAGGTGTTCTTTTGGACATTTTTTGTTGTTGTTGTTTTGTATGGGAGGATCCCCAGGTGTATATCTTCATGGGGCAAAAGAATATGCATGAGGCAAGAGGATATGCAGGGCCAAAGAGACACCTGGAACACTCACAGAGACACACAATAAACAGTTTTTTTCACTAAATGAGTGACCTCTTCTTTTCAGCCAAACTAGCTCTATTTCTAGCTTTGCAATGCATAGAGTATGGATATATAAAATTATGTTATTTTTACAGAAAAGAAGGCTATTTTGGATCATTTTTAGGGGTTTCAGTGATTCCCTCTGAGTCTTGTAGAGTTCTGTTTCATGTTAACTAAAGCAGTTGGCTTTGTTGGTGGAAGGATCAGAAAGATAGTCCTATTACTCTTTTCAAAGTCTCTAAAATGCTCCTAAAATAATGTATCTATAATGAGTAACAGATACAACATTATGGAGCAGTTGGTCATGACTTCATAGATTAAGGCTGAGTTCTGATTTGCGTTTGGTACAGGACACAGGAATTTAACCTCTTTCTTATCCTTCAAAAACTGCATATGCACCTCAAACTTAAAATTCTTACTCTTTTTATGTATAGAATGAATTTATTAATTTGTTTACAAGATGGTTAATTAGTTTGAGATAAAATGAATTTAAAAAGTGGTTTCTCTAAGAAATATGTTATCAACCTTTCCAGTTTTTTCTTTTGTGATTTTATGTAGAGCGCTGCCTTCACCTCAGCACTCTTGTACTTGTGGGAACACTCTTACTGATGCAGCTCAATATGCCATTGGAGTTTTTGGCAACAAGAGCACACTGTTGACTCATATCCAGCTTCCCAACCATCATAACCCCCATGTGCTTTTCTGCAGTGCTGTTACTTAGCTGATCTGTCCCCAGCCTATAGCAGAACATGGGATTTTTCTGTCCTAAGTGCAGGACTTTGCACTTGTCCTTGTTGAACCTGATGGGATTTCATTTGGCCCAATGCTCCAATTTGTCTAGGTCTCCCTGAATCCTATCCCTGCCCTCCAGTGTGTTTACCATTCCCCCAGCTTGGTGTCATCTGCAAATTTACTTAGCATACAATCTGTCCCATCATCCAAATCATTAATGAAGATGTTGAACAGAACTGGCCCCAGGACTGACCACTGTGGCACTCCACTGGTTACTGGTTGCCAACTAGACACTGAACCATTGATCCTTACCCGCTGAGCCTGATGATCTAGCCAGCTTTCTATCCACATTATGGTCCATTCATCCAAACCACACTTCCTTAATTTACTGACAAGAATGCTGTGAGAAACTATGCCAAAAGTTTTGCTAAAGTTGAGGCATATCATGTCAATGGCTATTCCCACATCCACATATCCACTCATCGTGACATAGAAGGCAACTCGGTTGGTCAGGCATGGTTTACCCGTGGTGAATCCATGCTGACTGTTCCTGATCACTCTATTTTCCTCCAAGTGTTTCAGAATGGATTAGTTGAGAAACCTGCCCCATGATTTTTCCAGGGATTGAGGGGAGACTGATTGGTCTGTAGTTCCCTAGGTCCTCCTTTTTCCCTTTCTTGAAGATAGGCACTATATTTGCCTTTTTCTAATCATCTAGAATTTCCCCCATTTGCCACAAGTTTTCAGAGATAATGGCTAGCGGCTGTGCAGTCTCATCAGCCAACTCTCTCAGCACTCTCGGATGTAGTTCATCCGGCCCCATAGATTTGTGCATATCCAACTTCTCTAAGTAGTCCCTAACCTGACCTTTCGTCACTGAAGGCTGCTCTCTTTCTCTCCATTCTATGTTACCCAGTGTAGTAGCCTGGGAGCTGATCCTGCCTGTGAAGACTGAGGGGAAAAAAAAAGCATTGAGTGCTTCAGCCTTTTCCGCATCATCCACCTGCTTTTTTCCTTTCTTTGATTAGTATCTTAAACTCTACCATCTCATGGTTCCTGCTGCCCAGGTTGCCATTCACTTCTACTTTCACAATCAGTTCTTCTCTGTTTGTGAGAAGCAGCTCAAGAGGTGCAAGGCCCCTAGTTGGTACCTCTAGCATTTGTATCAGGAAATTGTCCTTAGCGCTCTTCAAAAACTTCCTGGATTGTCTGTGGGCTGCTCTATTGCCCTCACAGCAGATGTCAGGGTAATTGAAGTCCCCCATAAGAACCAGGGCCTGTGATCTGGAAACTTCTGCTAGTTGTGCATAGAAAGTCTCATCCACCTCCTCCTTCTGGTCTGGTGGTCTATAGCAGACACCCACCAGGACATTGTTGTGCTCCCCTCTAAACTTAACCCATAGACTTTCAACAGGCTCGTCTCCACTTTCATAGTGGATCTCCGAGCAGTCATAAAGCAATCTTACATACAGTGCTACTCCTCTACCTCTGCTTCCTTTCCTGTCCTTCCTGAACAATTTATATCCATCCGTGGCACTGCACCAGTCATGCAAGCTATTCCACCACATCTCTGCTATTCCAATTACATCATAGTTCCTTGTCTGTGCCAGCACTACCAATTCTTCTTGCTTGTTTCCCAGGCTCCTTGCATTTGTGTACAGGCACCTCAGATACCGGGCCGATTGCTCTCCCCTGCCAATTGTCCCTCCTGTTGCATCTTCCTCCTTGGATTTTCTCCTGGTGTCCTCCTTCCCTATTCGCCTCAGGCATTAGGGCTTCATTAGGACACAACACACTGATTTGATTTCCCCCCTGCCCCCACCAAGTTCTGACTAGACTCTTTTTTTAATCCATGCTGTTACAGCCCTGGCTCCACACAAGTTCCATCCCTTCTCCCAGGTCTCCCTAATTGTGATTTACCTGTGGTCTTTGGTCACCTTCCCCCTTCAAACCTAGGTTAAAGCCCTCCCCACTAGGTTAGCCAGTCTACATCCAAATATGCTCTTCCCCTTCCTTGTTAAGTGGAGTCCATCTCTGCCTAGCAGTCCTTCCTGGAACAGCCCCCTGTGGTCAAGGAAGCCAAAGGCATTCTAGTAACACCATCTTTGCAGTTGGGCATTCACCTCCAGGATGCATCTGTCTCTGCCCAGGCTCCTACCCTTGATTGAAGAGAACACCACCTGCATGCCAAACTCCCTTACCCATGCTCCCAGAGCCATGTAGTCACTTCTGATCTGCCAAGCGTCACTTCTCTCAGGATCATAGTGCCCACATGGATGAGTAGCATGGGGTAGTAGTCAGAGGGCTGGATGATTCTTGACAATCCCTCTGTAATGTCTCGGATACGGGCCCCTAGCAGGGAGCATACCTCCCAGGATGCCATGTCAGGGCAACAGATGGGTGCCTTCATCCCCCCTCAGAAGAGAATCCCCAATCACCACTATCCTATGTTTCTTCCTGGGTGTGGTGGTTGAGGTCCTTCCAGCCTTGGGAGTGCATGGGTTCTCCTCTTCCATGTCATCCCTTGTTGTCAGGGCTGCATAATGGTTGTTCAACACCACAGATGGTGGGATGGGAGCAGGGATGGAACACTGTATGCTGCCAGTGCCCTCTCTTTGCCAGTGCCATCCCATCCTTCCCCAAAGATGTGACAGTAGTCCTCTGGATAGTTTCCTCAGCCTTGGATGTCTCCTCATGGGTGCTATCAAGGAATTTCTCTGGGACATGGATACTTCTGAGCCTAACCATCTCCTCCTGTAACTCTCCAACCTGCTTCCTGAGCGATTCCACCAAAAGAAACCTTTCACACTGAATGCTCTCTGCAGCCTGATTGTCTGTGAATGAAAATGCAGGCCATGGACCCTGCAAGTCCATACCAGGATCTGGGTAGAGACATCCGTGGTCAGATGTCTGTCTGGATACAAGCACAGGTGGAGGAGACAGAAGCAGTGCTGGCAGAAGTGGTATGATTCTTCTTCACCATAATGGCCCCCTTAAAAGAAATAAACAAACAGACAAACACAAACAAAAAAAAACCCCACCCCAAACTCCTTCTCAAACTTCACTATTTGTAGTCCCCTGGTTGCTTAGCCACTGGCTTTTATGGTCTTCTCTGCCTAGTTCACCTCTTGCCTCTTGTTAAGCACACAGGGGAAGAGTGATCACAAGGCCATTTGAAGCTGCTAATCAAGGGTGAGCAGGGAACAATGGTACAAACAACCCCCAGACACACAATCATTCACAGTCCCACTTCACACGGTAACTGACAAGTGACAGAAATCACCTGAAAGAAGGACACAAACACACAGGCAGCAGTTTGCTCACCCAAGGTTCACTCTCTCCCTTGCTTCTTCAGTAAGGGGATCTCCTTCAGCTCCTTCTCAAGGCTTCTCCTTCTCTTTGACCTTCCCTTTCAAACTCTCCTGTTTTCAGTCCCTGTTCTCAGGCTCCCCCTGGTCACTCAGCCACTAGCTTTTAAGGCCTTCTCTGCCTAGGTCAGTTGTGTAGTACTCAATCAAATGCCTTACAAAAGTCTATATCAGTAGTTCCCAACTGGCATGCCATGGCAACCCCTTTGATGTGCTGCCAGCAGCAGCAGGAAGTAGCCATGACCATAGTCCTGGGGCTGCTTGTGGCGGCAGGATCCAGCCCTGACTGGGGGACTGCCAACAGCAGCAGGGGGTGGGAGCCATGAGCGACCACGTAGCATGGTGTGCCACAGCAGATCAAAGGGTTGGGAACCACTGGTCTATGTACAATACTAGATCTGTGTAGTTATCTGTATCAACTGAATGTATAATCTCATCAAAGAATAAAATCAGGTTTGTTTGACGGTATCAGGTGATTGTCTCCCTATTACTTCTGAAGCATCACTCACTGCACATCTACACTTAAAGTTGGAGGTGTAATTTCTCACCTGAGTAAAAGTACAAATGCTGGCTCTGATTGAGTTAGAACAGTGGTTCTCAACCTTTTGTGATCGCGATGCACTTGGCAGCCTATCACAACCTTACAGGACACACCAGCCCACTCCCCCAGGCTGAATCCGGCCAGTTCCCTGGCTCTCCACAACACACACAGTACTGTGTGGTGGTACAGTAATTTGTCTTGTTACAGTAGTTGAAAACCACTGAGTTAGAGCACTAAAACTAGAGGTGTAGTGGAGGCTGTGGGACTGGCTAGCTGCCGTGAGTACAGTCCTGATCAAGGTCCTAGGTATTTACTTGAGCAGCTAGCCTGTCCTGCCATCCACTCTTCCATGGCTACTGTTTTTAGCATGCTAACTCAATCACATGTGTGTGTCTAAACTGAAAATTGCCTCTTTACCTGGAAATATAGATGTACCCTTAGAGGCAAAGCAGTTTATGAAGATTTGATTTCTGACTGGATTTATTCAGCAACCTTTGAGGTATATATAGAAGATGGGGGAGGGTGTCATTTTTCCTTTAAGAGTAAAAGCTCATCAGACCGAGTATCAGGCTGCCATCTGTACAAAAAGGGGGAAGCATCTGAAGAAGATATTTGTGAAGCAGATTACTTGTAAATGTGCTCTTTTGCTGTGCACTATAGTCTGGGTATTAATGTGTCATCTGATCCTTTATAAGGGCTTTAATTCTCTCTCTCTCTCTCTCTCTCTGTGTGTGTGTATGTGTGTAAAAGTAATCAAGAGGTATGTTTCCTCCTCCTTAATTCAGCTCATTTACATTGCTATTTAGAGCCCATTAGTATGGATTACGAGACCTATTCTTTTTTGTAATTTTTCCCTACATGTAAAATAGGATTCTTTTAAAGTAGCTCTAGACTCCCACCTACTTATTGTTATTCTATAGCTTTTTTGTCTTGGTAAGTTGATTATAGGGAAGTTTGCAGTCCTGGTTACTATGTATACTGTGAGTATTAGCAGTATTGTCTGCTTGTGTCATGAGCTGTTTTTAATTTTCTTAATCGATGTGATTGCCACCAGTGAAATGAGAAGGGGTCACTGCATTTTACCATTTCTGCAATGAAGGCTAAATAATTCTTGCTGTCCTGCTTGGACACAGTAGTGTCTATGGTGAATTACAAGGTATTTTGTGAAAATAGTTGTACCTATTTTTAAGTGTAAGCAATTTGGTCTCAGTATGCATTTCAGAAGCAATATGTCTATGGATTAGAAAAAAAGACTGCAGTTCGGGGTTTTTATTTCTTACTCTTAGCTGTCCCACTGACTGTAATATGGGATAGTAAATTAACACCAGTCCTCATCTGAAAGTTATGACCTGTGTCTAAAGGCAGATGTATCTTTATTTACATAACTAAATGAATATATTGATCTACAGAAGTACTGAACACCAGCAGCTCCATTGAAGCCAATGGAACTGCAACACCACAGCACTCCTGAAAATCAGATCACTTAGATACTTGCCTGCATGTGGAATAGTTGCCTAGTTTAAGGCACACACCTTTGAAAATTTTAGTTTTAGCTTTTTGTGCTTTAGTTTACGAATCTGGAAACCTAGGAAAATATTTTCTATAAAACTTGACTGAAATGTTACATGACTCTGATATTTGTAAGTATTTTGATAATCCAAGGTGAAGGTGCTATCAGAGATCTTGCATTCATTAAATAAAGGGGCACAGAATTGGGCCAGGTCTGAAACATTTTTTGTTTCACTTTCTCCTACTAATAATAATTTTGTGTATGCCAGCCATAGTGTGTTTGAAGAGGACAACTGAATTGTTTGAAGCTGTTTATCGTTTACATGAGAATATAGATTTAGGAGGATGTCTGCTACTGGAGAAGGTATTCAACATGCAGCTGTGAGAATGCAAAAATTCATAGCAAGGCTGTGCAACAAGTTGAGGAACAATACCTTAGTTTGTATAAAAATGTGTCCTTAAAGAAACAGAATTATTTCAGTGGCACTGAGTGCTTCAGCTGCCATTCTGAAACCAGTTTTGTTTCTTTGGGTATGCAGTTTCATGCATCATTGCCCATAATAGTGCACTTAAAATATAATATCCAGAAATATAAAAATAATTGTTTTCTTCTTTGTTTTCAGGAAAAATATTCAGATGTGTCCAGCCAGCTAGATGAAACCACTCACATTATTGAAAATTTTCAAAACAGAATTCATGAATTAAATGAATTAGCAGACACAAAGCAAAGACAAATGGAAATTACAGAGAAATCCCTTGTAGAGTTGAGGTAAGAACTTTAATTGCTGTGAAAGTTTTAAAAGGTAGCTTTTATTTTATTACTTTTGCAGTATTATTAATAAGAAATATAATGCAGTTTTTATCAATAATTTGAAAGTATTTTTGTTTGATCATTCTTTGGATGTTTTGTGCATTTGTAGAAGACATTCATGATAAATTGTCTGCCTGGTAAATGGTATTTCAGGCATCAGAACTACTCTCCAAAAATCTAATAATATCCACGGTCAGTTGCATCTTTAATTAATGGAGGATTTCTTGCATTCTAGTTTTCCTCTGTTTCAAGAAATGTAGACCTACACTTACTGTGACTGATGAGTCCTGAAAATAATCTGCAACAGCCCTATCCAACTGAAAATACCTGCAGTCTTCTAGGCCACACAAGCCTAGGAGGGCCGTATATGATGATTGCACAGCAGGCTTACTCTTCTCCAGGATAAAGGTAAGCCTGCTGTGCAATAGCAAAACTACTTAGAGGATGGGGAAGTCATGAGAAAAGAGTTTCTTGCTTCCACACACTATAGCTTCCATTCTGCAGTCATGTGTACTTCCATTTTGCTGGTGCTGCACAATTTGTGGGAGGCTAATTCATGCAATTCTTCAATTGAGAGGAACAGATCTGTACTGCTTGCTTTTTTTAAAAACCCAAACCTCCAGCTACCTGGGTTTGGCTTCTTCCAAAACTTGAGACAAGCAGAATGATTCAGCTGAACCTAATTCAGAGACCTCCAGTCCAGTGGACTACAAAAATAGAGAATCTACTCTTGTTTCCAGTGGGGTCATATCAAGTGGGTCATACTGATGACATCTATTTGTTTGGTTTTGTGTGTATGGATGTTGTATTTCAAACCCTATTCCTAGATTCTGACCAAGAATCTTTAAGAGCAACTGATGCTGATAGTGAAAGGTTGTGGTGTTATTTTGGTAATGTCCAAAACCAGTTGAGTTCATCATTCCTTCTGCTGAGGGATTGCTTAGTAATTTTTTCAGATTTAAAAAGACTGTAAATTTTGAATGTCTGTAAATATTTTGAATATTTCTCAAGCATCTGCTTCTCAGGTATCATATCTCACTCTTAGAGATCTGAAGCCACTCCACTTCCAAAACTTGAATCCAAATGATTGAAGTTGCTTGTTAACCGCCTAATTCTCAGCATTCTTCCCTGAACAGAGAGCATACAGCACACTGAAATTCCTCTCACTTATGAATTGCTGGAAAACTAAGCATGTGCCTATGGACTCTCTTGCCATTGGCACATTCAACTTGTGAAAAAAATGAGGAAAAGAAGAGAAAATTTCTTACTCTTTACTTGCTATTTCCTGATTACTGTTCTTTCCCATTAGAGAGTATTAGGGGTGAGAAGAGGTAGAAGAAAGAAAAATTTCTTACCTGTTAATTTTTTATTCTATTACTATCCTTAATCTCTCCCACCAGATGGCGTTTTGTGTTCCTGTATTAAAGATGGCTTTCACTGGAGCCAGTTCAAATGATTTTTTGGGGTGGTTTACCTAGTTAATGTTAAACATGCTCATCTATTTGAATGGCATTTTCTATTTTGGGGGACCAGGGTGATTGGTTTAAGTGATCATTATACAGCTCTGGAAGAACTCTTCTGGTAGTTTGCAAGATAGATTAGTACAAAGTTCCCCACATCCTCTCCAGAGTGCTGAAATGCCCACATCTATGAGGACAGAGATCAACTCATATGTGAGGATTAGTATAGATATTGGCAAAATTAAGGCAAGTAGCAGGTAAGAAACTTTCTTGTCTGAGTCAGCTCAGTCTCTTATACATAGTGACAAAAGATGGAAGTTCAAGTACATTAATAGATTTTTATTATATTCATCAGCAGACCCATGATATTAGAGTTTCTGCTGCTATGAAGAAATTGTACACAGTTGAGGAGAGCAGTTGGAGACAACTGCTATTGATTCCAAGTTCTGATTCCTGCCTGGCTTGATGGAGAAAATGGTGATAAGGGGTTTCTGCTGCTGCCTTCACTCCTGGCTACTACTCCTTCACACCTTTTTCTGATTTCCTCTCCCATTCATTAACAACAACAACAAAAGCAAAACATAGACTACAAGAATAGAATAGAATTTTTGGCCTAAATATTATCAAAACAACAGTACTGTAGAATAAATAGTTTTCCAGACTTGCAGCAGTGACACAGCAGTTATCACAAAACCCTAAATTAACACACTTAGCTGAGAAAAACACAGTCCCACTCCCAAACCACTCAAGGCAACCCAGTAAAAAATGGTAAACAATTTTGAAAAACTTTCTGCCTTTCATTCTCATTGTGCAAAACAACAAAAACCTTATAGAAAATGAATAGAACTAGCAATTCTAAGTAAGAACCTACACATTCCCAGCTGTACCCACCACCTCTAGTCTCACTGGGATTAGAGATAGGCAGGTTTGATTGGATTAAATTGGGATATCCGATACCTACAGTCCTAAGGGACTAGGGAGTTTTTATTCTTTATCATGCTGGACTCTTTCCCTTCCCTGTGTCTAACAGTCTACATGGCTGGGACATGAGGAGAAGAAAATAGGAGCAAAGGGACAGATTAAGGGGCACATGTTTGGGGAACCAAGAAGAGAGGTCTGTAACCAGTAGAACATAATTTCCTCCAAAATTTAGAATTGAACCCAGGATTCCTGAATCTCGGCATTTCTGGACTGTCAGCAAATAGCCGTTAATCCCACTGACAAAGTATTCATATCATGCGTCTCCAGTGGCTAGTCCTATTACAGCTACCGGATTCACTTTTAGGAAACAGTAGAGATCTGTTAATTGAATTTAAAGTGTCCAGAACTGTTGATGATGCATGTGAGATCACCATGACTATATGTGAAGGAATTTTTGTTTTTTCAGATTGCTTTTGTAGGAAATATACCAAAAAAAAAAAGCTGTTTTAAAACAATATTTAAATTACAAAGTTAAGCATCCAAAAATTCCAAAATTCCAAATTTGATTGCCTGTGCAACCTTTATTTATCTCCTTGTGCATATGCATTATGACACTATTTTGAATTACATGACCAAATACTGTATTTTCCATAATACTTCTAATATGCTATATTTTATTCTTCATATCCTGTGTGAAAATGTGGCTCCATTAGTAATATGAGTAAGGAAAAGGAAAATTATAACTAATGTATTTTAGAAACCTATAAGGATAGCCTAAAATAGCTTTTACATATATAAAGAGGCATAATTTTAAGAAGAAATCTCTAAGGACTGGCTTCATCTGGAAACTAGGACTATATCCCTCTGGAAAGCTTATTCAGCAGTTAAAAGCTTTCATTTCCCTGATGAGCCTTGAGAGACGGGGGTTCAGGGGTTATTACTGGCTGCTCTGTATCTCATACCAGTATAATGTTAGAGGAAAACTTCCCATGGGAGGGAAAGTGATCCTTTCCCAGGACAGTTGAAGCTTTTTAAGTAGAACCTGTTTCTGAAGTTGCTGAACTTTTTAAGTATTAGTAGTCTGGCAAAGATGGATTAGTGGGTGCAGTACATGTGACATGTTGAAAGGAATATGGTAAGTTATATCTATTGCATGGTTCCATATGGTTTTTAAAATGGATCTTAACATATGTGAGATCAGTCTGTCTTTCTGTCTACAATAAAATTAAATATTAAATTATATAAGGTAAGACAAAAAATTAGTTTCAAATATTTTCATTTTTATGGAGAACTTTTTTTTTTAAAGGGAACATTTTAGTGCTGTTAGTTGTGAGCAGGAGAAAAATCAGATGTTAATTGATTACCTCCAAAATGAATTAGAAAAATATGAGAAGAGAATGCAGCATGCGGAAAAAACATATGGAGAGTTACTATGGACTAGACAGAAAAATCTGGAAGATATGAAGGTGGGTGCCATTAGAACTGGTATTTTTTATTAAAAGTGAAACAATGTCACTTAAATCTCTTAGGTTAGTGACTTCTTTTAAATATTTAACTGTCACAATTTTATTACCTTTCAGTGTATAATGGCACAATTTTCTTGGTAATATGCAAGTTGAAATCCATTGCTGTTTTTCTGTGTTAGGATGGTATAATCTGGTCCTGACATTGCTAAATGACTTCCTTTAGAAAAAGTATACAATTGTTTGTTTTACTGGTGGAATCTGTTTATCTGTTCTTCAAAGCAAATATGTATGCTAAATTGTTTATCACTTCATGAATTGGAAGGCAACAGATAGCCCATGATGGCATCTTCTATATGAAATGTGACTGGAGCAATCATGCTGTATTTGACACTAGGCAAGTGGACCCCTGAGCCTGTGCAGAGCTAATTGCAAGCTCGAGGCTTAGGGAAGCAGAAGTATAGAAAGTGTAGTTGCTTTAGCTACAAAAATCTTGTGAGAAGTCAGACACTGACAAATTTCCTAAGTTCTATATTAAAGAATTTTCACGTTTTAGATTTTCAGTCAAAGAAAATGGAAAATTGCAGTGTTCCATTTTTGTCTACACTGACCATGTTTCGTTTCTGTATTGTGCTTTGTAAGTGAATTATATTAAAAATACTGATACGGTTCTAAGAACACTGCTAGATTGAGATTTTATCTTCAATTATGTTCAAAACAATCTGAGATTTTTAAAATTGGACCGAATTTAAAACACTTACTTTATTGTACTCTTCACTATTTTGCTTTTTCAGTTTTTGCACTTTGTTCAGAATAGGCATTGAAAATAGACTTATCACGTTTATCATCATGTATAATCAGTTTCACTTTCCAGGTCTGATATGCCAGCATAGTGGGACTGTACAGTATTTTGATTGAAAACACTGCAGTGAAATGATAAACCAAAGATTTTTTCATTCAAATATTATCAAAACAATTTATGAAAATGTCATTTAACATTTGGCATGGTTCTCTCCTGCCTTTGTACACTGAACATTATTAACACTTCTGCAAAGTAATACCATGTGAATGTGAAATATCAAATCACTTCTCTCACACTAGTGGCAGTAGTGCTGTGTGCTCATTTTACATTGGTATGGTGTTAGAGAGAATAAAGCCTGTTATGTTTTTTTAAAAAGCATCTTTGTTCATATCCTAAAACCTATATTTATCAGAACACCGAGAACAGTGTAGGTAGATATAGGGGTAGTTTTTAAAGTAGACATTTGCAGTTTGATTAACTATTAAATTTAATGAGATCACAGTAAATCCCCAAATACCAGGCATTTATTTGGGTCCAGTGCAGTGTGAAATGGACTTCATACCAAATAACCAATATTCAGGCTCACTCCTCTTTTGCCTAACTCCTGGGATTCACCCTCTCACTCACTCTCTGCCTGTGAAAGGGAGTGAGGGTACATATGATGGATACTTAAGGTCACTCCTTTTTCTGCAGACATTATTTTATGTTTCCATTTGAGAGCAGGCCCCTTTGAGCATCTCAGCTGCAACTGGCCGCAAGGGATGCCTGGAGGTAACTTGGCTGTAACCCTGGCCTTAGTGTGTGGTGCCAATGCCTATCAATCCAGTTTCCAAGTTCTTCCAGCCACAAATCAGTCCTGTGTCTGAAAAACTCACTTGTCCTCCATGTAAAGTACAGAAATGTTGTTCTTTGCTTCCTTGACTGTGATCCCTGCATCATCAGTGTCCAAAAAGAATCTGGTCTTTTAGTTCACATCAAGGGCATGCACAAGGCGGTAAAGGGTAGGGGTGGAAGCATGTTCACAACCCCCACCCCCAACCCCCATCCTGGGTCAATGGAGGCACAGAACTCTTTTGCAGCTAGACCAGGAAAAATGAGCTTCTCATGCCCTGGCCTACGGCCAAACCCCATTCTAGCCTCTGGGGAGAGTGAAAAGCCAGAACCACCGGCTGTCATGGGAAGGAGGGAGACCCAGCTCCACCAAACCCAGAGTCACAGCTGAGTGTAGGGGAGCAACTTTCTCTGACCATGGGAGACTCTGAAAGTGTCCCTCCAAAAGCATCCAAATTTTTATTCCTGTGCACTCCCCTGGTTAACAGTCCTTGGGGTCAATCTACACAAGCAGGAATTACGTCTTCATCATCATTGCCATCATCGTCAGTTTGCCTAGGCAGCAAAGGTCTGATATGACAATCCCCTATGGCCTCTACCAACAGCTTTGTTCCATTCACATTTGATGCTAGCAGATGGGCCTTTGCCAATTTGTTGCAACCGGGTTAGCTGTTGGTGACTAGTCACCCCTAAACTGGAAGAGATTACCTAATGACCACAGCATACATTCAAGTCATGCTTAATTGCTCTGTGGGCTGGAATGGAACTGTCCATGTGAGCCACATGTCTAAATAGTGAGGAATGACAATGTCAGATGATGTCTTTGATGCTGGGGAGTTGACTTCTGGAAGCAACTTTGCCATTTCTTATAAAGCTGAACCAGTTTATGCATTATAGTTGCTTTTGACAGAGCATGTGGAATGCCTCCAGAGATGCGATATCATCTGTAAATAGAGTCCAGGTTTCACAACTGTACAGAAGAATGGGCATGACACATGACTGGTAAAACCAGACTTTCGTGCTGTCAGATAGTTTTCGCTCACACCAAGCCTTCTGGAATGATTCTACTGAAGAAGCTACAAATCCTGTTCTCGGCGTGATGTCAGGCTGGTACCATCCACTAGAAGACTGCTTGCAGCCCAAGTAAATGAATTGTTCAGCTGCATCATATGTGTTCCGATTTGCTGCTATGCCAGGCATATCATTAACAGTACTCAGATCTTGGTCTTTGCTCAGGATATTTGTAGACCAAGTATTGCAGACTTCTGTTGGAAACAGAATGGGAGTGGTCCTGCTTTTTTTGGCAGGGGGTTGGACTAGATGACCTCGTGGGGTCCCTTCCAACCCTATGATTCTATGAAACTTACAAGCGATGACTGAAGGTCTGAAGTGAGTTTGTCCAGCAGGGCAACATCAGTGTTATCTAAGTCCAAAAGACATCCTGTTTTGTTGTACGAGTTGTTCTAAGATCCAGTTGATTACTCAACAGAACAGTGCTGGTACAAGTAAGAGTTCTTGACAAAGATCTGAGGCAGTGCTGAACCATTCAGTATAGCCACTCCGATCCTTATCCTGGCTCTAGTTCTGGTGTGGAGGTCCTTTTATGAGGTTGAGGATAAGTAATGGAACTCTATCCCTTTCAATGCCTTCCACAATATATTTCAGTCGACAGAGTCAAATTCTACTTTCAGGTCCATGTAAGCAACACAGAGTGGCCAGTCAAACTGCAGCTTGGACAGGAGTCTTAATACTAATATTGCATTTACTGTTGATTGACTAGTTGTGAATGCAGTCTGTTCATGGTGGTGTTTGGCTGAGACTGGTGGCTAAAGTGTTGCCGGCAGCAGAAGAGAAAATACTTTGCTCAGTAGTGACAGAAAAGTTATAGGACTTCTTCACTCAGCTTATGGGTCCTAGCCATTATAGCAGACCAATATTATGCCCTCTTTCCATTTGGCAGGTATCTTCCCACTCATCCAGATCCTGAGAATTATATATGTAAAGTGCTGCTTCCTGGCTCAATGGCTTATTTCAGTAGCACTGGTAGAATAAATGAATGACTGCTGCATGCTGGATAGGAGCTTCTTAATTGGAGCTCATACCTTGTCCTATGTTGGTAACTGGTACTGGCACATCCACGGGTACTGCATGGTCATCAACTGCTAGTAACAGGCATTTTTGAGGTTCTGGCTGTATGTGGTCTCTGGGTAATTCAAGGTGCTGGAAAGCATGTGGTTCCATCAGCTTTAAGGACTGGAACAGGAGAGCAGCTCCTGGTGGTACCACAGATAAACTGTATCACTCTGTATGCTGATCTCAGGTTATTCTGTTGCATAATGGCAAATGGCATTAATGGCAGATCCATGGTACACTCAATTCTTCAAGGACAAGGTGCCTTCAAGACTACACCCAATTTTGTCCATAGCAGTATCTCAATTTCATCTTAACCAGGTTATACTATCACCACAGCATCAAGGTTGGATGTGATCTTTGGAAAGGCAGACCTACATTCACTAGTTAAATAGACTCTGAGTCCACTTCCTGCTGGAATTTTTTGTGAATCACTTGGGAAAACAGTTACTTACCTGGCTACCATAATCCTTTGTTTGAGTCAGGAGGATTGGTTTACTACACTCAAAATTCAAGATACATATTTTCATTTCACCGTGTGCCTCTCCCACAAATGTTCTCTGTGGTTTTGTTGCCAGTTCAAAATGTTACCAATGCTAGGTCCTTCCCTTGAGACTTTTGATGGCCCCCCTCAGCTAGGAAGAATGGAGAACTTGGAACACTCGTGACTGACTGCCTTATGCTATCCTCTACACTGTGCCAAAGTCAAACTGAACGCCAGTCCTTGAAATTATTGTGAAAATTTCATTAGACTTTCACCTCAATCAGATTATCCATCTGCCAGTGTTCTTCCTCAACTCTCACTTTTCCAGAGAAGAGGGAAGCCTTCACAGTGTAGATGTTTGGAGAGCACTGGTATACAACTCCTTCCCCAGAGGGTCAGCAAATTCAACCAGAGCTCAGCTCATGTTCCAATCACTGAAATTTAAAGGGCCACAACTTGGTCACCAGTTTACTTATTCTCCAAATATTATATTACTCCACCTTCCTGCAACACTGATGAGATGTTGGGGATGCACCATCCTGGGGCATGTCTACACTGCAGTAAGATTTAGAGTCGATGTTGAGCCACTGAATTAATAAAATCAGAGGACCATGGTAGCACCACACTCTTTGTGTCGGGTTCCTGCATCCCCATTCCTTGCCATTAGGTCAAATTTAAAAGTATTGAATTGTGGTAGCCATCACAAAGTGCAGCAAAGCACTGTGGCTTTTGGGAAGTCAGTTGTCCTTCTGTGCGGTGTTCCCTCTCTCCCTCCTTTCATCTCACAAACAAACAAGCAGGAAAAACTCGGATGCCATTATCTGCTCAGGTGAAAAGTTCTCCACCCTGCCCAAGCAGGAAATAGAGTTCAGAGTGCAGCAGACCAGGAATGACAGAGCTGCAAGAACTGGGAATTCTGGGATAGATCCCAGAGGCAGTAACATCACATTAAACTGCTCTCTATCTACATTGACATTAATTTTAATTATTGAAGTCAACCAAACCACTATGCCTCCTGCGGGGGTCGAGTTATGACGACAACCTATGGCGTCACTTAGTTTGCTTTTATAGCTGTGTCAGTGTGGACACAAGCTGTTCAGGGTTCATGTAAGCAGCGTTACATCAACCTGTGCTCTCACTGTAGACCAGGCCTTTGATTCACTCCCTTGACACCTGCCTCCACACGGAGTTATTGGTCGACAGTTGTCTATGGTGGAGCACCCATAGGGACCCATAGTTGATGAATAAGAAAAGGTTACTTAACTTTCAGTAACTTGAGTTTTTCAAGATGTTTTGTCCCTATGGATGCTCCAACTCCTACCCTCGTCCTTTTTCTACTCCGTTTTCTGGTTCTGTAGCTGAAAAAGAACTGGCACAATGGAGGATCCATTCCTCCTTGTGTGACCTTGCTCTCAAGCATGAGGCTATGTGGTGTGCAGGCACAGACTCACAGACACAGCTAAGTCACATCTGTGTTTGAAAGCACATTGATGTGTGCATACTCTATACCAGAGTATCCATAGGGTCAAAATATCTCAAAGAACTGAAAGGTAAGTAACCTCTCCTTGTTGTGAATATACTAAGAAATGTTGAGGGAAAAACTAAATTAAAATAAAAGTGAATAAATTTAAATTAAAATGTGCTGAACAATAAAAATAGTTGTTATCTTTTATGATCTATTATAGATCTATTTAGGTTATCTTGTTTTTCTTCCAGCCATTTCTCTCAATGTGTCAGCAGCTGTTGCCTTCAGGACAGTCACCATATTTTTTTTACAAAACAAAAACAAAACCCCAAAATGTAAATCAAAATTAACATTGCTTAAAGATGGATTGTGTCGTATAAATACATGTCATATAAATACATTTCAACATATGTCAAAAGATGGAGGCTATTTTTAAAAAAGTTGCAGAGAGCCATTATTCCCTCTAGGCTATTTTGTGTGTGTTCAGGGTAAAGGTAACAAATCGTCTGGCTATAAAATTGTCTTTAATTAGTTGACTCAGTGGCTTCCAACAGTGTGCTACACTGGTATGTGGGAGTCCCATGTTAAAAGATAGACTTCTGAATCTCACTTCCTGCTCCTGGGTAGACTTAGCATATTGTGAATGTGACTTATATTGTGTCCTGTGGGGAGTACTGGCAGTATTACCCAAATAACCATCCTACTGCCTGATTTTTATTGACTTAGGGGGAAGTTGTACGCTTGCCCTCCTGAAGAATATATGCAGCTGAAGTCTGGGTGCCATAGTGGTGGTAACACTGAGTGAGAATGGAAGGGATGTAATAGAGGAAGGGCAATGGCAATTTAAAAAACAGCAGATTTAGCCTACTGCTCGCTGAGAAGCAAGTCACATGGCAAGAAATATAACAACCCCAACTGTAAATATAGATTAAATAAATGAATAGCTTTGCCATAGTCACAAATATATGAAAAATGGGAACAACTCCCAATTATGCATCATATGGTGACTAGTAGGAGAGGCTGTACTTAACATCCTCACTCATAAAGAACTTTTTGTCTTTGTCCCAAAAACATTTTTTTAATATATTAGAAGGAAT
>ML682005.1:8645918-8649656 GCA_007922195.1 Podocnemis expansa
GTGGTTTAGCTCTAACCATAAGAGAACTGTAAGTGATACAGCACATACATACCTGAAATTCCGTGTTATTTGGCCTTAGGTTTCTTGTGAAAAGTGTCTAATTCTATTATTTTTCTTATTATTTCTCATTCTAAAAGGAAGAATGTCCATGAATTCTGAAACTATTATTTTAGACCAAATCAACATTCTTATATTAATATTTTTGTGGTAACATGTAACCATTTATTTGATGTGCGTATGGCCACTAAAGAATGTTACAGTGTGTGAGTTGCATGTTCAGTCATTTTTGCTCCAGGAACTCATTTGCATTGTAAATATTATTTTATTGTTGGTTAACCTTAAATTAGTGACGTTCTTATGTCTGAGAGAAAGGATAGCAACAGGAAATGTAGGCATTTCCTAAATCCAGAATTTAGCTAAAACACAGACTATATTAATATATAGGCTCTGTTATAAACTCTATTAATATATCTGAAAGCCGTCAAGCACCAGTGACTCCCAGAAACATAAAAAAGTTTGTATTAAAAATCACTGAACAGTGCAAAAATTGAAATGAATTAAATCCTATGCCCAACTTTATAAAACACCTTTCTGTATAAAAGTTATCTTTTGTGTCTGTGCACATTGCATTCTAATAAATTTCAGATTTCATGATTAATAGTTACATGGTTCTCATAAAATTAAAAACAACTTAAATTCGTACATTGTTAAAGAACAATTTTTCCCATAGTTGTAAAGGGCTTTGCAGAAGTTAGTAATAGGAAAGAACAGCAGTATTTACTGTTGTCTGCATTTATGTGGTTCACAGCTGAACACTTCTCTTGCGTATTCAATGACAAATGGCAATCACTTTATCATTTATCTTATGACAAATAGCAGATTCAGCCACAAACTGCTGGCCGTAGCAAACTTACAGGATGAAGTTCTTTATTGTTTATGGTTTGTGGGTTGATGTATTCATGCCTTGTTTATTTGTGAAATGAACAAAAATCAGTAAGCAGGCATGAACAAAAGTTTGGCCACGCAATCAATTGTACTTTTTTTTTTTTTCCACTCCAGTCTTCCAAACCTTACAAGGAAATTTGCTGAACTAGGTCTAAGCTATAAACAGCCTTAACAAAAACAAAAACAAAAAACAAAAAAAGTCATTAGAGGATGCACCAAATTGTGACATTATGCCCTTAAGCCAAAATAACACTGAATGGAGTTCCTACCTCACATTAACCTCCTGAATAAGGGTCTTCAGTTTGATAGCTAGCTGTTGTCACAGGCAAGTGATGTCAGACAGTAGTAGAATATATTATCACAGATTCGTAGCAGTCAACCTAGGTAATATTTATCTTTTTCATGCTTGTCTTTAAATTGAAAGTTTTATATTGAAAATATAAATAATGTACTGTATTATTATTTATTAAATGCAGTTATAGAGTGGAAAGAAAAACCAAGGAGTTATGTCGCACTTTAAGACTAACAGATTTATTTTTCACATGAGCTTTCGTGGGAGAAAATCCCACTTCGTCAGATGCTTCGAAGATGGGTGAACTTACCGAATGGAATGAAAATAAATGCAAAGGGGTGTAAAACATAGGATCAGGTCATATAGTAACAGCAAATCAAAGCAGTTGTTAGGTTCAAACCATGGGAAGCCTGAAATCAAATTACCTTTTGCAATGGGAAAAGAACCCATAGTCTCGATTAAGTTCTGCTTTCACAGAATTTAGCCTGCATATTAATTTGAGTTCAGCTGTTTCTCTTTGAAGTCTTGATGTCCTAGCCACATCTCTGATGGCAGTCGTTAACAAATCATTTATCGAGTGATTAGAAAGATGGAAGTGCTCAGCAATGGTTTCTTTGTTCTGTGATTTCTGATATCAGCTCTGTGTTCATTTATCCTTTTGCGCAGCAATCGTCCTGTTTGTCCAATGTATAAGGTGTTGGGGCATTTCTTGCACATGATGGCATAGGCCACATTAGTAGATGAGCAGGTAAATGAGCCTTTGTTGGAGTAGCAGGCTGGATTAGGACCTATGATGGTATCTGTTGTGCAGATATGTGGGCGGACTTGGCAGTGTGGTTTGTTGCAGGGGTGTGTGCCTGCTTCAATATTTCTGTTGTTAGATCTGTAGTTGCTGGTGAGCATCTGTTTAAGATTGGGTGGCTGTCTGTAGGCAAGGAGAGGTCTGTCTCCAAGGGCTTGAGAGAGAGAGGGATCATCTTTTAGAATAGGCTGTAGGTGCTTAATGATCTGTTGTAGAGGTCTGACTTGAGGGTTTTATGTGGTGACTAGCGGTGTTCTGTTGTTTTCTTTCTTGGGCCTCTCCTGTAGTAGATGACTTCGGGGAATCTATCTAGCTCTGTCAATTTGTTTTCTTACTTCCCCAGGTGGGTACTGTAGTTTCAAGAATGCTTGATAGAGATCCTCAAGATGCCTGTCTCTGTCTGAGGGATCAGAGCAGATGCGGTTATATCTTAGGTCTTGGCTGTAGACAATGGATCATGTGGTGTGTTTAGGATTGAAGCTCGAAGGATGTAGGTAACTATACCGATCAGTAGGTTTTCGGTACAGGGTGCTGGTGATGTGTCCATCCCTGATTTGTACTGTAGTGTCGAGAAAGTGGATCTCCTGTTTGGAGTGTTCCAGGCTCAATTTGATGGTGGAGTAGAAATTGTCGAAATCTCTGTGAAAATCTACAAGAGTATCCCTGCCATGTGTCCAGATGATGATGATGTCATGAATGTAGCGTAGGTAAAGAAGAGGTGTTTTGGGATGAGACTTGAGGAAAAGTTGTTCTGAGTTGCCCATAAAGATATTGGCATATTGTGGGGCCATGTGGGTGCCCATAGCAGTGCCACTGATTTGGAGATATAAATGATCCTCAAATCTGAAGTGGTTGTGGGTGAGCACAAAGTCACAAAGTTCAGTCAACAAGCTGTGCTGCGGCATCATCTGGGATGGTTCTTCTAATAGCTTGTAATCCATCCTTTGTGTGGGATGTTGGTGTAAAGAGCTTCTACATCCCTAGTGGCCAGAATGGTGTTTTCTGGAAGTTCTCCAATGGATTGTATTTCCTCAGGAATTCCGTGGTGTCTTGAAAATAGCTAGGGATGTTGATAACATAGGGTCTGAGGAGGGAGTCCACATAGCCAGATAGGCTGACAGTAAGCATGCCAATGCCTGAGATGATGGGGCATCCAGGGTTTCCTTTTTTATGGATTTTAGGTAGTAGACAGAACACCCCTGGCCATGGGTGACCTTCACCTTTGTATCTGGGCATTTATTACATAAATTGGTGATGTATCAGTTTTTCATAAAGGGAGTCAGACTGTTATCTTATCCAATGCTTTTCTAAACTGTTTCCTTAAACGCAGATCAAATCCAAGTGGTACACATTAATAGAGGCTTTTTCAGGACTTTGTTATGGTAAGGACTATGTAAAAAGATGAGACTTGTTAAAGGTGATGGGGGATGTAGCAGGTTCGTACTGTCTTACCATAACATATGTCATCATGTGCCAGAAATGCCCCTCTACCTTATATATTGGACAAACAGGACAGTCTCTGCACAACAGAATAAATGGGCACAAATCTGACACCAGAAATCAGAACATTCTAATAACATTCAATAGTCCTGATCACTCTGTTAACGATTTGCTTATTGTGACGCTCAGTCAAATGAATGCCAGATCAAGGCTGTAATAACCCTTGGGGAGGAAGGGGTTAACACTCTGGTCAGTGAGT
>ML682005.1:8649666-8663833 GCA_007922195.1 Podocnemis expansa
TTTTTTTGCATTTGGGTGGTGGCAGCGATACCACTTCAAGGCCAGGAATTGGAGGCCTTGGAGACTTTTAAGAGCAGGCTTTAAGGCCAGTGGCTTTTCTGGCCTGTTGCGGGCCCCCACCTTCTGCACTCAGAGTGCCAGAGTGGGGAAAAAGCCTTGACAAAGGCTTCAAAGAGAAGTTCTTGAGATTGAATTTACTTGCAAATTCGATTGCATTGCTTTAGTACTTAATAGGGACATTAGATTTTTCTCTCATTACAACAGGTGATTGGACATCACCTTACTCTGCATGCTGTTCCCCAGTGTTTGAATGTTTACAGCTGTATTGATTTGCTGTTACAATGTGACCTGTTCCCATGACTTACACTCCCCTGCATTTATTTCCTCCCATTCTGTGATCTCCCTCATCTTCAAAGTGTCTGACGAAGTGGGATTTTCTCCCACGAAAGCTCATTCAATAAATAAATTTGCTGGTCTTTAAGTGCCACAAGACTCCTTGTTTGTTTTACTGAACTAGACTAACACAGCTTCCCCTTTGGAACTGTCTCAACTGCTATTCAAGCCCTCTGTCCCACAAACCACATGAAGTTTGCAGCTTCATGGTCCTCTTAGTGCTCTATATTTAAAGGGTTTATTTTCTACCACAAGTACAGCCCAGGCTCAGGGGCCGCACAGCCTCAGTCCCTAACTCAGGGTAGCTCCTCCTACAACTGAGTCATCTCCAAGGCTGACCACTTGCCCCTTCCTTCCTTATACTGTTCCAGCTACCTTCCTGTTGTGAGTCTCTGGTGAGCCCCCCTTGGGCTCTTTTCTCTGAGCATTTATAGGGCTTGTATAATGAGTGTAACTGCTGTTCCCTGTTAGCTCGGTCCCCATAGACTCACTCAGCTGGCTCCACTCCCCCTCTGATTAGGGTTCCAGGGCCAGAGGGTTTTCTTAACCTTCAGTACTCAGTGAACACCGTGTCAAAATGGGCATAGCTGGATCTTTGTCTACCCAGAACAAATTACATAATTAAGAAATGATTCTTCTGGCTCCCAAAACTTTCAGCTGATAGTTTGAAAACATTACCTCTTTTTAACTGTTGTAATGAGGTATGGAAAGAGGCAGTTTCTGAGATAAATTAGTCTGAGCCCAGGTACGCTTGTAAAAATAAGAACCCTGTCCCGAATGAAATAAATTATCACTCAGTGTAGCATAGAGCACCTGTGTGATGTATTTCCATTGACCTATCCTTTATGGAATTGAGGTCACTTTATTCTGAATCTTTTAGAGTTTCTGTCTCCGATCCTGAGCTGTGCTGTCACCACTTGGTGCCATTTGACCACTGCAAGCAAACCCTAAACTTCGTGGATTCAAACCCTGGAGGATCTCTCCAGTGTAGGGAATTCTTGGATAGCATTGAGTTGCCATTGTGGCTCCTAGATCACTCCTACACATATTTTCATGGGGGATGATGTGATCAGCGAACTGAGGACATGAGCCCAGCCACTGTAATGGCCATTGGGGATATTAGCAGCTGGAGTAGACTACTCTAAACTATGGCCAGGGATCATCCCAATTTAGAATAGCTGCAGGATTGAGGAAACCACAAAGATATATTTGCATACGCATGCAGCTACAGTGAATGTCACTTGGCTTCAGATGAGGATCTTGCCCTCTGGTTCATCTCAGGAATTGAGAATTGCAGCAGTCTAGTCTTAAAATGATGCAAGTATAGATCTTGATGGTTAGGTCAACAATGAATAGGAATCAGTTTAGTCTCATAGTAAAAAAAGATATTTGAACCTAATATTATATAGAATCCAGAAATAAAAGTAGACTCCTAAAGAACCACAACACTCCATATCATTGATCCAGTAAAGTCAGATGTCCTTTGACAAACAAAAGTTTGATGATTTTTCCTGTTACTCAGAATATTGACCCCTCTCAACCAACATTGTCTCTGACCTCACTAAAGCTCAGTTTGAATGTTTTCTCTTCATTTATCTCCATACTTCACTGAGTCATTGGTATGTAAACAAAAGTGTATCATGCCTGAAAACTGAGACATAGTTTATCAGAGACCATTGTAGTCTAAATTATTTCATTATCTCTATTTAATAGACTTGAAGAAGGAGAAACTAGACCAAATCTCAGAAAAGAACAGCAGCTACCCATTAGAACTTGCTTCTATTTCTTGGTGAATGTTACAAAGTCTGACAGACCTAACAGTACTTAGTATTGATAGAACACTACCATCCATAGTTATGAGATGTCCATTAGCGCAATCAGCTGCCTCAGTGTTATATCTATGAGCCTGATTAGCAGAGAACAAGGATCCTGGGGATTCAGCTGGGTGCTGCTAATGTTGCATCACCTTTACAATAACCTTTCCCAATATGCAGATAGGAGATGAAGTAGATTGTGAGAACTTTCTTGTTGAGTAGTGATTTCTTGAACAAGGGCTTGATTACAGCATTTAAGGATAATAGAAAGTTTGTCCTACTTTAGTATGGTATCAGTTTTCTATCAGAAATGGACTCATGTATGCTTCACTGATTTGCACTCATCTAGTGAATACTCTTAGAAATGTGAAAAGGTCCCCTCTCCTTACATGGAATGTTAACTCTAGAACATAATGATGGAATTAAAAGCTCCATATTTTGTATAAGTTAGAGGCACAATTCTATGCTTGATTTAACATAGCATATTACTACTTTGGGTAAATCATATTACTACCTGGGAAAGGATGCTAAATGAAACAATAACTTGCTAACTGAAAGTGATATTACTATATAAATCATATTCTATTCCCAATGCCATAATGGGCAGAGATCTGGGCTGGGTAGAAGATCCTAACTCTATACCCCAGCCTCCATATCATAATTAAAAATGTTATTCAGTCATCTGAGATGGACTGTGCCCCTCTCATCCCAGACTATGAGATTGCTACTTCCTGCAAAGTCTGAAGGCAAAAGGCCAGACCCAGGATTGAACCCAGTATCATGTGACAGAGCACTTTTAGATGTGGCAGTTTTAAGTCAATAGTCAGACAACTGGAAATTTTTGCAATAGTAACAGTACTACTCAGGTGAATGCATAAGATGATTTTACTTAATGAATATGAAAATGGAACATAACTGTCCCATTTTTTCAATGTATTTTATTACTAGATTGTTTCAGACAATATTCACTTTTGGCTAATATTTTTTTCCCTAACAGTAATGCATTTTATTTATTTAGTGCACTTGTTCTTGAGCCATGATCAGTAACAGTTGCATTGGACTTCTCTGATGCTGAAAAGGTACCTTGGGTGCTAGTCCTGTATGCTTTGAAATTTTTGTGAAAGCTTTATTCAATCTGTCGTCTTGGGGGAAAAAAAAAAGTAATAGGAAATACAGGCATTATGAAACTGAGGCTCTTGAATAAAATCCTTACTCCTTTGTTCATTATATTTTAAAGTCCATGAAATAAATGTAGTTTTCAATAAATAATACATTACACATTAAAGTAAATAATACCGATAAACAAAATTTCCAAATGGAAGTTTAATTAAGTAAATTACAGCACAAGCACCATCTTGATAATCTTGAGATCTAAAAACAGGTTTTTACGACTGAAGGCCAACACTGTGTTAATTTCCAAAGGGATAGCTGTGTTAGTATAGTCCAGCAAAAAAACCCAAGGAGTCGTGTGGCACTTTAAGACTAATAGATTTATTTTTTGCATAAAAATAAAAATAAATCTGTAAGTCTTAAACTGCCACATGACTCCTTGGCTTTTTTTTTTTTTTTCAAACACTGTGTTGTTGCTATCATCTTATCCAAGTATCATGAATGATGCATTTTAACTGACTAGAGAAACCTAAATGAAGTCCTGATATTATCTTTTGAATTAATAAATACAGATTTGTAGTTGTTGATACTGGATTTGTTCTGCATAATCTAACTTGCCTGTCTGGATCTGCTACGGTACAGATCCTGAGTTCTTTCTCTTTGGCTAGACAGGCAAGATTGATGACCTGTCAAACTAGAATTTTTGGGGTTTGGAGGGGTCTTCAGGTTCCCAACATTCGGACTATTGCATCACAGAGTTCAAGAACAGAATAGATTCCTTGTGTCTGCCTCTGCCTACTGTCTTGGATCCCTTTTGATCATAAAAAGAAGTCAAGGGTTACTTTTCCCCCCTGTATTGCCTGTAGTAGCCAGGGGCAGCAGGAGGTGGGGGGGGGTACAGGGGCAGCTTGCCTCAGGCCTCCACCAAGGAGCAGGGCCCCTTAGCCTAGCCTCTGCCTCAGCTTCTAACACTATACATTCTGGAGAACATGGGGGCTAGGTAAACCAAGAGAGGCTGGGTAATTGGGAAGGTGGCTGGAGTGAACTAAGATAGGAGGACATGTAGGGGGGTAGGTGGAGGTTGTACAAGTTGTATGTATGGAACAGTGAGGGGGGCCCCTCATATCAAATCTGCCCCACGCCCCTTAAGTCCTCTGTGGGGCCCTGACAGTACTTCTCTGCCTGCCATTGGAGAAAGCACAAAAGTCTTACTGTGACAGAGGGAGGGTGTGGAGGGTCTGGGACAAAGTGAACCACATTGCACACTTTGAGCCTTCCCTCCTGCAGCAAGAAAGAAGATGCTCATCTGCTAAATTCATTTTAGAAGCCTAGAAATGGGATTCTGAGAGCCTTCCAAGACTTATGCCACGTTTAAAAGTATTCCTGTACATCCTTACTGAATATATGAAGTGTATTGACTGGTGAAAGTTAAGATCAATGCCTGCTCCCCCCGAGTGACTTCCAAGTTTCAGGCAGAGAGTAGACTGATAAAATTCAAAAACCAGTAGGGGAAAATTTCACTCTACACAGGAATTCTGTAATGCTGGTTCCAGTACTTCAAGGGAAACAAAATTAGAAAATGAAACTACATATTTTGAATTCATATGCAAACTGGATACCTTCACATTGGGTTTAAATAGAACTCTTGAATAGCTGGGTCATTACACAATGTGATTTCCCCTCTATCATCCTTCTCAGCTCTCAGTTACAGGTCTAGCTTTCCTTCTTACACACTGTTTGAATCAAAACAAAGCTTGTTTACTCTGCAGAGAGAGGCTCTCAGTCTACCCTTCCAGATGCCTTAATTTACCTTGTGAGCCACCCATATATGTGTGTGTGTGTGTGTGTGTGTGTGTGTGTATTTGCTTCTAACATATCATGTTTTCCACTTTGAGTCTGACAAGGTGGGATTATGCCCATAAAAGCTCATGAAATAAATAAATTTGTTAGTCTTTAAAAGGGCCACAGAACTGCTTTGTTTTGGTTTTGCTTTAATAGACTAATACAGCTACCCCTTTGGAACTCGTAAAGTACCTGATGCTCTTTCCACACATACCCTGAGAACAATAGGAGCTGTTGCTTGATAAGGCCTTCTAGTGCAAAGTTGCTAGGGCGAAGTCTACACTTCAGACATTGTAGCTGCTGTTGTAGTGCCATGCGCAGACCCTTGCTACAATGACAGAAGCAGTTTTTCTGTCACTGTTAGTTAATCTACCATTCCGAGAGGCAGTAGCTAGGTCAGCAGAAGAATTCTTTCACTGGCTGAGCTGTTACTACACTGCGGCTTAGGTCAGTTTAGTTACATCTCTCCAAGATAAGCATCGTAGTTAAGTCAATTTACATTTGAGGTGTAGACTGATCATTAGTTCACAGTCATGCTGGAAGGGCATAAAAAGCGGGGTACCTCAGGGATCAGTCTGAGTTTAGTTCTGTTCAATATTTTCATCAATGATTTAGATGATGGCATAGAAAGTACACTTATAAAATTTGCCAACGATACCAAGCTGGGAGGGCTTGCAAGGGGTTAAGAGACAGGATCACAATTCAAAATGATTTGGACAAACTGGTGAAATGGTCTAAGTTAAACAATGAAATTCAATAAAGACAAGTGCAAAGTACTCCATTTAGGAAAGAACAAACCATTGCATACATACAAAATGGGCAATGACTGCCTAGGAAGGAGTACTGTGGAAAGAGATCTCGGTGTCATAGTGGACCACAAGCTAAATATGAGTTAGCAGTGTAACACTATTGCGCAAAAAAAAAAAAAAAAAAAGCAAATACCATTCTGGGGTGTATTAACAGGACTGTCGTAAGTAAGACATTAGAAGTAATTCTTCCTCTATATTCAGTTAGCCCTGATTAGGCCTCAGCTCGAGTATTGTGTCCAGTTCTGGGTGCCTCATTGCAGGAAAGGTGTGGACGAATTGGAGAAAGTACAGAGAAGAGGAACATGGATGATTAGAGATTTGGAACATCTGACTTATGGTGGAAGATTGAAAGAGCTGCCATTTTTTAGTCTAGAAAAGAGATTGAGAGGGGATATGATAGCAGTTTTCAAGTACCTAAGAAGTTGTTACGGGGATGAGGGATGAAAATTGTTCTCCTTAACTGCTGATGATAGGATAAGAAGCAATGGGCTTAAATGACAGGGAGGGAGGTTTAGGAAGGACATTAGGAAAGAATTCCTAACTGTCAGGGTGATTAACCACTGAAATAAGTTGCCTAGGCAAGTTGTGGAATCTCCCTCGTTGGAAGTTTTTAAGAACAGGTGAGACAAGCACCTGTGAGGGATGGTTTAAGAGGGTACTTGGTCCTACTGTGAGTGTAAGGGGCTGGATTCAATGACCTCTCACGGTCCTTTCGAGTTTCTATGATTCTGTGATTAGAATAAGGCTACTCTTGCCATCTAGAGCCTTAAGGCTGTCTCTCTCTTCCCAATACTCATTTCTCCCATTTACTGTCCTTCATGCTTTCTGAGTTATGGCAGTTAAGAACTCAAGTCTGTGTTGTAGTGATCACTGAAAGGCAAATTATTCCTTATCTGGGATTTAGGAGAGACTTGTATCAGCACAACAGGGTGGGTAGGCTGACAAATCTTCTTTTAGTTCAGAAGGAATCAAATTGTCAAATGAGAAGGAAAGAGAATGTCAATTCTGTAGTTTGATAAGTTCACAACCTTTTATGACTGACCAAGAAGGAGAAAAGAACCCAACATTTTGTTCTTTTTACATCTAATCATAGAAAATAAATGATCGGATAAGTAGATATATGATTTGTCTGTCTTGTTTCCGAGCACTGCAGTTCAGGAACTTTAGATCATAATCAGTCTGTTTGATGAGATTTGCACATGTGACATTTGAAATGAAAAAGCTATCTAGTTACCCACCAGCATTGTCTACTTCTCCTGCCTTTAAGTATTTTCAGCCAGCCAAAATTTTCTATTATCAAAAATCAGTTAACTGCATGATTTACTCAGGCTGATATCACTAGCTTAAATCTCCCAGTAAAACATATCCCTAAGAGGAATGAATTGCTAAATTAGCTGAAATTGCACTTTTGAGAAACTGAAACAGGTGTGATTTGAATACATATTTTGCTTAGATTTTAATATCTGGCAAAAGAATAAACTTTGATAAGTGAAGTGAAATTATAGTTTTAAACTCTGTTTTTAGTTCTAAGTCTCTGTCTTTCCAGTTACCTAGATCAGACTGCAGTTTTTCAGTGTATGCTCATGCTTTTCATTTAAAAAAATGGAACAAAAACTGTTGTTAGCATCTGATCATGTGTTAGGGTAAGAGAGTTGCAAAGTAATTACAAAATGTTTTGCATGCCTGTTAGCTTGGCAGTGGTTTGATGCTAATGAATGTTGCAGTTTTTCTGTTTTATGTGTGTGATTTATTAAAACATAGTGATACAGTATAGACAGTAACAATAAATATGATTAAATGACTGTGGTAACTTTGTAAATGTGTTAAAAGTTGTCTGTCTTTGTAGTTCTTTGTGATATATGGAATCACCAACTATGACTGCATAATAAATAAAATGAAAATTCCAATAAACATTTTCTTCAAGATCTTTTCTTCAAAGGAACCAGGTAAAAGCTTCTAAAAATAAAATTTCTCCTGGTGTTTGTAGTATAGACGCAGATGATAAGTTGCATGGAGAAGGAATCTTAGTTTAAACTGGTTTCTAATTAAAGCCCCCATCCTGCAAAAGAATGTTTGTTGGCCTATCTTTATGCATCTGGCAAAGTGGGTTCTAGCCCACAAAAGCTTAGGCCCGAATAAACTTGTTAGTCTTTAATGTGCCACAGATCTCCTTGTTCATTTATGCCTAATGGAATCCTATTTGAGAAGACGGGGCTTCATACTAATGCATCTCTTTGCAAGAAATGATATGGATTAAAAAAAAAGCCAGGTACAAAGTGTAATTAAGGGCCTAAGCCTGCTCTTGCTTAGATCAACTCAAGTTTTGCCAATGACTTCAATGGGAGCAGGGCTGGGCCCATGGGGCTCAGTACTGTCTATCTACCTAAAATGGCATCCATCAGATGCTAACATGATGAGCACCATTATGAAGAGCTTAGATAGCTAGGATTGTATCATATGGGCCTGATCCTATTCCTACTTAACTCTGTTATAAAACTCCCATGGGTCTTAGTGAGATCAAGTTCAGGTCCTCATTTAGATTCTGTGCCTTTTTAACATTCACATTAGTCACATTTGAAAATAATTTTTAAGCAAAATATCCATATACACAAAAAATTATTTTTACTGTTTTAAGATTCATCAGAAAGCTTGCTTGAATTGTCTTTTTTAATTTAAAAAAAAAAATCATGTGGTAGCCTAGATCCTGCAATGAGAACCAAACAGCTGAGGGAGGTCCAGCAGCAGAATCATCATTGCAGGTCAGGGCCATGGTGCTTATTTCATATTTTAATCTAGGTTCATTTGTGCAGTATGTCTACATTTTAGTTATGGTTGAATACAGAGAATGAAATCTGATCCTTCTACACCATGCAGTCCCATTAACAATAGGAGGAATTCGGTTTTTGACTCCTATAGTAAGTGAACACATACTTAACAATTTTACTCTTTTATGTCTCTAATACTGTTCTTGTCTAATACTAAATTTCTGTCTTATCTGGCAACCTCAGCTGAGAGCACAAATAATTCTGAAAATGGTAGTTGCAGGATTTTGATGGTGTATTGCAAAGATCAGCCATTTATTGATATACACGTATGCAAGAATATGTTCTGATATTCAGTTCTCTCCTTACCATTTCTAACAGCTTTTCACACTTCACTCTCCACAAATGCAATTGTTTTGGTGCAATAAGGTTAGAAAAAATCACTATTGCATGCTAATATTCTTCTAAACTGGACAAGCAGTACTTTTACTTTAATATTTACTCAATCTAGAAATCTGCAAGTAAGAATTGGGGCATTTTTGTGAAGACCTGTTAAATCAAAATATTACTTTGACTGCTAATTTTTGCTTGACTAGTCAGTGTACTATTTATATTTATTTATAGGAGTAGCAAATTATTTCAAACTCAGATTTATGTTATTGATTTTAGTAAAACAAACATGGAGCCTTGTGCTACTTAGAGACTAAAAGATTTATTTTACGCATGAGCTTTCGTGGGAGAAAATCCCACTTCATCAGATGCTTTGAAGATGGGTGAACTTCCTTCAGTTTTTTTGCTGGACTAGACTAACAGGGCTATCCCTTTGGAAATTGACACATAGTAACAGCAAATCAAAGCAGTTAGTTGCTCATCTTGCTCAAAGATTTCGTGCAGGTGGACCCACATATGCATAGAGTCCCAATGACCTTGAAGAGTAAATGCAAAGAGTCCATTATTATATATTTACTACAAGAGTTCATGTGCCATTCTGTGTATTAATATTTTGGAATGAAGAATATTCCAAATATTTGGTTTAAAAATTAATTTAATTGATATCAGATCTAAAAATCAAAGATAATTGCAAGTGATTTAAATTTTTAACATTGTCCATCTTTCAGTTGAAATGACTCCTCAGTGATTTGCAACCAAACCAAACATTGATGGTGATATTTAGGATATAATTAGTGATGTATTAATCTCCAGTTGCTAACTGTTTGATATTTGTGACAAGTAAAGGTCAGATCAAGGTCAAGACATATTTTCAAAGCAGGTCCAATTCAGCAATGTCCTACGTATATAGTATTTTTGCTTCCTGTTTTCTCTGTTAAATATAAACCTGAATATTTATATCATTATTTTGTTATTAACATATCCCATTAAATATATAGAATATTTGGCATAGCCACATCAATGTAAGAACTTTTAGAATTTCCTGGCTTTTGCACTGCTTTATATTTCAGCTTAAACTGTGTGTTATTGCTAGAGGTATTTCATTTGATTTCGTAACATTTACAACATATACATAGGTGCCCCATGTCAATCAAGTTTGTGGAGCTCACAGGAAGTCTGGGATCTGTGACCTCGCACATATTTTCTTACTGTGCCTTAAAAACTCACCTTCAGTTAGCTGTATCTGTGGCCAAATCCAGCAAAATGCCTCTTATTTTGAAATAGTAAATGGTTTGGGCCTGAATTGCTCCGAATTTCAGTCTTACAAATTTTGTGTTAGAAATATCCCTGAAAAAGTTGTGTAAACGCTCCCCCACCCACCTTTGCTTCTCTCTAGTGGCTGGACCACAGAAGTTTAAGATTTTGCAACTGACTTCAAGCTAACAGACTTGCACGGTTTAATTCCAACAATAGAGGCTCACTGTTTTAAATCTAGAGGTCCTGGATACAATCCTGTGATGATGTACCATCCTTTATCATCATGTTTGCATACCACAGCCTTCTGTTACCAAATGTTAGGCAGCATGCTTGAGTACAGCATAGGTATAAATGGGCCCCAAGTCCAAATTTTAAATAGGAAGTGTTTTCTAGGGGTTCCAGAGATCAGCAAACCCACGGGGCAATCCAAGAGCAGGCATTAAAAGAGAAAACAGGTCCAGTGAACATCAGTTTCTTCAATGACAAAAGCCAGAACCTTCACAGTCTGCAAAATCTTCTTGACTTTCGCATAAGAGCTGACCCAAACCTGCCCCCCCTTCAACTTCGAAAATGATCATCACAGTCCTCCTCTGTAACTTTCCAACCTTAACCCTAATACCTGTTGCCAAATCCTTTCCTTAAATTGACCCATCAGCTGCCAAAACATTTATCCAGCTGAAAAAACCCTCATAGTAACCCCAACATAATGATACCTGATATAGAGTACCAATATGTATGTAGCGCAATAATGGTATTACTTCACCCTTGTGACTTTGTCCAAAGCCTGGAAAGCAATGCATTATATGGTTAAATTTTATCATGTCCATTTTACAGATGGAACAGCAGAGGCACAGAGACTGATTTGCCTTCCATGAGGTTGAGTTAATGTTAGAATGCAGAGTAGGTCTCAGATCTTCTGACACCAAGTGCCCTCCTAGAATATGGCACAGCTGCAGTGTTTTAGATTTTACGAGTTAGTTCAGTTGTTCTTGGTTTCATACCCTCTGAAACAACCAAAACCTTAATGAATGCAATATTTTTATTAGTAGTATCTGAACTCTCAGTATGTAGAAAGTTCTTATAGGAAGAAAAGTGAAGGGATTTTCCTGTGTTGTTGCTTTAAATTGTTATTTTGAAAAAGAATACCTATAATGTTCAAGTAATGAAATAAGTGGTCTAAAAAGTGTTAATCAAATCTCTTGATGCAAGCTGGTTAATTATAACTACTTAGTGACCCATTTTTCTATGTTCACCGTATCACCAGATGATCTCACTTCCTGGAAATCTAGCATATGGTCTGTTTAAAGAGCTCTGACATAATTTACCGAGCTGTGCAACAATATATTATGATGCTGTGTGGTGTGACAAGATTGTGTCACAGTAACCAGAGTTAAAGCCACTTTACTACATATATAATGGTCTGATAGAAAATAACAATTGTTTTGGAAATTATATTTTTGAGTGATTGTATCATCTAGGGGGCTTTTTAATAATCAGCTTTTCTTTCAACATGACTTTAGATATATAAGCCATAGATTACATTATCTTCAGTAACAGAAGTGCAAACACCTGGCAGATTATTTATAATTCTAATCAGTTTTTAAACTATTGGCCTTCATTACACAGCCCACAGAGTGCTTGTGGCCCACAACATGTATAATTGTAACCCTCCATAAATTAGTAACATGGCCTCCATAATTTAGTGTTGCAGGAAGCTATTGTTTATCAAAAAAAAAATGTTGTTCTTATGAAAAGATGAGTTACTTCTAGTATGTATACTAATTACTGAAAATTATTATATGACAATTGGATGTCTTCAGCCAGTCATAACAAAGAAATACTGTCATGCTGTCAGCCAGTAAGCCTATTCCTTGGAGCTGATGTACTGACAGTAACTAAGCTCATGTTTTGAATAGACTTTGAGCATCCATAAAGCTGTATTTTGCCTTTTTGACTTTATTCTTGCTCCAGATGTTGAATATTGCTTGTGACCATGATGACAAATGTTTACAGTTAAAAGATTTGATAAAATTATATTAGCAAGTAAATGAATGCATCACTAAGAAGTGCTTAATTCTGTTATAAGTGGTGTAAATTGGGAACTCCATGGGCTTTCATCAACCCCAAAAGACTTTAAGATGCTTTAGGAATTGTACAGGTTTCATGAATTTCCCAAGTGACAGAAGCTGTTCCTCGATGTAGGGTAGTCGTATGGATTTGGATGCTGCTGCTTTTTCAGCTTGTGTGTCTCCATTACCACAAATGGAAACAACTGACTGTTTTGGTGCATTCACTGAAATCCTGATGTATTCTGTCATGCTTGATTGATATCAGTCAGACAAGAATTACTGTATTGACAATATCATTAATTTGCATTTCTAGTTCAATATAAATCTTCATTTTAAATGTATGTGAAACTACCACAGAATTTCCAGTTTGCTATACCAGACAATCAGCACCCATGGATTTACAACAAAGGTCTCAATTTGTGTCTAAACATGGAGGGTCTTCATTTTAATGTCTTTATTTTTGGTTGGAGATGGGGGAAAACTAGCTGTTATTCTGGCTTCTCATTTCCATATTTGGACTGGAACAATAAACTCTACCACCTCAGAGGGAAGTATCACAAAACAAATGCAAAGGAGTAGCAGTGCTTTAATATAACTAGTGCACTTGGAGAGGGAGCTGAGAGAAGATTTTTCGGAGCAGCATTTGACAAATTCTAAGGAAAAGAAGAAGTGAGAGCAGCAAAAGTGACAATGTGGGAGACCAGGGGGATGGGATGGAACTTGGGGGGTGCCAGGACTGTAACTCCAGGGATAGAAGAGAGGGTAGTTGGAACATGCGGGGGGAATCAAATAACCTTCTTAGATGCTCTAATGAAGCCCTAATGCCTGAGGCAGGTGGGGGAGGTCAACACCAAAAGAAAATGCAGGGAGGTAGATACAATAGAATTGAAAATCAAAATGGGAAAGTAGGGCAATCAGCTGGGTATCTTAGGTGCCTATCCACAAATGCAAGGAGCCTGGGAAACAAGCAGGAGGAATTGGTAGTACTGGCGCAGATGAAGAACTATGACATGATTGGGATAACAGAGGCGTGGTGGGATAGTTTGCATGACTGGAGCTCTGCAATAGATGGGTATAAACTGTTCAGGAAGGACAGGCAGGGAAGGAAAGGGGGAGGAGTAGCACTATATGTAAAGGAGCTCTATGACTGCTCAGAGCTTCATTATGAAAGTGGAAACAAGCCATTTGAAAGTCTGTGGGTTAAGTTTAGAGGGGAGAGCAACAAGGGGGATGTTGTGGTGGGTGTCTGCTATAGACCACCAGACCAGAAGCAGGAGGTGGAGGAGGTGTTCTATGGACAACTAGCAGAAGCTTCTAGATCACAGGCCCTAGTGCTCATGGGGGACTTCAATTACCCTGACATCTGCTGGGAGGCCAATACAGCAGTGCATGGGCAATCCAGGAAGTTTTTGGAGAGTGTTGAGGACAGTTTCTTGGTACAAATGCTGGAGGAACCAACTAGGGGCCTTGCACCTCTTGACCTGCTGCTCACAAACAGGGAAGAATTGATCAGGGACATAGAGGTAAATGGCAACCTGGGTAGCAGTGACCCTGACATGATTGAGTTCAAGTTGATAATTAAAGGAAAGAAGGAAAGAAGCAAAACGCAGACCCTGGACTTCAGAAAAGCAGATTTTGTCTCCCTCAGGGAACTGATGGGCAGGATCCCTTGGAAGGCTGATCTGAAGGGGAAAGATGTCCAAGAGAGTTGGGTGCATTTT
>ML682005.1:8668833-8780031 GCA_007922195.1 Podocnemis expansa
TGCTTTTTTTGGCAGGGGGTTGGACTAGATGACCTCGTGGGGTCCCTTCCAACCCTATGATTCTATGAAAACAAGGATAGTGGATTTCCAAACAAGCAAACAAACAAACAAACAAATGCATACATACATACCAGCATTTAATAAATCCAAGCAACATCATCTTAGCATATGCTTAATATGTGTCAGGTGGCACGTGTCCAAGATTCATCACCAAATTTGGTCCACTAGTTGGATCAGAAGTTTCCCCAGGTCAGGCCAGGTTCTGACAGAGGGCACAATGTGAACACTGATCATGCCCACCCCTTCAGAGAATTGCTAAGATAAGGCCCCATCAAAAGAAAAATCTAAGGAATAAAGGAATTCAGGAGATCTGGCAGTTTCTCATGGAGCCAATATTAAATGCACCACTGCCAAATATTGCAGTGGAAAGATAGTAAGAATAATAATTATATGGCTCCATCAGGAGCTTTAGATTGACTTAAAAATCAAAAAGGAATCCTCCAAAAAATGTAGAAATGTGGAGAAATTGCTGAGGAGGAGTACAAAAGAATAGCACTAAGTGTTTAGGGACAAGATCAGAAAGGCTGTCACAAAACAAGTGACACCTAGCAAGGAACATAAGAGGAAGTGAGGTTCTCTGTCTTTTTCTTGTTTCTAATTTAATTATAACAAGGAGTCTGGTGACACTTTTAAGACTAATCTATTTATCACACGAATTTTCATGGGAGAAAATCCTGCTCCATCAGATGCTTGAAGATGGGGTCCGATGAAGTGGGATTTTTTTCTGTTGAAAGCTCATGCAATAAATAAATTTGTTAGTCTTTTTAAGGCTATGTCTTCACCTAAAATCTTAGTTGGGACTTGGTTAGTCTGAGCTAAGTAGTTTGAAAGTTAGTTCAAACTAAGTGCAATTTTTACTTTGAACTAACTTTTAGCTCAAACTAGCCACACTTCTTTTAGTTCAAACTAACTTTTTAGTTCGAACTAAAAAAAAGTGCGTAGTTCAAACTAATCACTAGTTTGAACTTACTTAGTTTGAACTAGCATATCTCCATTGAGCTAGTTTGAACTAAAAATTCAAATTAGTTCAAACTAAGCAGTGAGTTCGGACTAACCTGCCAAACTAAGAAATTCAAAATAAGCTTTGCTTAGTTCGAGCTACAAAACTTTTTAGTTTGAACTAGGCAAAGCCTAGCGTAGACAGGGTTCAAATTAGTTTGGACTAAGTTTGCTTAGTCCGAACATATTTGCTAGTGTAGACATAACCTAAAAGGGCCACCAGACTCCTTGCTTGTTTTGCTGAACTAAACTAACTAAACTAACAGTGGGCCCTTTGGAGTTTAAAAGTGTAGCTCCTCTACTTAGCAGAGAAGAGGACTAATTACTGATTATGTCAAAAAAGCTGAGGTGTTCAATACCTATTTTGTTTCTTTACTAAAAAAGTTAATGGTGACCAGATACTCAGCACAATTAATATAAATAAGAAGAGAGAAGAAACACAAGCTAAAATAAGGAAAAGGCAAGTTAAAGAATATTTAAGCATGTTAGATGTGTTCAAGTTGACAAGGCCTGATAAACGTCATCATAGGGGTACTCAAGGAATTAGATGAAACAAACTTTTAACCAATATTAACTAACTCATGGAGGATGATGAGGTAGCAGAAAACAGAAGGAAGATAAACATGGTTCCTATCTTTAACTCTTCCAGTAGAATGCCTTCTTTGTATAGGTGAGGGAATGTGGCTCTTGCCCTTTCAAGCATCTGCTTGGTGCTTGCGTAGCAATAGCTTTTCTTCTAGTAACTTGGCTCACTGGCCAGGTCAGCATTTAGTCCAGTTCTTGTGGGATTACAAAATCCAAGAGAACCACTGTCCATATGCTGTCTCCAGACTTTGTTTGGTTCCCAATTGGCCTTTGTGTCACTGTATCAGTGGCTGGCAGGTGGACCCGGGCACACAATTGTTACACCAGATTCCAGCCCATGGATGCTATAATCAGCAAGCCAGGTTCTCAGTCCCCATCCCCATTACTGGTATCCTGGGCTCCTTCCTACTGATCCTTCCTGTTTTCTCTTTCCTACTTCTGGGTTTACCAATGAAGCATACTCTGCTCCCCATGGCTATTTCTCTCCTATCCGTATGACAGATTCCTTAGTTCATGGAAGGATCCCAGTGCTTATTCTTCCTGTGGGCCTTTTCCTTGATCCTGAAGACCACAGTCCTTCCAAGGAGCGATTGCAGACTTCTGCTGAAGCCCCCTTCTGTTCTCCGCTTCCTGGTTTTATAGTGCTCTTAGCCCTTCCCCCACTCATCTTCAGTTAATCCTGTCCTCCTCTGATGTAATGCCAGGTGACTTAATTGGGCTTTCAGGCCCTCATTAACTCTGTCAGAGCTGGAAGGGATCTCTAGGAGTAATCAAGTCCAGCCCTCTGTGTCTTGGCACAACCAAATACTCTTCTTTGAATAATGGTCCTTGTACAGTTTCCAACACAACTATGCAGGTTTGCCATGCACTTGAACCATAACCATTATGCAGCAGTGTCTGTTGCCTCTCATATACATCACACATCATCCTTGTGTCCACAGCCACAGTCAGAAGAGAACGTCTAGGTTGATGCTGCTCCAGTTACCCCTTGCTACTAGATGGCTGGCATTGGAACCCCTGTTCCTCTGAGTTCTTAGCCTAGCTAAGGGGGCTGCTTGTCCCATCTGCCTTCAAGTACATAGCTGTAGATAGTGTTTTCTTGTTCTTGTAGTGTATTAGTATTGTAGTTAATTAGGTTTCCTTGGACTTATTCCCTGGTTGAGGAGTCCTTCCTGCCCAGAGACTATGCCCCTGCAAGTTGGCTTCAAAAACTGTGCTTCATCTCTGCTTCTTCTCTGTGAGTGACCTCTGCTGTTTCTGTGAAGCCCTCATCATTGCTTACTGCTCTATTTGCCATTTGTTTCTGCCCTTGATGCAGGAAGCTAGGGAACTTTATCTCCATAAATCCCTCATGGAAGAGGCTGTGTCCTCACATGCACAGTCAGATTGGGGACCAGCAGGTCCACTGCAGTGGTGTCCGTCCCAACTGATAAGCATTCCTCCATCTTCCTCTTGGTCACTGGATCCGTAAGTATCACTGCGGCCTGACAAGCACTGCTGTGAGCATAAAAAGCATGGCCATGGGCGCAAGTTTGGATCCCAGTCTAGCGGTGTCCCTAAATACAGCTTTGACTCCCTGAGTTGGGCCCAGGTCATGTGAGAAGTTGTTCGTTGGTCCATCTGGCTCTGAAGAAGTCTGAGACAGAACATGAGGAGAGACAGAGCTGCAGTCTGTCATTGCTACCACTATTTATGGTCACTGCTTTGGCTTTGGCATCACCACATCTGCTGTATGCCCTGCCAGCACTTTTGATGTTGCTAGGACCCCCCCTGACATGCACATTCTACCTGCCTCAGACTGCCAGCATTGTGAGCTGATCCACTGCCAGACTGATCTTCCAAGTGTGAGGGCTTCTCTGAGCCAGATCCCTTCTTCTCAGTAGCCCAGTGTCACAGCCTGCATCTCTGACATAGACCACTCTAGCCTCCATCTTACAGTCCTACCACCAAACTGTGGTTCCATGAGGTCTGCCACTGCTGAGGACTCTTATGATTGATCCTACAGGCCTCCTAGAATGCATAGCAGCACTATAGCACACTATTGGTGATACTATATTGACCATTTCACTTCCACCTTGCACCGTCCTTGGCTTCTGAAGAAGAGGTACTGTGAATTCCGCAGGTCTCCACCAGTGACTCTGTTACCAGATGAGACTCTGATTCCTACTCTTCCTCTCTCTCCCTCTCCTTCAGATAACCAGAAGCAGTAACATGAGCTGCTTCAGCAGGTGATGGACAATCTGAGACTTGTGGTGGAGGAGATACAGGATACACCCCATCAGCTCCTGGACACCCTTCAGCTGAAAGGACCCTCCAGGTCTGCTTTTCCAGTTCATGAGGCTATCCAGCAACTGGAGTAAATAGTCTGGTATGTATGACTCCTTTGTCCCTACCCTAGCACACAGAGAGGTGCTACTTTGTCTCTTCTGAAGGAGTGGACTTTTATTTCCCCACCTGCTCCCTAACTCCTTAGTGGGCCCTTCAGCAATGGAACATTTGCCATCAAAAGCTCAAGTCCACTCCTCTGGACTGGGTGGCAAAGAAAATACATGGCTTGACCAGGAAGGTTGACTCTTGTGCAGGACTCCAGTTTTGTATTGCCAACTACCAGGGTCTGTTGGAAAAATATGACTTTCACACACATACTCCTAGTTTTTAAAGTTTAAATATTTTCTGCTGTCAGATGAGCACCAGCAGTTCCATGCACTGTTGTATGAGAGGAAGCCCTTGGCCAAGGTGGGCCTTGATGAGGCAGTGGGTGCTGCCAACACAGCCTCCCACTCTTTGGTGACCAGTGTTGTGCTCCATCAGGATTCCTCACTGCAGTCATCTGAATGAGGGCAGTCCAGACCATTCTTGTGGACTTCCCTTTTGATACCTACAAGCTGTTCAGTGACAAGATAGATGAATCCCTCTATTTCCTCAAGGATTCTTGTGCCACACTAAGTTCACTTGGCATTTAAACTGTAGCCCCAAGATGTTGCTAATGGAGACCATCCTTATACCCCTAAATCCCCAGTCCACTCTACTTTTCATGTCAGCAGGAGCTACCATGGCATCACTAATACTGTCATTTTCCACCTCAACTTCATTTAACTTTTCACATTGTCAGTCTCAGCAGCAGTTTGGACCCCCAGGTTGAGTCCTTTGTACCTTCTATCTGTTTCCCATTGCCCCAAGGTTATTTTTGAAGGCTGTCTTGCCCTATTTCCCTGCAGTTGAGGCAAGATCTCCATGGACTGTTGGCTACTAGGCAGTATCCATCAGGGGTGCTCCATCCAATTTCCCTCATTCAGCCATTGGTGTCTGCCCCACAGTGGTTATGGAGATCCCTTCCACCAAGATCTCCTCTCACAGGAGGCAGATGCCCTCTCTAAAGGATGCCCAAGAGCTGGTTCCCCTCCATTACAGGAGCTGCTGCTTCAATTCCTCATACTTCCTCATTCCAAAAAGGAGAGGGAGCTCTGTGTTATGTTGGACCTCCAGTTGCTCAACAGCTTTTAAAGAAATTGAAGTTCTGGATGGTGATATTTCCGTTGATTACCCCTTCCCTTTCCAAGGGAGCCTGATTTATGGCTCTCAGAATGAAAGATGCCTGTTTCCAACATCATTCATTCAGCTCACCAGAGGTTCCTCTATTTTGGCATTCCCATTATCTGTTCCATGTCCTCCCTTTTGGTATAGCAACTGCTCCCTGATTCTTCTCAATAGTCTTCACCAGCACCACAGCCTACCTGCACTATCTCAACCATTCAGTGTCCCCCTACCTGGATGACTGGCTCCTTGTTGTGCCCTCTAATCAGCACCTCTTATCAGCCATCCTGGCTCTTCACAGTGTCCTTGCTGCTCTTGGGATTTGCATCAATGAGGAAAAATTAGTCCTCATCGCTTCCCACCAGATGACTTTTATGGTGCACTCTTTGATTATGGTGCACTCTTTGATTACATTTCTTGCTAATGGATCTGTTTGCCACCTTCACTTCTATCATTACCATCTGGGACTGCCCTTCATGCATTTCCACTGGCAACGTCTTGCCTTCCTTTGCCATGTGGTGGTCTGTACCTCCATGATACATCATGCCTGCCTTTACATGCACTGCCTTCAGTTGTAACCCCTGTCCATCTACAAGCTGCAAACAGACCATGTGGACAAACCATCTTCCCAGGGTCATCCTGGCCTCCCTTGCATAGTGTACTGACTCATCTAAGGTCCTGGTCAGCATTTCCTTTACACCTCAGTGCCATCCTCACGTTGGATGCCTCCTTTGTCATCTGGGGCACCCAACTGAATGGTCACACAACTCAGGGTGTTTGGACTCCCCACAGAGGCCAGGATGCATTTCAACATCCTGGAATTGTGTGTCACTCATCTCTCCTGTCAGGCTTTCCTCCCCCTCATGTGATCTCATCACATTCAACTCCTCTCTGACAACATGGCTGTGATAATATATATCAACAAGAAGACAGTGCCAGTTCTTCCTTTGTGCGAAAGCTGTCTGGCTCTGGAATTGGTGGATCAAGCATGGTGTCATATTCCATACCATGTGTCTCCTGGGTGCCTGCAAGTCCCTTATGGACGCACTTATCAAGTTCTTCTCTGCAAACAATGAATTGGAACTGCATGACCCCCACCCTGCCCTGTTTTCTGGATGTGGGCAAACCTGCCCTGGGACCTTTTCATGTCTAATAAGAGCCACAAACTTTCCCTGTGTTGTTCCAGACTCACCAGGACTGTTGCTTATTTTAGTGTATTTTAAAAAATTGTCAGGGGTATGCAGAACATTGGGTAAACACTTGTTAGTTACATTTTATATAAATCTAAATATAAAAAAAACAAAAAATGTTCCTGCCATTGCTTATGATTATATTTTTCACTGTTCTTAGTAAGAAAGTTATTTATATATTTATTATTATTTTACAAATAGAATGCTAATATAACTAATAGTGGACTACAAGTATATTTTCAAAGCTTAAAATTGCAATTACAGTTTTTCAGATATTTTTAATAAATAATAGTATTAACTTTCAGTTTTAATTGTCCAATATTTTAAACACTTGGTTTTTAGCATAAATCTTACACAGGAATAATATGTAAAGTAAAACAAACCTTGAGAAAGCAAAATAAAATCACAAATGACATTTAGTGGGAAAACCATGAAAGGGAATTGTCTTTAATTAGTTCACAGTTGGAGATTTGTTCACACTGCTTATTTTAGTTAAGTCTTTCAGTGGGGAGAAACAAGCTATTTAACTTTCAAGATCTTTGGAGGGGAGTTGGCCTTGAAGCCCTGGTCTTGCACTTAGCCTAGAAATATTCTGAAAAAGATTCATTTTTCTTCTACAATATTCTATACCTACCTGTAAATGCATAATTTATGGATCCTTCCTTTCCATTACACTTAAAAATCTAAAGTGACTTGGCAGACTTGCTATATGAAATACTGGACCATTAATAACATAACATCATTGGATCCAGCTACCAGTGACAGTTTTAATGTCCAGTATACTACAAACAGCTAGGGCAAGAAACAAATGTGTTATAGTGTTGGAAAGCTGGATTCTTAGTTTAGCTTTACAGTTATTTATACTGTTTTCTTCTAGCTCAGCAGGTTGTGAGATATCCATCCTTAAAAGCAACTCAGTCTGATTACCAGCTTGCTTTTTCACTCCATTTGAATTCCAATTTGATTTCAGTAACTTCTATCTTTAAACAACAAAAGCTACAAAACAACTTTTAATAGTGTGCAAAAGTAGCTGCCTTCCAGTGGGCATTAAGGTATTCAAATGTTTTGCTGTAGCCATTCATGAAATGTTGTCAGTGGTCAGAATGAGATGATATACTAAGCAGATTGAGTGAGGTATACTTAAACCTGTTGTAGAGGTTAAACAAGTCTCATTGGTTACTGTCCCCCCCCCCCCGAGGTGTAACAGCTTTAGGCACTACAAACAAGGAGTCCTGCAGCACTTTTAAAGATCAACAAATTTATTTAATACATGAGCTTCGATGAGAGAAAATCTGTCCTTTAAGAAGTGTGCATCCTCTTGCCACTGTGGTTCAACTCTTTAAGAGGTGTAACTCGGTCCTAGAGGAGTACTGTAAGTAGTGTGAAAAATGTTGATTTTTAAAAACATAGTATTCACTATGATCAATAATGACACTTGGATTTGGGACTTTACTTGTTATAAATAATAAAACCTCTTGACTAGCCATTATTTTTTTTTCTTATTTTGCACATCCTAGTTCTCCAAATGCAAAAGATTCATGTATTTGGCTTCCTGGTGAGGCCATTATTATCTTAGGTTTCCAAAAGGGAATTTTCAATTAAATCTACAAAAATCTAATACTTAATCCAACTGTCTCCCGTATATACCCCATTACATTTAAAATGGAATGACTTGTGATATTCTCCAAGTTACCTATTATGATGCATTATTTCCACAGGTTTAGAGGCTTATTCCTTGTGTCCTGGTTGCTTCAAAAGACACTACAGTACCACAAAAAATAAGCCAGTGGTACATTAATAAATGGATAGACACATCTTTAGTCCTGATGCTGTAAACTCTTGTGCATGTAGGTAATTTTTGTGCTAAGGTTTCTTAGTAGGCCAAGGATCAACAACCTCTGCAGATCCTCATGCCATTCCCTCCTCTTTGACTCTCAGCCAGTACTGATGCCCATCTCAAAAAAAAAAAAGTGTCTGCATGAAAATTTGGCAGCAGTCACAGCTGGAGTGGGATGAGGGTCCCCAGACATGCAGTGGAAAGCATCTGCCTGGAGTGGCTTCTCCCAGGCACACTGCTGAAAGGACCCATCCCCAGGCAAGCGCCAAAAAGGAGCAACTCCAGGCGGCTCCTTTCCGCAGTGTGCCTGGGGACCCCATCCTAGCTATCACCAAAAGGAGCCACTCCAGGCAGCTTCTTTCTGCAGCTTGTGTGAGGACCCCCTCCCAGAGAGGCTTTTGGCAGCAAGAGTGACAATTTCAGCAGTGCTGCAAAGCACACTCTGTGCTGCTCCAAATGGTCTCCTGTGCTGCACTCGGCACATGTCCCAGGGGTTGCCTACACCTGGAGTAGACTATCAAGCATGTATTTACATGTGTCTATTTTGATCTGAATTAGAGTAGAAGGGGTGCAACCAAAAAGTGCAACACTCAGTGGGGGGTCAGCTCGAAAAGTTTTCTAAGTCCTGGTCTAGTCTACAGTGAGCCAAGAATTCCTGAGTTCTATTCTTGATATTAACAATGAATACATGACATTGATTAAGGCACCTATTCTCTTTTTGTCTTATTTACCAACCTATAACCCTTCCTCTGCTGTCTTCTGATGTCTATTTAGCTGATGTTTGTACAACACTTGGAAAACATGAATGGCTCAGTAGTTGTTATATGTTATCAATAACTCAGATAATTTAAGATGAGCCCCATTTGACCCATACAATGGTATGTAGAGTAATTTTTACTTTAACACTTAAACTCAAGAAATATTTATAGGAAGCATAGAAGTTTATAGTCTACCTGTGTTCTACCTGCCATTTATCAGGTTGTAGATGTTGTGTTCGTAATAGTTTATCAGGAGGTGGGACATACCCTTTTTTATGGTAACCATTCTTTTTGTCACTGTTTTCTTAATATGAATGAATGTAGAAAGAAAATGTACATAAAAAGGAAAGTTTTAATACTAGTTTTCTAACATAATGGCATTGGTAAAACTGGGAGGCTATGCTTCATTGTTTAGTGGCAAATATAATGAATAATATTATCTATCTTTTTCTTCACCTTTCTTGTATCCAGATTGTTTAGTAATATTTACTGATAATTAACACTTTAATAATTAACATTGTATAAAGGCATATAGTAACATCCGCTAACAAATAAGTTAATTTTAATTTTAGCATTTTCTGAAATTAATCAGTTTAAAGTTCTAAAACACACATAAGTAGTTTTTTTCTGAAAATACATATCCTTTGCTACTCTTATGTGATGTTGGAGTAGAACAGCACATATGGTTGACTCTATTATTTTACAGATCAAATTGAAGTTCACAATTTCTGCATCTATAGGTGCTGCACTGGCATGAAAATAGTTTTGTAAGTTGGTAGACCTTTTAATGTAGTTGGTAGTTTATATGTGTACCATTGATTTGTACTGCATAGGATGCCAGATCTGTTCAAAATTTTGACTGTCATGCTTTGGTGGTTACCCTAAGAAGGTTGTAAATCTTAATACTTCCTCAGGTAACAGAAATTCTTCTTTAGGGTAAGGAACCTTGAGGGTTTGGGTTGGCTGGTTAGTTTATGAGGGTTTTCTTTGGAGGAGAAGATTGTCGCATGTTCTCTTCCTGTTGACATCATGCAAAATCAATGCACCTAAAGTGCATTGACAACCTGACAACTGTGAAGTTCTGAATGGCTCTTGGACATGTTAGTCTATGGTAATTGTTGTGGGAGAATGGGCGCCGGGGTGTGGATCCCGCAATGTGAGAGTGTGTCCCAATCAAGGGGTAAGAGACCAGACCACTATTTTCTGATTAATCACTATTTATGTAACTTTTATTGAGGTAGATAGGGTTACAGAAAAGAAAAAAAAGTAGGTTAAATGAGAGGTTAATATTTTTTCTAATAAGGTTTAACAATATTGTATAAAAATTTATCAAATTCAGTAATAGCAGCTTGTGGTTGCATATGTCTGGTAAACTCTGTGCTACTAAGCCAAACTAAACAAACTACCAATATTCCTATTACTAGAATTAACAAGCTTGCAACTCCTATTAACTCCCACTTATCCCAACCCCTCATACAGTCTGCGTTTTCACAACTCTGTTTCTTTAAGGCGTTTAAAGATCCTCCAAGTACAAATTAATAGCCCAATAAACAGAAAATAGAGCACTAATACCACTACAATGCCTATCCCAATCCCTGTGCCTAACCCTGAAGTAAAACCCCGGTGCCAATCCTGGTTGGTGCAGTTTAGCAGAGTGGGGTTCGTGGGAGACAGAGAGAGAGCACCATCCGTGGGCAAAAGAGCTTTTCTATTTAACACACACACTGAAACATCATGTGCAGCCCAGGACAGTACAAACACCTTGCCTTCTCCCCCTTGCTATCCAGACACCATGGGTCATGGCCCGGTGGGGCTAGCCATGGGCTGTTTGCAGCTAGGAGTTACAAGGGTCAGCTGGGGTGCCTAGCAGGAAATACAAGTGGATTTATTTTTTCATCACACTCTTTCACTCTGCTGTTGCCCAGATTGGATTGTGGGGGAGGAGTTAGAGGTAACAAACACCAGCTTGATTTTGATCTGTGGGGTTAATAAATTTAGAGCAGTGATAATACATATACACACAACCCCAAAAAGCATTTCCCAATTTAAATCCCGAATTTGACCAGGTTATATTTACCACATCTGGATGTTACCTCCGGAGGGACAGACAGCAGACATGTTTCTTTGAGGCAGAGTTTAAAGCGTGAGAGAGCAGCCCAGTGTTGAGCAATCAGCTGTGACCCAAAGTGCAGCTTACAGAGCTTGCCTGCGGTCTCAGAAATCAGCAGCCCACCGGTCTGATTTCAACCGACTGCACGCTTCTCAAAAAACCTGCACTTGACCAGCCCGGTGTTGATTGGCTCGACCGAACTTACAGCTCACCGTGGCTGCCTGCGGCCATAAAAATCCAGAGCCCACAGCAACTGGTTGCAACCAGTTGAACACCCCCTGCCACCCCCTTTGATATGCAGAGGCCTGTGGCCCTGCAGTCTGGGGTGGCCAAGTGGAAAAGAAATTAGTAAAAGTAAAAAAGGACAAAAAAAAAAAGAAAAAGATCTGCAAAAAGAGAGAAAAGAAAAAAAAGGGAACTGCAGGCTCCCTTGGTGATCAGTCAAGGGTTTCAACACCTCCCTAATGGATGGCAGGGAGTGCTGTGGGGTGGCCACATCCCTTGGTAACACAGCAGGCTGCTGACCTATTTTCTCTCCAATGTGTCCTGAAACGGAGCCCCCTTTTTATGGCTAAAACCCCCAGAGTTAGCATATCGCCTGCTTGCCTGGAAGCTGACTGACCTTGGTCAGTAGGTTTTGTTTTTTTCTTGAGCTCTGCAGATGCTTGCTGTAGTTTATCTTATCACTTCCCCAGGGTCCGGTCTGAACTGGTCTGGGGGTACTTGCAGTGAGTTTCTTAGAAAACTGTTTTGTCTCCTGTTTTCTGACCCTGAAAGATAACACCACATAATTGTTCTCTGATCAGGGGGCCTAGCAACTTACATTCCATCAGCCAGGCTGGAGTTTAGCCACAGCAAAATCCAAGTGGGAAAATTCTCACTTTTACAGTAATGAATTAACATTTATAGACATCCTTTTCCTAGAAATGCATTGTCTTAGTGTTCCTGTCTTTGCATGGCTTCAATGGAGGGAGCCAAATAGTGTCATTATGTTCCATTTTCCTGATTATTAATGATAATGACTGGGGTTCTGGTATAAAACAATACAAATGAGAAAACTAGTAAAAGGACATTTTTATCAAGAATTATCCAGAAGATAATTAAATGCATGTCATTCTACACTGTAACTGGATCACTGCTGTTTGACTGGCCAGTGTCAGGGGTTAAAACATACCTTTCCTGTACAAAGCATGAGTAATCAGGCTTTGTATGCAGCACTAGGGAGGTGTCAGAGAGAGTGAAGTACCAAGCACCCTTTTGAGCACTGTAAGGAATAATAAAAATAGTAATAATGAAATTCACTAATACTCAGGCAGTCACAAGCTACATTCTGTTAGCTGAGAGAGTAGTTGTTGCTATTTCCTGTACCCTAAATGAGTTGTGAGCCCCAGGATCTGCATACTTGTGGATACTGTGGCATCTCCCTTGAGCTAACCTGATTTCACTCACCAGGCGCTATTGATCTGTTGATTGATCAGTCATAGGCCTCTTTTCCATAAGGCTTAAGCAGTATGGAGGCTTAGGACTCTGAGGATCCATCAGTGATAAAAGATGAGTGACACAGCCACAGCTGACACAAGTCATCTGTCTCATGCTTTCATCTCAGGCTTGCCTGGCTTGGACTATGGGACTATAAAATTTCACTGTAGACCTTCAAACTTGTGCTGGATCCCAGGGTCTCTGAGTCCAGACATCTACACTTCAGTTTTATAATCCTGCACCCTGCAAGCCTTAGTCACCTGACTTGTGCCAGCCAGAACTTTTTGTTGCAGTTTAGAGATACCCCTAGTTTCTGTTCTCTTTTCTGATACTGATGCTGTTTGTTGCCCTGGATAAGTCACTTCTGCACATTTAAAATTACAAGTGGCTGAAAATGGCATTCTTACAGAAATGCTTGGGCAGCTTAGCTAATACTGCAGCAAGCTAATACTGCAGCAGAGAATAATTTGTCTGGCACAAAGACTTTTGCTTCCATTGATCAAGAGACAATCTGTGGAGCTTTTGAGAGATGGCACCACAGCCATTTGTTTTGTAAGAGGCAAAGAGAAACTCAGTCTTGGGCACTGTAACAAGAAGCTATTTGGTTGTGGAAACAGTTCATACTTCATCTCATAATTCCTCCTGCAATCATTTACTCGTCAGTTGAAAAAACAAATATGGTTCTCAGTGAGGCTGGATTTTCATGTATATGTCATTACTTTAGTCTTCTGGAAATAGGTGATGCCTCAGATCTTTCTATCACAAGTTGAAATTTTAAAGCCTTTTCCTTTCCAGGAAATGGTTCCCTGACAGTTGCCTTAGTGGTGGATTGGAGTCAAGAGTTCTTTAAGTCTTTCTCTGCATTACATCTGTAGCAAAGGGCTCTTACAAAATTTAGAGAGGGCAATGCTCATGTGATGCTTATGGTTCCAACCTGACCTCAGCAATTTGGCTTTTCAGAACTTCTAGCCCAGCCAGTTCTTCTGACAGCTCAGCGTAACATCTTGTTTCAAAGATACAGTCAAGTTCTTTTTGCAGACCCAAAACTTTCATCTTTCACGGCCTTGATGTATAGTGGTGCTTACATTCAACACCGTACTAGCAAGAAGTTCAGTGACTGTTTCTGCCTAGTCATAAGTTTTCCAAGAGGAAAACTTATGCTCTGAAAAGGAAGAGTCTTTCTTTATCTTGAATATGTGTTTTTACTTCAGTGATTAGCTCAGTTCTTTTCATCTTGCACCATTTGCTATTGCTTAAGCACTCTTGACTTTGAGTTTACTATGAAGATCTTTGGTATTTACACATAGGACTGTATAACAAATTTTAAAAGGGTCTGCGGTATATCATTCCACTGATTTGAGGGTAACATGCAAGGAGTCCTGTGGCACTTAGACTAATAAATTTATTTATTGCGTGAGCTTTTATGAGGGAAAATCCCACTTCATCAGGCACTTTGAAGGTGGGGTAACTTACAGAATGGGAGGAAAATAAATGCAGGGCAGTGTAAGTCATGGGATCAGGTCGTACTGTAACAGCGAATCAAAGCAGTTGTTAAGATTCAAACACTGGGCAACAGCACACAGAAGAAGGTGACATCAAATCACCTGTTGTTATGGGACAAGAATCCATAGTCATGATTTAATCCTGCTTTCACACAATTGAATCTGCATATCAATTCTAGTTCAGTTCTCTTTGAAGTCTTGATGTCCTATTGACTTGCTTAAGCACAGCTGTTAACAAATCATCCACAGAATGATTAGACAGATGGAAGTGCTCAGCAATTGTTTTTTGCATGTTGTGATTTGTGACATCAGTTTTGTGTCCATTTATTCTTTTGCACAGAGATTGTCCAATGGGCACAAAACTTTTTTGGATTTGAATCTGTTGTGTGAAAACTTAAAGGCACAACTTGTAAGCCACTGGAGGAATTTTACTGCACCACCAGTTCTTCAAGACTTAATTTTTTATGGCTATAACAACTGCTAGAATGGTTAGTGAAACACAAAGCATTAATTGCTGATACTTTCTGAAGCATGTTCCATAAGCATAACTTGGTTTTAGAGTTTAAGAATGTGCCGGAGTCAGTTCTGGAGATTAAAGGCATATTTAGTGAGCAATTTTGACAATTATTTCAGAACTAAACCATTTACAATGCAAAAAGTTTAAAATATTCTATATCAAACTTCCTACTATAATTCCATTGTGATTATAGTGGTTGCTTATGGATCAGACCTTGTCTCACTGCACTTTCTATGCCTGCCCCCATCCCCTTTCAAAAAGGAAAAGAAAAACTGGAACACTTTCCAGGCTGGAAGAAAAGAATAGTTACCTCTCTGTGAAACTCTTATTATTTTATCTTACTATCAACTTCTTCCCCTTCATTTTTACCCCTTGTGAGTTCTCCTCAAATGCATCTAACAAATTCACCCACAGCTCAGTCACCTACAGACTGTTCTTCATGCCGCAACTCAACCCTGCCAATCCAACCTGACCTTCTCCTAGCTTAGAGTCTCTCTCCACACACCCTGTGCTGTCTTCAGCCTAATTCCTGTCTACTCAGAAACATCCTCACAGACTGAGAATCTCTACTTCTTTTTACCTTACCTTTTCAAAGCACTTAATCACTCCCTTCACTCTGAAACTTTGCTCTGATAGATTTATTTTCATTGGCAATTTGCTTTTAATAGATCTAGTCTTCATTCACTTTCAGTGGGACTGGAGACAAACAGCCAAACAGCATTTTGCATTATAACAATGAGTTGCCTTCAGAATGGTGTTTCTCAAACCCCATTATGTAGCTGGTATTGTTTCTAGATGTAACAAGCTATAAGAAAAGCTTTAGCTTTAAATTTGGAATTTTCTTGCTTTTGCAGATTTAATAGCAATGAAAAGAGTAGTGCAGTTCTGTAAGTTGATGTGGGAGAGAAAAACAATGAAGAAATAATGATCATTGATTACACATTAGCAGGACTGAGGCAGAGGTAGCATGAAAAATTTCTTGACCACTTCTCAAAATATTTGAATCATAAATACTTGAATATCTTTTCAGTAACGAACACTGCTTAAATATGCATCATGAAAGGAACTGAAAAGACAGCTTTGTAATGCAAAAGACAGAGACTCGAGCTCGAGAACAAATACAGAATCTACTTTTTAAGAATAGGCAGAATTAAATGAGAAATAAGAATAGCAGGGAAACTTGGAACCAGTGACCATTTGATAGGATACAGTGGTCACTTTCAGCAAGAAAGGAAATGTTTTCCAACAGAACAAACAAGGAGTCTGGTGGCACTTTTAAAGACTAACAGATTTATTTATTGCATGAGCTTTCATGGGAGAGAATCTCACTTTGTCAAATGCTTGAAGATGGGGAACTTGCAGCATGGGAGCAAAATAAATGCTGGGGAGAGTAAGTCGTAGGATCTGGTCAGAGTGTAACAGCAAATCAAAGCAGTCATTGCTTTCCAACAGAGTTACTGTACACTTATCACAAGTGTCTCTGTCTGTGTGCAGCAGAATTTTGGAAAATACTGCATCATAACTGCTTGAAAATGCTAACACTGACGATCACTATATTTGAATTGAGTATTAACAAGAAATTAACCCACAGACTGCAGCAGTAAAGGGATATTAATGTTTCAGGAGAGCAAATTTTGAGGTTTCTAAATATAATTAGCAAGTTCAGAAAGGAGGAAGTACACTCCAATACAGAAGAGGGCTTTGGAAACCTAGAAGACACCATAACTGAGGTGAAAGAAAAGCTGTTCTTCAAACTATAAAAAGAGCATAAGGAACAAAAATGGGCAATGTGGCTTTCTATAGGGACTTCACAAATCCTGTATTATAAAGAGAAGAGAGAGAAGACCAGCAACAATGTACAGTTATCTATAAGGTTTAAAAATTGAGATACATTTTTTTAGCCAAAGAGGCTCAGGGAAGTAATGGATTTGTTTTTAGATGATGCCCAGTGTACACTTTTAAAAAATAATTTCCGTTGTATTTTCCTAGTTTCATTTGCTCAGTACTTCAAGAAACATTAACCTTTGAGGTGGAGTTTTGTCTACTATCATAAGGTAAATTTCCTTTGATAGTTTGACTGATACTTATAGGCCTTTTTATGAGTTTGGTAAAGGTGAAAAAATATTTCACCTGTTTTTAAAAATTTTCATCATAAATTTTATGCCATTGAAATGGCCAACATCTGAAAAATGAAACTAGAGCTTTCCTTAAAGGTCACCTCTAATAAATAAAAATTTAATTCTTGACCCCTAAATTGTTGTTTATAACTGGTTTCACTGTTATAATAATTGAAATATTAACAAAGAAATTCTGTGTTATAGATTGTAAATATCTTGAGAATGTATTAACTCGATTTACAAAATCCCTGAGCACCTACCACTCTCACTGACTCTTAGCAGAAAGGCCTTGGTTTATGCATTTAGAAGTTGAATGAATATTTACCTATCTTAAGCCTTGATCTTGCAAATGCTTATTATGCAGATATTTAACGTTAAGCATCTATTCAAGTGTTTGCAGGACTGGGGCCTATAAGATGTCTTGTGAGGTTTAATAGTATTTAAATGGTTTGGCTCTTTGGATAAAGCTCTCATTATGCAAATATCATTGCAAATTATTACTTATTAATGTTACTAAATAGTAAATACAGTATTTAATCGCAAAATTGTAACAATATTGCTCATAGGATAACTCTGCTTTTTCTCAATTAAAAAGAATTTAACACATATCATTCTATCTGATTCACTATAAAGCAAATAGTACTGCCTTTTTTAAGAAAACAATGGAGGAAAGTATAAGATTTATCCCATACACATTCAAACAAAAAGCAATAAAAAACAAACCCCTTAATTCCTTTCTCTAACCATTTTGTTATTAATGCCAGTGAATGGGGCATGTTATTTGAGTAAATTATTTTGAAAACAAATATAGAGTGGTCATTAATGCAAATAATTAATTGTTCTAATTTGTACATATATAATATATTTGTTGTGAACACTATCTGGCACTGCATAGGTAATAAGAGCAAAAATTATTGAACAGCTTGCTATACATGCACTAACTAAACTTAAGAAAATGCAAGAGAGGTCACAAAGTTTAATACACTAAGCATGATTTATGATAGGATGTGTCAGATGACAACCCAAGAAATGTAATTATTATTGATAACTGTCAAACTATTTTTATTATGCAATAGTATTTTTGCAACGTGGTATTCACTTATGAAATAATTGATGAAACCAAGGAAAAGCAAATTCTTCAATATTTTATGGTGGATATATTATTATATAGAAATTTTTGTAATGGGACCTTATCCAAATTGTATTCTTAACAGATGGGATCTTGTTGGGGTTCCACATATTTAGTTATTTAGGACTTTAGTAAACAGTGATTTTATCCAGTCTGTGATTGGAACAGATGTGATCTTATCAGGGTTCCACTTTTTTTCAGGGGCATAAAATTGCCATGATTTGCTGTACAGTGCTATAGTTTACTTTTTCTGCTTTCAGAACCAGAGTCCTTTTTAGCCAGGATTTGCCCTTGGGTCCTAAAACATCATAATAGGGAGTTAATGTTTTATTCTCTATTAATCCCATTAAATCCTTTTAATATTAGAGCATGTGTTGCTTTATAGCATTAACTAGTGTCTTGCACTCAACAGTATTTTCACAGTTTATGACACTGCTTAGGGCATTAACAAACAGCTGTTTGAATTAAATGAGCAGTTAAGGACCCTGTTCATTAACTCAAAAGTTTCATGTATTTTTAATTCCTTAAATCTAATGGTATTATCATCCTCCAAGAAATCTATCTTTGATTATAATTTGCTGTAACCGGTATTGGTTTTGGGGGCTGAGAAGTATTTTTGAATAGAAGTCACATCAGTAGTGAATACCTCCAGTGAGTCTTAACTCTTATAACAGTTATGTTCTTTTGGATTATAAAACTTTTAAAGTTGTTTGCAGCAGTTTGATAAGATTTCCTCCAATTTTGTTTACTGATGACTTCATTTAGCTAATGTAAAGAGGCAGTTGGAACAGAATTATTTGCATTTGAAATGGCGCTATCAGAGGTTTGTGACTGACTCGTTTACAAAAAGAAAGAAAATTGTATTTGGACAGTGATAGAGTGCCTAATGCAGTTCCATGTATAACCTATTGTTGTAGTCACTGGCTTTTCACATACTATATAAGATCATAGCTCCATAAGTCTTTCAGACTTCACTTACTCAAAGAATAACTTATTTATCCTTCGTTCTCAATCTGGGTTTTCCATATGCTCTTGATCATGAAACTACAATGCTGTAAAGGTATGTTACAAGATGAGACAAGTTAGTGAATAATTTGGGTATGAAAAAAATCTCAAAAACTGTTGTATATATTTTTCTTAAGGAAGTAATTTTATTTATAAAATTCACATTTGTAATGTATTTTAGAGCCACAAATCCATCACTGGCTTTGCAGTGTTGATATCCTGTTCATTATTTTTTTTTTCCAGAAAGTAAGGCCTAGCATAAGCACATGTGTAAAGCACATTAAACATATGTACACATTAAGCATGTGTGTAAGTGCTTGCAGGATTGAGGGCTAAGAGTGTGAACCATTAAAACAGTTGTCTTATCTGCCGACCTTCTGTAACTGCTTTGGTTTTCAGGGCTCCATAAGGACAGAAATTTGCAATGCTATTTCAACTAAAATTAAAATACCTCTTTTCATATCCGCAAATGATCTCTCTATGCATTTGTACTATTTAATTATTTATTTAGGCCAGAATCCAGCAAACTTCTTAAGCAGATGCTGAAAATCAAACATGAGAAGTCCCACTTTCTTCAGTTGGTATCGTTGCATGATTGAAGTTAAGCTTGTACCTAAAAACTTTGTTGTTTGCATTATTAGTATTATATATAGTGCCAAGAGTGTGCTAGGAGCGTTACAGACATAAAGGAAGGGGAAAAAAAGAAATTTCTTTCTAGTAAGAGACTTTCTGTACCCTCACCTCATATCCAATCTAAGCTATTTAGGCTATGCTTCTTGAAAATATCAGAAGCCATTCAGATATGTCCATGAGGTTTTGGTGCTTAGTTTATGCACCTTTTATTCCCTCATTAGTTTTTCTGCCTCCAGCATTTCAGAGCAGCAGTTCAGCACTTCTGCTTTATCTATTGTAATCCCAGATTTTGTAGTTTGTTCTGGTAAAACAATAAGTAAAATCATTTTCCCACTCTTTATTCACCCTCAAGTTTCAGAGACTTTTGATGTTCCAGTAGGACCACTCCTAAACTCCTTTTCTCTGTTCTTCTTTTCTTTGTCATTGTGGGGCAAGCCAAATGGAGCAAGTTAAAGCCAGAATTCTCCATGTGTGGGAAGACCCTCTCAGGAGCCACAGAACATGAGCTTTACCATCATTATTCTGCAGCCCAATGTCTCCCATAATTCTGTTACAGCTGGAGTGTTCCTTTCCACTCTGCAGTTTCCAAAGGCAATTCACAGCTGTGGTACAGTGTATGCTGACCAAGTCTGTTTGTCCTGCTTATCACCTGCTCTGGCCTTGCACTAGGAGTTCATATGCTCCTTTGTTTTGGTCTTTATTACTTTTTAACTGTTTTGAGACAGTAGCAGACCCTTTCTTTTTGCAGCAACACTCCTTCCTAGTTCCGGGGTTGTGCAACCACTCACTCTTGAACTACCCTGCTTCTTTCAGGAATGGCTGAGCAGCCACTTAGCAAAGGCAAAGTCAAAAACATGCTCACTGTGTGAAGGAGCTTTCCTAGGCTCAGCAGAGGGAAAATTATGCCCAACCTGCTCCCAGGTAGGTGACCATACCACTTCTTGGACTTAGGAATTTGTGTCAGTCAAGCATGTTTGAGCCTTTAACTCTGCAAGTAGCTCATGACTCCATCACAGAAAAATCTGACCAGGAGAAACAACAGAACAGAAAGAGATCTTAAGGAGCAAAAGCCCTTCTTCCTGACAATCAGGTGTTAACTTCTAAAGTGACAGAACCACAGTGGTAAGACCATTATGGGGCTACTGCTCCTCCCACCCCTGCCGAATCTTGAAATGTGGAAGTGTCCTGAGAAGAGAAGCAGGGCTTATGTTCAGTCCTTCCCCCTCCCAGTTTGAGTCAGGGAACTATGAGTAATGAGGCCTCTGCTGGAAAGTAGGACCCTTTAGGGAAGGACTCAGAGGAAGAAGTTTCTAGAGGAATCTGTGTGAGGCAAGCTGGAAAAAGATTGTGCTCTGGCCACATTTGAACAGTAATGCTCACAAGGCACACCAAAATGTCAACAAAAGGGGGAAAAAAGAAAAGCAAGAAGAAGAAGAAAATCCAGAAAGTATTCATCTTCTGATTTAGACGCCTCCTCAATCTGAGCAGAACTTGGAAAAAATTTGAGTCCATGTGCAAAAATATCATGGCCATTCATCCAAATCCAACCTGAGCAGGCTTCTGAGGATAAGCATGAAAGCAAAAACATCCCTCAAAATCCTCACCCAAGGCTGTGATTCCCCTACACTCCTCTTTTGAGATTGTAATCAGGGAGGAATGGGACAAACCTGACACAGGTAAATGTATAAACAAGCACAAGCTTGTATAAACAAGCACAAGCTGCAATAGCCAAAAAATTATTTTACTGAAGTCCCAAAGATTGATACCCCAATGGCATACCTACCTAAGGACATAGTCATTCCTATAGAAGGGGAATTTTTTTAAGGACCTACCAGACAGGAAAGTGGAAGCCACACTCCAAAATGATTTTGAAGCTTTCTTGACCATCCTTAGAATGTTGCCCACAACCTTATGTTTTGCAAGAGCAACTCTGTCCAGGCTAAAGGATTTTAGAGCCCTGACAAACAGAGACCATTCAGGCACTAACTCAATACATAAGAAAATTTCCCCAGCAACAATATTCATGATTGATACTTTGATGCACACAGTACGATTCTCAGTCAGGTTTATAACATCCAGTTCAGTGGCCAGGAGGCATATATGGCTATGACTCTGTAAGTTAGATGCTTACTCAAGCATGTCCTATGCTCATCTAAGTTCACAGGATCTCTCTTCTTTGGAGGATAGTTAGAGAAGATCATTTTAATTTCAGAAAATGGTACAAAAATCAACCCTGGCCCTCTCCATTCTGCTGATTGCTCTAAGAAGAGAGTGCAAGCCAGTCTTCAGGCAGACACACTCCTTTAACACATCCTTTTTTCACCATTCCCCTAGAGAAAAGAGACAAGATCCACCAAGGGCAGGTATTGGAACCAATGTTTGACAGAAAGCCCAAAGGTAGTCCCACAGCCCCCAAGAGTCTAGCATAACAATGAGGGACTGCATCTCCAACCATACTTCACACTAGGAGAATTTCCCACTTTTCAGAGATGAGTGGGTGAGTGAGGTTTTGTGGCCTGCATGGTGCTGAAGGTCAGACTAGATGATTATATTAATCCCTTCTGACCTTAGAGTCTCTGAGTCTGAAGGATCTGTATTACCCACAGACAATGAAGTAGGAGAATGAGTGAGTCAGTGATACCCGCTCAAATTGTGAGCTCCACTCTATCCCTTCTTTATGAAGGCTCCACATCCAGCAATTCTGCGAGGTGCAAAGTAATCTGAAACAAGATATCCCACCCATTGGACATAGGAGCAAAAGAAGGAGTTCCCTTAGGAAAAAAGATTCTTAAAGGTCTGCTCCATTTTCTTTATCATTTAGAAATGCACTGGGAGAGTCAGAGTCATCCTTGATCTCAAGAGGTTCAACAAATGGATGGGGACAAAATTTCAGATGGAGACTCAAGTTTCCATGACATCATTCCTATCCCAGGTGCACCATCTAACCTCAGTAGATCTGCAAGGTGCATATCACCATATTCCCATATGCCCATGCTATCACAAGCTTCTGGGGTTTGTTCTTAGCACAGATGCTGTACTCCTATTTGGTCTCTCATCAGCCCAAAGGGTTTTTATAAAGATGGTGATCACAGCCAGACTGAGATCACAGTGTATTCCTGGACAATCTGTTGAACTGAGCTCTGACCCTCAATGCAGTACACAACTATAGCTCAGTATCATCAGCACTAGTGCACAGGGATTATTCCAGCACACCAGGTATCTACAGCTCTTCCTCCTGAAAGCATGTGGCTGCTTCGCAGAGCTCAGGATAGATCAGGTGCTGCTTCCAAATTAGATGTTCAGTTCCCTAAGATGGTGGACATTCCCAGGGAACGTCTCTGATGATCTCCCCCATATGTATGTTATCAGACTGGCAGTCAGAACGATTGTCCCCAAACGAGACCTGCCACTTGTGTTAAAAGTCTTAACAGCGCATTCCTTTCAACCTCTGACTTCAATATCAGCATTCTGTCTCTCCATCAGACCTGTTTTCTGGTCACCATTTCATCTGCGAGGTGAGTGTCAGAGTTGGCAGCCTTATCCATGCAGGAGCCTTACTGTGTGTTCCATGATGAGAAGGTGGAGGTGAGAATTCTGCAGTCATTTGCTCCCTAAGTGAACTTTTCTTTCTATGCCACTCAAGAGATTTCTTGTAGATAGGTATCAAAGCCATGTTAAGTAAACCAGAATTGTGAGAGAATTAAAACAGGTATTGACTCTATTTGTTTGTGTTTAGCTATATCTTATTAGAGGATTAACGATGTGATTTAATTAGCTTGTAGCTGTTACACTTTGGTTCCTATCTGTAATATCTGATACTATGTTCTATTGACTCAGCAAGTAAAAAGGGAATTTTAAAAGTTAGATGAAATTTGGATGTAATAGTGTCACTGTCTATATTTCTCTTTGAAGTCTATAGTAAACAGTTTATGAACTGCTTGAATGGTTAATTACTTATACTAATAAATACTTTTAGTCACCACTGTGTACCTAGGGGTTAAGAGGCATACAGACCCCATACTCAAAAACTAGGGGTTATAAGTGCTAATTCTGGAACCAACCAGCATTGCCCTGGCTCACCTACAGCAAATGCTCCATCTTGTGGAGCGCTTAAAAGAGACAAGAGAGGCTCATTTGGGCAGCAGAGCTGGAAAGAAACTGACCTTTAATCCACAGCTCCAGCAAGGCTGAAATAGGCCCTGAGTCTGGCACCCCTGCCTCCAAAGAAAGGCCCTGCCTGGCAGAAGGGAGATCCCATTCCTAAAACAACCAGAAGAAGTGGGGATATTGTCCATCCCTCTTCTCCTGCAAGTTAGTCCAGGACATTAAGAATCCCCTCCCTATGTCTTCCCTGTCAGCCACAGGCTATAGCGCCACCATGAGGACACGCTCATATTGCACCCTCCCAAGGGTGAGAACCCTTACACTAGGAAATAGAGATTTACTTCCAAGCAACAATGTATATTACCTATTCTTGATCCAAGGAATGCCTGCTGTGCTGTTTGCTGACAAGAGGCTACCATAGCCTGCTAAAGAGCTCTGGGGCCTGCTCCTTTCACCTCAGATCTATTTGAACTTCTGTCAGGGGAAGTTTAAGTTGCAAGACTGAGGTTTCCAGGGTTATGCTACTATTTCTTATGGAACAATTTAAACAAACTCTGCACATTTTCTGTCTATTGGACTGTAGCCTATTGAATTGATTCTGTACAAACTTTCACAAATCAGCAGCTCACGATCTCTGCTATGAAACCAGGCAATGAACTGTCTTTATATCTCTATGTATGATGATCTTTTGACTATAATAACTCTTTCCTTTTTAAATAAATCATAGATTAGTTAATAAGGATTGGCTATAAACCTGTATTTGGATATTATCTGAAATATTCATTGACTTGATGGCTAACATGTCCAATCTCTTGGCATGGGTAGAACTTCATATTTGGTGAATGAGATTTTAGGTAATCCTTACCATATTAGACTTGGCTGTCTGAGTTGGAGAAAAAGACTGGACTATAAGAGGAACTGTATTTTAGCTTCTTGGTAATGAGAAAGGTATTGCAGAAGGTTTTTTATTGTTTGTTAACTGACTTGGAGAATCTAATTATTAGAATAAATCATCAGTTTGAGGGATCATCTGTCCTATTGTGTGCTGTTTGTCTTGAATGGGCATTCTCAGTGTGGCCTCTGCAGCAACTTCAGTCACATCCTTAGAGAAAAATTAGGAATGGGAGCTCCCAGGCAAAAGCCAAAAGACTGAGTAGCATGCTTACATAGTGCTATAGTGTCCACTGATCAAAATCAAAACTGATTTCTCTTCCTAAGATTGGTGGAGTTCTGTCCTCTCTAGTCAAGGACAAAACCATTTTGCTGGAGGAATGACCTGTTGTCAAAGAACTTCACAAATGAAAGGGCTGAATTATATCTACCTGTTTTGCCAAAATAATGTGGGCCTGGGCTGACAATCTGACACAGTTCCACTAAAATATGGAATAGCTTTTAATCTGGGTCCATCTATTTAAAAAGATGTATTTTGTTCATGCATATATTCTGAAACTTTTCTGACTCTCTTCTGATACTCAGCTAGGGCCATTGATTTCAGTGTGATATCTAGTATTCAGATCCACAGGTTAAACTAATTGTAGCCACTGCAGAATATTCAGGGATGTTGCTATTTTGTAAACCAATGGATAAAATGATAGGGGGCTTGTTAGAAGAATCAAAAAAGACCTTGGTCATCAACAGGCAATAGAGGAGAGATTTATACCCATTATTCCAAATCTAGACTGTCTTTTTGTGCCAATCAGTATAGAAAGTCATTGAGGAAACTACCCAGCACCATTAGAGGAAAATGGAACAGATTCAAGAAAGCACATGGTGGCAGAGGTGAAATTTTTGGTTTTGGTGCCTAAAAGCAAATTTCATGACTTGCAGAAGCTCAGTCTGCTGGGGAGTCCCAGGTTGGTAGTTATCCTATTTAGTTTGGAATTTTCTGGCCACTAGTGACTTCAGATAATGGGATTTTGAAACAGTTCAGAGGAGATATTCTTTGTATCTTTACAGATTCCCAAAGCACAGATTTATCCCTTCTCCCTTGCCAAATGATCTTCTGTAGAAGAACTTGGATATACAGATGGCCATCTTGGCTCATGAATGAATGGAACTTACAGAAACTGTCCCTTCTTTATAGAAGAAAGAAGAACTTTACTCCATGTTATTACTAGTCAAAAGGAAGTCAGGAATCTACAGAGCAGTTCTCAATTTCAGATACTTTATTAGATCCCTGAAGTAATCAAAATTCAAGATGGAGACCTTAAAATCCACTCTAGCTATCATCAACTGATTTGAAGTTTGCCTATCTCCAGTTCAACAGTTAGAGCACAAGAATCCCCATCCAAATCTCTGTTCTTTGTTCTTTGTTTTAGCTGCAGCAGCACCTTAAGTGTTTATGAAAATGCTGATGATGTTAATAGCAGGTTTCACACAGCAGGGATCCAAGTCTGCTACTTTCTAGATGACCACCGTCATGCTTCATCTAGAGTCATGGTCATAAGTAGCACCACACGGGTGATAAGAATGCTGCAAAACCATGGTTCTGTCATATTTGGGGAAAAAAGTCAATTATGACCTTCTCAAGAGATTCCATATCTTGGGGTATAGACAAACATGGTTCTCTACAAAGTTTGCTGATTGTCATAAATAAGAGGGAAGATAAGGAGAAGCCAATGAATCTCATCAAAGTAGTCGAACTTTCAATCCAAGTGTGCATTCATATGCTTTTATTTCTTCTAGGGTCCATGGTGTCTTGCATGGATATTCCTCGGTGTGCTTATTTTCATCTGAAGCCTTTGCACAGCTTCCCTTTCTTTCAGTAAATCCTTCAGGAGGATTCTCATGTCATTCAGATGATGGATGAGTCCAAGCTGATTGAAATCTAGCTTTCCAACAGGCAAATCAGTGAGGACAGTTATTACTATAGAGACAGCCTTCAGGAGATGGGGTGTTCATATGGGGTTAAGGAACCTAGTCCTTAAAGAAATCAAATATAAACTTGCTGGAGTTCAGGACAGTCCAGTATGTATTCCCCCATTAGGCTGATAATGACAGAGAAAATCTCTGCCACATCATGCATCCAGACAAGGGAAAACAAGGTCTATTGTTCTTCAGAAGAATAACTCACATCTGGAGGATTTGAGCAAAAGCGTATCTGCCATCAATTCACTTCCTTCACATCCAAGAGAACATGAAAGTTATGGCCAACTGGCTGAGCAGGCAAAAGTTACATAATTCAGACTAGGAACTATATTCAGAATCATCTCTTGGTAAAGGAATCTGGTGTGCATACAATAGCTCTGGTTACCTCCTTCATGAATCAGAAAGTTCCAGTGTTGTTCTCTTGCCAGTGGAATCATAGAGTCAAGACAACGGATGTGGACTGCTGTGTACCTTCTCTCATGTTCCTCTTCTCACCAGAAGATCAAACAATAGTAATTTTGTTAACCCCATTGTGGCCAAGGAGCCCTTTGCTCTGTAGTTTCCTGATGTGGCACATAGACCTCCCAATTGCTTTCTAGTCATGAGGAATCTATTAATACATGAATCAGTCATGCATCAGCATGAAGATTGTCTGAACCTAGCTCCTTGGATCTTGAGCAAAGCCTTTGAAGCTAAAGAGGTTATTCAAAAGAGGTAGCATTCACAATTTTAGCTTCCAGAAAGAAATTTGCTAACTCATCTTATTCAGGGTCCTGTCTGAGGTTTAACAATTGGTGCCAGGGCAAGATTTTCAAATTTCTTCAGGAAGGATGTAAGCCAGGCCTGATAGTTCAGGAACTCAAGGATCAAACTGCTGCTTTGTCCAGCACTCTTAGAAGAGCAGGCAAGGGGCAGATTTCATCTTACTCAGGTGTATACAATATTTTTTGAGAACAGCATCTTTTCTACATATTCATGAACTATGTAGAGTTCCTCTGTTGAACCTTAACCTAGTTCTTAGTGCCATTACTGGTCCTCCATTTTAACCCAATTCTTCCTAACAATTAAAGTGACCCTTTTAATAACAATTATCTCACCTCTCTGCATATCTGAGTTGGGAGCTTTTCCCCTGGAACCTTACTACTGCATCTCAGAATTATAGAAACATAGGTTTGAAGAGACCTTGAGAAGGCATCAAATCCAGTGCCCTGCACTGTGGCAGGACGTAGTATACCTAGACTCCATGACTTCTCTTGAAAGCCTCTTCCAGACGTTTATAGGTAGAAATGTTCTCCTAAAATCTGATCTAAATTTCCTTTGCCGCAGATTAAGCCCATTCCTTCTTCTCCTACCATCAGTGAACATGAAGAATAATTGCCCACTGTCTTCTTTTTCAGAGTCCATAACATATTGGAAAACTGTTGTCAGATTTCCCCTCAATCTTTTCTCAAGGCTAACATGCCTACTTTTTTGAAACTTTCCTCACAGGTCTGGTTTTCTAAACCTTTTATTATTTTCATTGCTCTTCTCTGGACTCCTTTCCAATTAATTTACATCTTTCCTAAATTGTAATTCACCAGATTGGACACACTACTTCAACTAGGGCCCCACTACTGCCAAGCAGAGGAACAATTACCTGCTGTGCCTAACATACCACATTCCAGTTAATACACTACAGAATTATATTAGCCACTTCTGCATTCCTTAAAGATAAAGTGGTACTCAGAACCAAGCTTGGTTTGAAACCCAAAAATAATTTCAGACTGTGTAGAACACAGGAAAGTGTCCTTGTATGTGTCTTCCCAGCTGTATAATGGAAAATAGAAACCGTAGTATACTTTCGGCAACTGCAGAGCTCTCAAATGTATATTTTCACTGCACAGCTGAGTTCAGAAAAAAAAATAAAGCTTTTATTGGGTTAACATGTTGTATCTTAGAAGTATAAAAGTATAACTCTGGGTTCGAAAATCAGAGCTCACTTAGTCATTGCTGTGGCACCTCCATGATCAGAAAGATCATATATCTCACATGAAGAACTCTGTTAAGCAGCCACCTGGTCATCTGTTTAGACTGTCTCCATATTGTACATGCTGGACATCATCATCTTCTCATGCTGCCTTTTGTTGTAGGAAAGTACTAATCTGGTACAAGGGCAAAATGGGGTCATTGTCACAAGGACAAATCTGAATTTCAGTATTTGCAGGAAGAGAGGGTCCAAATGGGAGAGAACTTAGTTTTGGAAAGACAATCTTCAAGTAATTTTCTTTTCAATCAAAAGGTATTTAATCTTTTTGTACAAGTAGCTATATATCTTAGCTAACTTTCCTGTTGCTGAAGGTATGATGACTGTTTGTGGTAGAACTAACATGGCTTTTATAGCATGAGTATAATGTCTTACTTCTAGAGATTTGTGAATCTGTCACTTGGAGCTCTACACTGCATTATTCTATTTATTTGGCTTCTCATGCTCATGCTTGTCTTGAGACAGCAGTTCTGTAGTTGTTGTTTAGTTAGTGCTCTTCAGTCATCTTGGGATTGGGGATATATTGTGTGATTCTCTCTTCAAACCAGAGATATACAGAGGCAGTTACTTCTCAAAGGAAACAGAAATCTATGTACAGCAAATCTCTTCAGAACTGTACTTCCCATCCTGCTTCCCTGTCTCTTTAGAGTCCTTCTCTGGATTCCCTGGGTTAATGGAAGGAAGTGAAGATGGTGGTGGTGGTGGGGGGGTGTTCCTTTGGTGTATCATCACTGTTTTTAAGCTGTTGTGAGTGTTTAGATGAGTGATGTGGTACTCACCAAGCGGCTCTAAAATAATTCTGTCCTCCATAGTGCTGGAGCCAGATTCTATAAATGTAGGTCTCTAGAGGTAGCATATCTGAAGAGCAAAAGTTACTGGTAAGTGATCTTTGCTTCTGCTGTTGCTGTTGCTGCTGCTGCTGCTGCTGCTGCTGAGACCAAAAAGAATAAATCCTGATTCACACATCTCAGTTTAAATAATCAAAGCTAATGGTAAAATATCCCAGGCCCTAAACAATTTATTTCTAAACTAATCCCATTTTTAAGGAAAACCTTAAGACAATAAATAAGACACCCCACAATGCTGTTTTAGAGTCACTTGTCTCAGTAGATCCTCACTTTAAATTTTATATCAGAAAATGAAAATTATAACAGCTATAATAACAAAAGTCAATTATAAACGAGCAAAAAAATCAATCTTAATATATGGGAAACATAAAGAATGTCTTATGAATAAACATAAGTAATTATTTACCATGTTATAGGCACACACACACACTCCTCCCCCCATTTTCGTACTTTAGATTTGTTAGGTTATATTTAATACTGGAATGTTTAGTAGGAGTAGTACAAATTAAAAAGATGAGAGAACTGGAAGAAGACTCAGAAGGGTAGGAAAGTAGATAAGCAGTGCTATGGATGTGTCAACAGAGAGAAATCATTTCTATCTGAAGAATATTCCTTAAAATTACATACTATGTAATAGATATGGTCTGATTTTGATTTTCATTCTTGCTAATTCTTGGGAAATAGGTGTTCAGTTTTTGGTTACAGGATTTTTTTTTTTTCTGAGTCGGGGGTCCTAGGCCATCAGAAGTGTATTTTAGCTTTTTTTTTTTTTTTTTTTTTTTTTTAAGTATTTGAATATTACCTGAATAAATATTCTATTGCTGTTCTCCAATCCAAATATGTGGAAATGCAGGAAGCATGTCACTGTCCCTTGCTCAGGCTACAGGAGATGCAATACTGGACAGTAAGGTTCATCAGCTGCCTTTATGATGTTATTAGCCAGACGTTTGTTATCAATGAAATCCTGCAGAACTATTGTTCCAAGGCTGTTGCTGTAAAACCATAGTGCATTGTAGTTTGTTGGAGGTTAGTAGCACTTGTTAATTTGATCAAGGCTGAAGTTTACGGAGGATAAAGTAAACAATGCAAACTGCAGACACCATCAGTTTCCTATGGGCAGTGAAGTGTAGTTTGTTCCATTTACACTTCACAACAACATCTGATGGGCTTTGTCAGTGCTGCACAGAGTAATTAAACCTGAAATCAATAGCAGACATTTGTCATGTTTACAGCCACTCTTTCTGCTGGGTTAAACTCATCAGTTTAGTGCCGTTCTGTTTTACTGCAGAGACACGCTCCATTATTTCTTCAGGTACAGTTGAGATATTCAGTTACATGCCCAATAGTTTGAATACGACAGTAAGATTAAAAGGGGTAGGCAAATGGACAGGTTTTTTTTAATTCATTCAGTGATTTCCTTAAACGGTGTTGAATTTCCATTTTCTTCCACCTACCATTTTATGAAACCTTTTCTGCCCTGGAATAACACATGTCCCTTGTCCAATAGTAACAATGAAGGAACCAATAAAATTGTATGTAAAAACTGACACAGAATACAAATTTCCTCAACTCACAGGCTGCTACAATGAAGTAGTGGGAAAAAAAATAGTGTTCTATTTTCATTAGAACAAAGCAAAACTGTGGCTTATATATTGGTTTTGTCTGTAGCCTTTTTGGTAAAATGGGATTTACTTCCTTATTTTTTTTTCTTCTGTATCATTCAGCCATTTCTTCCTCTATTTGTCTCCACCCTTCATTTTTTATGTTCCCTTTGGTACTCTCATCTTTTCCTCAGTTTTCTAAATGATGGGGTCAGAGCTGCTGAATTTTATAGCGAGAGTTTTCAGTTCAATGGGAATTTAGTTAATCTTTGGACCTGAAATTTGAGAAGGAGACTTCGAGGAAACTAAAATTACATGCTAGCTACTTAGACAAAGTAGATACTATCAACTTAGGCAAATTGAGATTTAATGTGAATTTTATTAACTCATGTTAGAAACAGTCCTTGTTCACAGGTTTGCTTAATATTACTGTGTAGGTAATGTTGAGCTACAGATATATTCATGCATATCAAGAGATTTTGATGGTATGTAAATTACAAGACTAAAGTTTGACTGGCTAGCTGTACCATCAGGAGGTGCTTACACTATAGAAATATTCTCTGATTTCCTGTGTGACTGATGGCCAACAGGCTTTAAAAATGTTATAAAAATCATCATAGGTGTGATTTCTCCAAAAGGTTTCTTCTTGTGTTCATGCATTCATTAGATTCTAACACCAGGTGTTTGGGGTTGATAAAATCTGCATGCCCCTTCTACTCAGAAAGCTGAGTGAGTCTCCTTCTAAAGACAAGCTTACATATATTTTCAGCAATGAAATGAAATATTTCAAATAGAGTGATCTTAATTTTATAGCACTTTTCATCCCCAAATTACCTCAAAATATTTTACAAATTAACACACTGTACACAGGGATTACTTCTTTTAGCATTGAAATGCAGTACCCTGAGTGAAACACAGCAATCATTCGAAACTGCCCATCAGCTTAGGACAGGGAGGTAATATCTCTCTCTATGTAATTGCAGTGGGAAATTAGATCTGCTGAATGTGATTATCTGAGTTTGATTTTGTCTAGGGATCTGAAGTTAACACTCCTACTCGTGTGAAGAGTTCCATGGGCTTGTTAATGACCAATCTGGCCTGGACTTTGCTATTTACATTTCATACAAAAGGTTACTCCTTGAGATATACGATGCCCCCAGCACCTTTCTTGGGAATTGATTCCATAGTAACTCAGAGGAAAGAACATCACCCACTGGATCACCAGCTACTTTGTTTGGTATCTAGATATTCATTAGAACTCTCCTAAAGAAATATTGACCAATCTTGCCCTTATTTAGCATGTGAGATCTGATTGTGTAGCCACCCAACATGAAGAGGCTGTAAGCCTTCTAGCTACAAAACACAAGACAGTTAATAACACAAAATATTTTTTTTTTCAATTTAAAACAATTTTTTCTCTGTTTTCATGTGTAGGTAAGGGTGGTAAAATCTGTGTTTATAACAAAGGAAATGTATAATGAAGGACTTGCACAAAAAGCTCATGAATTTTCTGCAGTATTACTAGCCATTTATTTCCCATTTTGTATTTGTATATTTGGTTTTGTGCTTCCTAACTAAAATACTTAGTACTTTTCTTAATTTAATTTCTTCTTTTTGAATTACTTTTTATTGGTTTTAGACCAGTTCTCCAATTTATCAAGGTCTATTTGAAGTTCAGTCATGCCCCCCAAAGTGCTTGCAACCCCTTCCAGACTAGTGTTATCTACAAGTTTTATAAGCATACATCCCACTCCATTATCCCAGTCATTAATGAAAATACTGAATAGTAGCACATCCAGGACTGACCCTTTCAGGACCTCACTAGAAAGAACTCCCAATCTGACCACAAACTATAATAACTACTTTTGAAACGTGGTCTTTCAACCTGATGTGCACTCCTTTCATAGTAATTTCATCTACTCTGCATTTCTTTAGTTTGTTTACAAGAATGCCATGTGGAACTATGTCAAAACTTTTACTAAAACAAATTCATATCTGCTGCTTTCCCCTTATCTATAAGCCAGTAATCCTGTCAAAAAAATAGATTTATGTAGGAAAGGCATAATTTGCCCTTGACAACCCTATTCTGGCTATTTCTTATCACTGTAATATCCCTCAGGTGCTTACAAATTGATAAATAATTTGTTGCAGTATTCTTCCGGGTATCGAAGTAGGGCTGACTGAGCTGACAGGCTCTGACAGGCCCTCTTTGTTCCTCTTTTTAAAATTAGAAAGATCCTAAACTTCTCTGTAAAGGTAGCAAGATTCTGCCTCATCGTGAATGTCTTAAAACAGAGAGTTCCACAGACAATGGACTTCCACTAAGAAAGCACTGTCCCTGGCCTGCCAAGAGTTTTTCTGGGATCTCTCTGCACTAAAGCTACTGTTGTTGATCATGGTGAGGAAGATGGTCTCTAAGGCTATGTCTACATTAGCAAATTAGTCCAAATTAAGGAGGCTTAATCCAGACTAATTTGGTCTCTGTCTACACTAGGCTTTGCGTAGTTTGAGCTAAAAATTTTTTAGTTCGAACTAAGCTTAGCAAAACTTAGTTCAAACAGTTAAGTTCGAACTAAGCGCTTAGTTTGAACTTAGTTCAAACTTTAGTTTGAGCTAGCATGATGTAGCCATGCTAGCTCAAACTAAACAAGTTCAAACTAAGTAGTTAGTAGTTTGAACTAAAAAATGCAGCTAGTTTGAACTAAAAAGCCACGGTTAGTTTGAACTAAAACATAGCCTAAGGTACCTGGGATCTAGCCTGGTAAAGGCTTTCAACATTTGGACTAGAATATTGAGGCAGATCCAGAATTGTACGGGAGACTAGTACACTATATTGAAACAATGCAGCTCTTGTTAATCTATCTTATCTAGCATAAATGCCACTGCATAGTGAATGATTGAAAACTTCTATGAAGCATGTAACACCAGTCACTAGATATAAGGCCATACTTATAATGAATTTTATTCTGTAATGTTTACTTTTCTACTTGTATAACAACTGGAGTTTTACTTTTGTTTGTTTGTTTTGATTATTAAGTCTGAAACAAAGATGGTCAAAATAGTAAGTGTATGACATTTAAAATGTTAAAAGTAATTTGTATTTTTCATTTTGTTTGAAATTTTCTGATTTTTTTCAGGTTTTTTTTCTTGAATTTTCTTGATAGTTCTTGAAATGTTTTCCTTCCAAGGGGACAGGAAAAAATTTGTCCTTGTTTTCAAAAAGTGTGTGTGTGGAGGAGAGAATGAGAAGCATTTAAAAATAAAAACTGTTTCTTTTTCATGCACTAAAATTAATTGATGTTTTTCAGTAAACTTTTTTACTAAAATGAAAATTTTCTGCCAAAAAAATTGTTCTTGACAAATCCATGCTGGTTATTTCTTATCACTATAATATTCTCCAGGTGATTAATAATTTGTTTCAGTATCTTTCCATATATCAAAGTTAGTCATCTGCTCCTCTTTGTTTCTTTTCTAAAGATAAAGAGAACCTAAACTTCCAGTTGGGAGGGGAAATATCAACAGAAAATTCAGAACAGTTCTGAAATGAACCTTAAGAAAAGAACAACCAAATGCAGGGCTTAGTTCTTTAGACACTTACTGATTTTAGTTGTTCATGGTAGCCTATTAACTTTTAGCTGCTGTTGTAAGATGAAAAAATAAAGTATAGCAAGGCCATGAAAAATTACCTGAAAGAGTAATTTGAACCTTACTTATCAGAACAACCTTTATGAAAGGAACAAAGTAATGAGCTTTATCAGTTTTCAGTGATTCATTTCTGGACTTCAGAATTCCATGAGAAAGTCTAAGAGGAATGAAATGTTACACTTTCAGTTATACTATACTCTTTGCAAAGTATAATTAAGAAAGCCAGAAAAGTTATTTTTCCTACTATATACATGGACATTATGTTACTAAACAAAATGCACATTTTTAAAAAAATCAACTAAGACAACTGCTTTGTGTCAGTCATGTGCATTATTACACCCATTCCTGGGTCAGGTCATGCGCAGCCTCCTGCGTGTAATCAGTCTGTTAGGCAGTGGAAGTGCGCCCTCACTAGCCAGGCGTGGGATGGTCCTCCAGCACACACCCCCAGTTGCAGATTCAATCCCAAGAACTTCCATCTTGCAGGTTTCAGTGCACTCCACTGATTACTGCAAGCTCATTTACACAGGTCCATGAATTTAACAAAGAAATATATATGCACCAGCTTTTGTTCTGAGTAAGACCTTCTCACATACTTATCCAACATGTCACTTCTTTAGATAAAACAGACATGTTTATTAATTAAAACATGATTTTAAGTGAGTATATGTCAAATCAATATAAAACCAGATAATTAATCAATCAAGGAGATAACTGCAATCAAATAAAAGAAAAACTTTATTCTAAACTAATATCACTGTTTGCAATCTGTGTCTAGCTTACCCATATAAGTTTGGCTAGTGATGATTTTGCAGCCAAGTCCTACCTGCCATGTGGGTAGGTATCCATCCCTGATGTTGCTTTGGAGGTGGTTTCCAGAAAAGACCATTAACTAGTTCAAAGTGTGTCTTCCTCTCTTTTCAAACCCCCTTAACCCTACTTCTTACAGTCAAGGGATTCTTCCCTTTCAAGCCAAGGAACTTGATCTGTGTTGTTCTTGTATACGTACCTTCATTGGGTATGTGTGAATCCAACTGTGTTTGTCTGCATCCATTCCACATGAGATATATTCAGAGGCGTATTTTATATCTGAACATATATATGATATTGCAGGACACATTCTACCATAACAGTAATGTAGAGTTCCAGAGGGGAAGCCATGTTAGCCTGTTTACAGCAAAAATGAGGGTCCTGTGGCACCTTAAAGACTAACAAACAAACAAGGAGTCCTGTGGCACTTAAAGACAAACAAATTTGTTTATTGCATGAGCTATCGTGGGAAAAAATCCCACTTCATCAAGCGCTTGACAAGGTACTGGGCAAGGACTGCTAAGTCAACTCCTTGTCATGCCAGCTCCCATTAGGGAGGTAAATTGGAGCTGACTGGAGAAAATAAGCAAATAAGGTCCTGACTTGGGGTGCCATTGGCTCTTGGGTGCCATGGCACCACACCAGGGGTGGGGCGCCTGGCCCAGAAGCCAGAGGCCCTGTGCTCCTGCCCCTACCTGAGCCAGCCACTCTGCCCCATGGAATGGACTCTGCTCTCTCGCCCCCTCTAGGCCAGCCCGCCCCATCCCCGGGGAGGGGCAGGAGAGTGGACCCCAGCCTCTGGGCTGGCCCACTCCACCCCTGGGCTGGCTGTTTCCCACCCTGGGGGCAGGGAGAGTTGGCGCAGAGCGGAGGCCAAAATTCTTCCCCCCTCGATCCCTCTCCCTTCACAGGGTGGGTGAAAAAGCGAAAGCTGGCTTAGGGTGCCACAGCCCCTTGAGCCGGCCCTGACCAGTACTTGATTAAAGAACCAGAGACAGTTAGCCTGGGACTATATAAAGAACTGAGTGGAAGGAAAGCAGAAGAATGGAGCTGGGGAGTGGAAACAGAGCAATGGTTCTTCCCTTCCGAGTGTAGATGCTACAGGGCAAGATGTATGTTGGAAAAGGTGGTGGGAGCACAACTTGTAAATAGACCTGCACCAGGGGTTAGTGAATCAGTGGGTCTTTGACTGACTTTGTGAATGGAGCAGATGAAGCAAGGGGGGCTCAGTGGTATTCTGCTGCAGGGTCATGTTATGTGTGTCATCTACTCTTTTTAGTGCCACCAGTGAAAAGATATTATTCTTTGTAGTTACAGAAAGAAAGGTCTATGCAGTGTTGTGACCTTTCTTACACTGATCTGAATTTTCCCTCAGTGAAGTGGAAATGTACATTACTAGAAATGTGAGTAAATAGGAAGCCTTTATAAATCTCAGACTGTTCAAATTGGATGAAATAAATGGATATATAACTGTACTGTTGAATTTTTCCCATGAGAGTGCTAAAAGAAAAGTCATTGTCTCACTTAATCTGCTCTAAAGTATTGACAGGTATATATAATCAAATTGTGATGATGTAGAAGAAAATTTAATGAGGCAATAATAGGCAAATAAGTTTGTGTTTAACAGTCTAAAACTATGTTATGATGAAAAGCAATAATGAAATCATAAACTGATTTTTTGTGTTTTAGACAAAGTATCTAAATTGAAGGAATGAGAGAGGGAACTGAAAAAATTCTCAATCCTAAGCAATTTCAGAACCTTTTTTTGCAAGTTTTTATACCTTATTCCAGCAGAAAGGCCAGCTCAATTTACCACCTGCACTTAAATAGAATCCTGTTGAACTCATACATTTGCCTTGTCCAATGCAGATGGGTTTCCCTTTTGCTAACTTAGTGCAACATTGCATGGGGATGAGCTTTGAGGGACCCTCTCAAGTCACAGGGTCCAGTGTGAGCCGAGAAGACTACACAACAATGAACAGCCCAGCAGGCCCAAATTGGCTAGCGTGGGCCAGCTGTGGGTGTTTAGTTGTTGTTTAAACATACGTGGAGAGAGAGAGAGAGAGAGAGAGAGAGAGAGAATCTGGAAAGCCAGACCCCAAGCTCTTTCAGGACTTCATAGATAAGCCCCAGAATGTTGAACTAGACTCTAATCTGGATGGTTCTTCGTCAAGAACTTGCTTATGTCCATTCTTACTATAGGTGTGTGCGTGCTTGTGCACAGATGCTGGAACTTCTTTCTTCCAAACAGTAGCCATAGAGCTAGCTCTGGCACATCCTGGAGTGCCACGCATATGCCATGATGTATCAGGAGTTGCTGGAGCCCAGCCTGGTCAGTTCCTTCTTTCCGCCTCAGATGGATGACTGGAAGTTCTTTATAGTTTTTGTTCCTCCTCGTTTAAAGTGGTTATCTTCCATCTCTTATTCACAGTGTTAGATAATTAGATGTTGTGTTCTCTAGTTAGTGTGAGGTTTAAAATTTTTAAATAGCCATAGTATGCAATGCCTAAATCTCTGGGATTTAAACCCTGTTCATCATACAGCAAAGCCTTTCTGCTTAGTGACCCCCACAGCAGTTGTTTGAAATGTTTGGGGGAATCCCAATGGAAAGAAAAATGCAAAATTTGCGAAGATTTTAAACCACGAACAGAGAAGAACAGGGAGTTCCAACTAAAAGCCTTTCTTATGGAGGTTGTCCTAGCCCTGCCATCAGCCTTGGCACCAGCTCCAGCCCTGGGTGCCTCCCTGATGCACAGCACACAGTCTGCACTGATGCTGACCCCGACTTCTTTACAGGGCATAGTCCGAAACACCATAGTGCTTCACCAAAGAAGGCTAAGAAACATAGGTATGGACATGGCATCTCCCCCAGGTTTGACAGCAGAGGGGTCAACTCCACCCACAGGACCTAGGCAGACCTTTCATGTTTGCCGGCTCCTTCAACACTGGAGGCATTCCTGGTGGCAAGGTCTCTTATGACCCTGCCTTACCCTCCAGCTAGCTCTTCTTCTGCTCTGGTGCACAGAGGCAAACCATCACTGGGCCGCATATCTGGCTGTCAGGCTCTCTGCCTCTTTCAAGACCTGGGTCTGAATCCCACTGTGTTGAGCCTGGCTTCAAGTAGCACCACGTGGATACAACTCACAGGACCCTGTCAGACACAGCAGTTTCACAGCATTGGACTCCCCAGCCTCTGGCACTGAGGACATCACTCCAGAGGGATCCCTCTGTAGAGCCCCTACACTGGAGCAGCCAGACTGGCAGGTGATACCATCGGTATTAATGAGTCTCCAACTTCGAGAAAGCCAGGCACCATTTTCTGTTTGAATGCTCTCACTCCACCCAAAAAAGAATGAGGAAGTCATCAATGCCAGGCCACCAATCATCATCTAGTTCAGACCAGCATCATAGATACTGTAATAGCTGTAGACAATGCTTTTTCCCTTTGTCTTCATCTACGGATATTTCCCCTTCTTCAGACCCCGATACTGGAGAGCACCAAAACAGGAAGTGCCCAGGTGTCTCCAAAGCCTCCTAACCCTTATACAATAGATTAAAATCTAAATGAGGCAACACTGCCACAGATTCTGGCTTGGCCAAGCCTATAGACTTATTGGGGTCCATGGCCTTTTCAGATGGGTTTTCCCAAACAGCGTACTCCTTCAGCAGGAACTCAATCAGCACCAACTCTGGAGAGGGACCATTCCTCTGGTTCAGAGAGTTCTGATCCAAAGGAAAGCACTTCCAAGGGACCTCGTTGCTCTCTAAAGGCTCAAAAAAGACCCTCCTGTCTTCTTCAGTCTTCTTCTTCATCACTTGATGAAGCAAGTGTACATGACCCTCCACTTCCAGTTGACAATTTAAAGGCCTACCAAGAATTGTTAAAAAGAGTGGCATCCAACCTGGGCATGGAGGCTCAGGACCTGAAAGAGGGAACTGACAGCCTCTTTGACGTTCTAATCCCAGCAGCTCCATCTAGGATTGCACTCCTGGTTCATCAAGGCGTACTTACAATAGCACAATCCTTATGGCAAACACCATCCTCTATACTCTAATTGCAAAGTCAGTCAAGAAAAGATATTATGTGCCCACGAAAGACTTTAAATATGTGTTCAACCACCCTGCTTGGGGTTTGTTGGTGGTGGAAATGGCCAATCAAAGAGACAGACAAGGTAACTCAGCCCCTGCTCCAAAAAACAAGGATCACAAAAAACTTGATTTTTTTTTGGAAGGAAAGTTTATTCTATAGCAAGTTTACATTTCCATATCACAAACCACCAAGTGTTACTCGGTAGATACAATTTTAATCTGTAGTCCTCTCTATGTCGTTTTGGGGAACACTTACCAGAAGATCAAGTATCAGATTTTTTTGGCCATCTTAGAAGAAGGATTGGCAGTGGCTAGGGCAGCTCTACAAACCACTTATGACTTGGCAGATGTATCAGGAAGATCAGTAGCCTCAGCAATTTCCATGTGTTGCTGTTCCTGGCCTACAAGCCTCAGATCTATCTCAGGAGGTCCAACAAGTCATACAGGACCTTCCATTTGAAGGCCAGTCGCTTTTCTCTGGGAAAACTGATGAAACGTTACATGGGTTAAAGGACTCAAAAACTACTCTAAGATCTCTGGGGCTTTGTAACCTACCCCAGAACTGCCACCAATTCAGGCCTCCTCCCTCATCACAGCAACCTCAATATATACCTTAGTGTCAAAGATTCTCAACCTATAGACAAAGAGACAGACCAAGGACATCAAGCAGATGTCACCTGACCTCAGGGGCATCGCTGGCGTTGGGCACGTTGGGGCACATGCCCCGAACCCCAGCACCAGTGCCCTGGATCTCTGGCACAATTGGGCTGGAGATCCGGGGCCCAGCCGCCGGCAGCTGTGATGGCCCCATCCCCAGCTTGGGATCCGGGGCCCGGCCGCCCGTGGCCGCGGTGGCCCCATCCCCCGCTGGGGATCCAGGGCCTGGCTGGCCACGGCTGCGGCAGCCCCATCCCCTGCTGTGGCAGCCCCTTCCCCTGCCGAGGATCTGGGGCCTGGCCAGCCGCAGCGGCGCCCGACCCTGTCCCTGGCCAGGGGGTGGGGTCTGTAGGCTGGGGGCAGGGCCTGTGCCTGTGCCACGGGTTCATCCCCCAGCCAGTGACATTCCTGCCTGACCTCAAGTAGGAGCACATCTTCTTAACATCAAAGTCATTCAAGAAGGACTAACAGCTTTTGAGGATACAGTTGGAGGTAACACACCAACCACCACCTGGGATCCATTCAACCAATTAGTTCATTTTTTCCAACAGTGGTCTCATACATCCAAGGACCATTGGGTCCTCAATACTATCAGTCAAGTTTACTCTATCCAATTTCATTCACTGCTCCAACCCTTACTCTCACCTCGTCCCTTTTCAGGGACCCCTCTCACGAGCAAACCCTTCTCAAGGAAGTCGAATCTCCTCTATCCCTAGGACCGGTGTTATTTTTTGGTCCCAAAACCCAACGGAAACCTCAGACCAATTCTGAACCTTTGTTCCTTCAGCAAGTACATAATCAAGAAAAGGTTTAGTATGGTGTCACTGGCCTCCATTGTTCCCTCACTGGATTCAGGGGATTGGTTTGCCACCCTCAACTTAAAGGATGCTTATCTTCATATTTCTAGCCTTCCATCCCATGGACGTTTCCTGAGGTTCGTAGTAGCATACAACCACTATCAATTCACAGCCCTTCCTTTTGGCCTGTCTTCAGCTCCATGGGTTTTTGTGAAATGTATGCCCTCGGTAGCAGCCCACCTGCAATGCAAGGACATCCACATACTTCCATATTTGGACAACTGGCTAATCAGGAGAAGATCTTGAAATCAAGTCAGTGCCAGTGTCACCATAATCCTAGACACAAACAAAAGACTTGGGTTACTGATAAATTTGCAGAAATCCAAGCTGATCACAACTCAGCACATAGACCTTATCAGGGCAACCCTAGAGTCCCAAGAAAGCACAGCCTTCCTCCTGTTCTCCCTTTTTACAATTCTAATGGGCATAATACACAAGCTCTGGCAAAATCAAACCACAACAGTCAGGCAGTGCCTAAAACTACTAGGACACATGGTAGCATGCACCTCTTCAGTAAAACTAGCCCATCTAAAACTGAGACCTTTACAGATATGGCTTGCATCTGTTTATTTCCTAGCGACTCACCCCCTAGACAAGATCATAATAGTTCCACGTCAGATCCTGGAACAAATAGACTAGTTGAGGGATGTCAGAGTGGTTCTTCAAGGAGTTCTCTTCCTGGAGGAAATACCATTGGTTACTCGTGTCAGATGCCTCAGACCTGGACTGGGAAGCTCACTTAAGAACAGGGGAAAGAACGCAGGGCAGATAAACAATGCAAGACAAAAAATTACACATCATCATGAAAGAACTCCTTGCCATTCACCTAGCTTGCAAACTTTTCCTACACCAAATCTTAGAGAAGGTAGTACATGTACTAACAGACAACACCACAGCCATGTATTACATAAACAAGCAAGGAGGCACTCAGTCCTCTGTTCTCTGCAAAGAAATGACATCTCTGGGACCTGGCAATAGAAAACTAATTTTACATAAGAGCCTCCAGGGGTCTGGAACACAGAGGCAGATCACCTGAGCAGGGTGTTCTTGTATCACCACTATTGGTCCCTACACCCAGACATGGTGTACAAGATTTTCCACTGGTGAGGTCATCCCCAAATTAATATCTTTGCCTCCCATTGGAACAAGAAGTGCATTTCGTTCTGCTCATTTCACAGAAGAGAACCAGGATCCCTGTTGGATGCCTTCCTGCTCTGCTGGTTGGGGACCCTGCTTTACGCTTTCCTGTTGATCCCCTTGATCCACAAGGTAGTCCTGAAAATCAAAAAAGGCAAGGTGAACATAATACTAATTGCTATAGCATGGCCATGCCAGTATTGGTTTCCCACATTATTGAACCTCTCTATCGCTCCCTCATGGGAGCTTCCCAATCACCCAGACCTTCTCTTGCAGGATCAAGGCAGACTCCTACATCTGGACTTGACATCTCTGCACTTCAAAGCATGGAGACTCCATGGATAAACTCTGATGAGTTATCAGGCTTACTTCAGTTTCAAAACATCCTACTGGGTAGTATGACACCTTCTACTGGTGTCTCATACTCTGCGAAGTGGAAACATTTTTCAGTCTGGGCCCAAGAATGACTCATCTCACCACAGGAGTCTCCGATTCAAACAGTGCTCAAATATTTGTTACGCTTATGTAAGGCAGGCTTAGGAGCTGTGCCTAACAGCTTCTGAAGGGGGGGGGACAACTAATCTGCATGGGTTTTGTGTTTGCATGAGTACAAAGAATGCATTAGCATAATCAAACTATGGGTGCAGGGCAATATGGGGAATGGTATTTGGGGTTGATCTGATCACAAATCTGTCAATATCTGTAATTCTACTGAAGGGAAATACGAAATACTGTCTTTGGTGATATGCTACTCATTGATTGTTCCAAATCTGTTTGGGTTAGTTAAAGAGTAAAAGCTACCCTTAGCTAAAAAAGAAACTTCTAAGAGAGGCCACTGCCTATCTCAGCCTGAAAAAGTCAAGGCAGGGATGGGGGGTTGCATAGCTACTTCTGGAGCTGTGCCCTGAGATATTGCCTCACCATGTGGTCTCATTGTCAAATGATAGATTTGGCTGGGCTTCTTATGAGGCCTTCTTTGTTGTTTTAATGGAAGTAGCTATTTGCAGCTACTTAAGGTTTAAGAGCTGAGATCACTGACAGAGGCAAACTCTCTCTGAGCTGAAATCACTTGAGAGAAGAAACCCTCTCTCTCTTTGAGCTAAAATCACTGAAGGGGAGCAGCAGATGAAGTGATCAGCTGGCAGACAGCAGGTGAAGCCAGTGGATGGTGAGAGCAGCCAGCGGTGAGCTGGGTGGCACAAGTGACTAGTGGGTGGAGCCAGTGGACAGTGAGAGCAGCCATCAGTGAGATGGGTGGCGCGAATGACTGGTGGGCAGAGCCAGCAGACAGTGAGAGTGGCCAGCGGTGAGCTGGGTGGCACAAGTGACCGGTGTGCGGAGCCGGTGGACAGCGGGCGGAGCCAAGGGACCGTGCTAGTGGATGGAGTGATGACCTATGGTTGGCACCGATGGACAGCTGGCATGAAAGACACTCCCTGCATCCCCTAGGGAGCCTGGTTAGCACTGATTCTCTGGATCAGTGCCAGTTTTGCCATTAAATCTTATATGTTCTGTTATGTGGTGTGGGTTGTTGGGAACCTTGCTCTGTACTGATTTTCTAGATCAGTATTGATTTCTGTTATTTGACATTTTTACATTCTGCTTTTACTACTACTAAATGTTTATATACTACACTCATCTCGTACTTGCGAGTGGGGAAGCCTTATCCCTTTGGGGTGCCCAGGGAATAGTGCATGATTTCCCAAAAATCTGGGTGGGGGCTCGAGCCGGTTGGTGATGTTATATCATTTAGAAATCCCAAGATATAGAACCTGGCCCTTGTCCTGCCATCTCACCCTGGCAGAAGGGTTACACTTAAAAGAGCAAGAACTCATGGTAGCCTTAATAAAGGTCCATCTGGCAGCAATTTCAACCTTCCACCAGCCCATAAAAGGCAAATCAGTGTTCTCACACCCAGTGTCCTTACGATTTTTAAAAGGGATCGAAAGACTGTGTCCTCAAATTCAGGAACTAGTCCCCCCGGTATCTTAATTTAGTATTCTCTATGCTTACAAGACCACCTTTGCTACCAGTCCACTGCTAATCCTTTCGCTAAAAGTATCCTTGGTAGCCATAAAATCAGCCAGAAGAGTATCTGAACTTAAGGGTCTGACATCAGAACCACCTTGTACAATCTGTTTCAAGGACAAGGTGCAGCTTAGACCACATCCATTTTTTCTGCCTAAAGTGGTTTCAGATTTTCACTGCAATCAAGATATCTTCTTGCCAGCATTTTGCCCAAAGCCTCACCTCTCAGACGAAGACTGCAGATGGCACACATTAGATATGCATAGGGCTCTGGCCTTCTATATCGAATGAACTAAACCATTTCAAAAGTCTACACAAGCTTTTCATCATAGTTGCTGACTGAATGAAAGGACTACTGGTCTCTTCACAATGTATCTCATCGTGGATTTCAGAATGTATCAGACTCTGTTACAAAAAAGCAGGGGTTCCTCTACCAGGTCCAGTGACAGTTCATTCCAGGGGAGTTCAAGTTTCCTCCAGAACATTCCTGGCTCATCTTCCTATCGTGGACAACTGCACGGCCACAACGTGGTCATCCATTCACATGTTTACATCCCACTATGCCATTGTTAGCCAGACAAGAAATGATGCTGTCATTGGAAGGATGATCCTCCAGTCTGCCAGATGTTAACTCCACCCACCATACAAGGTAATGCTTGTGATTCACCTGTAGTAAGAATGGACATGAACAAACTTTTGATGAAAAAAAGACAGTTGCTTACCTGCAACTTTTGTTCCTTGAGATGAGTTGCTCATGTCTATTCAAAACCCACCTGCCTACCCCTCCTTCAGAGTTAGCCAAAAGAAGGAAGTGAGCAGGCTGGGCTCCAGTCACTCCTGATTTACCATGGCATATGTGCAACACTCTAGGAGGCACCTGAGCCAGCCCTATGGCTCCTGCTTGGAGGAAGAAAGTTCCAGCACCCATGCACAAGCACATGCACACACCTATAGTAAGAATGAACATGAGCAACTGATTTTGAAGAATGACCATTACAGGTAAGCAACCGTCTTATTCTGAGGGTATACTTTAAATTTTCTCTCTGATTTTAGAGAAATTACCAAGTTCAGCATAATTCATACACTTAATATAGGGGAATACAGCTCAAACTTGTAATATCTCTAAAACAAGATTGAACTTTGTTACATATTCTGTAATCAGAATAGACCAGAGAATATTGAACTGGTGTGCCCTTGTTGACCTGCCCCTTTTGTATTTGCTGCAGATTCCAGGCATTCTGAGTACTTCCTGCTTCTGATCAGCGTAGTCTTCTCTCTTACCCAGACTAAGTCTGTTTGCCTTAAGCAGCAGTTTTTCATTTAGGTCTGTCCTTTAGACAGATATTGGTATATTGAGAGACCATGCTATAGAGCAGTTATATGCATGGTGATAAAAATATGTTAATTGACTTGTCCACTGAGGATTTAACCATTACTATATATCATCTTTGAAGAGAGCACCCAGAACAGAGCTGTAACTATGGCAAGGCTGACAGGTCAAAGACCTGGGCAGCCTGGAGCAGCTCAATGGAGCCACTCTATGAAAGGGGTGGCTTTGCGGTGCTGGCTCTAAGCGCTGCTAATGGGAAGGGGTGCAGTCCAATTGAAATGTGCCCTGGGCAGCCAAACACCATGTTACGGCTCTGACCCTGAATCTCCATGTGACATTTACGTTAGAAAATGTTCTCATTATAAAAACTGAAATTAAAACAGAATTTGTTGTTTTATATTTTAATAACATGAAGGAAACTTATTTTGATAGTCATTTTGTGCATAATTCATTAAGGAAAGTGAAGTTTTTCAGTATTCATCATTTGTATTCTGTTTTTGTAACACAACTGCATCACATATTGGTACTTCACTGTAGACAGTTATAAAGGTACAGGTTGGGTACAAACAAATCAGCCGATACATTTCCCAAATTTCAGAACCCCACACTTTTGGTAAGTAAAGAATTGTAAATAATAGATGCATCTGATGAAGTGGGTTGGAGCCCATGAAAGCATATGTTTGAAGAAATGTATTAGTCTTCAAGGTGCCAAAGGACTCTCATTGTTTTTGCTGTACACAGACTAACACGGCTACCCTTCTGGGAATAAACAAATGAATAATTGCATCCAGAATATACACAGGGAATATAATATTATACCTATGTTTTCGTAATTGTGTTTGATGTGTTTTAGGGTTATTTAATTTGTGTTACTTTTGTGGTGCTTATTGTTAAAATTTGCTTTATTTGTATATTTCTATTTACAATGTGTGATTTTTCACTGTGATTGTTTGGCAGTCTGAATTGAACTGGTTATGATGCTTTCACGTTTCTAGGTTCAGATCTCAGGAGTCAAAGAGGTTCAGATTCTGGCTATAAAGTGTAAAAATTAGATGGAGGGGGCATCTCCAATCACATGACTGGACAATTTAAATAGAATGTCAGTCTCCGAATTCCACTTCTTTTATTCCTATAACAGTGAAGGGCTTCCACTATGCATGAGAGCTTTCTAATAGTTTTCCATTAGACATAAATCTATATCCTAACCTTTTAAGAGTCTATAATTTTGCTATTCTTCATAGATCTGTATCAGACAGTTTTCCATGTGTTTTACTCCTTTGAGAAAAGGTCCTAAAGTTGTTAAAATTATGTAGAGGGAATTCTACTTTTTTGGTAAAGTATATACTCTTTTAATGTTTGATATTTATTCTTGTTGTGGGGCAATAGTCACTCTCACTGGCACAGCATGGTAAAAATTACAATTGGCTGCATGCCAGTGAGGTGGTAGAATTCTGCCATGAGGTGGGCATTATTTCCATCAACATCTTTTATCAGGTAAGGACAGGTTTCCTTTCTGGTAGTAGCTGCAGAAAGTGTATATTAAATCAAGTTTATTCCCTGAACTCCTTGAGTGAACTGTCCCTCATATGCCCATCTTTTACATTTCTATCAGAGGGAAGGTTGTGGCCTCCTTCCACAATCATAACATACCCCACTGAGCTGCACTCTTGTGTGCAGTGGCGAAAAACTAGAATAAGCAAGGGGATAATATTGCTATAATAGTTGTTTTGTTTGGGGCTTTTTCCTTAGAGTGTGGGACAGGTGTGTAGTCCTGGGTGGGCCAGGGCCCATCCACTTTGCCAGCGAGCCCACCCTTAGCACCTGGCAGCAGCACAAATTTCTCTGCTGTGGCCGCAGGGGTGGCAGTATTGACGTCTCTGCTCTGCTCACAGCTGTGGGGCCTGGCGGACATGGCTGCGAGCAAGGTAGAGGTGCTGCTGATGCCTCTGCTCTATTTGCAGCCACTGGGCCCTGCAGCTGCAACTACAAATGGAGCAGAGCTACTGGTGCTGGTGCCTCTGACCCACTTGCATCTGCAGCTGCCGGGCCCCACAGCCACGGCTGCAAACAGAGTTGATGCATGAGTGCTGGTCCCTCTACCCAGGTCATACCCATGATAGCAAAGTTTGCACTGCTTCCAATGCGATGTCTTTCCCTCTATCTCTGGGATGGCAGCTTCCAGTCATGTGAGTGGAAGCTGCCCCTTGGCCAGGCACAGCCTCCCCATTCAACAGTCCAACCAGAAATCAGACTGGCTATGCCCTTGGTGTGAAACTTCTTTAAGATATAACATAAACAAGCAGCACAGAGTGCTTTAATGTGACTAAGATTTCAAACACTGTTTAAATTTTTCCTCTCTGTTGATTTAATAATTTATGGTAGAATTTGTATTCTAGAAATTTGCACAATTTCTGTACTTCCATGCATTGTGAAATTTGTGTTGAGCCCATTGTATAATTTCAGTATACTCTACATTTTGTTCTCAGCTAGTTTTGATGAAGTTGCTAGTTTATTTATCACTTGTGACTAACAAAGTATGCACTACTCAGTGTTTAAAAATTGAAAATGACCCACTGTTTTCTCAGACCATCTGATCAAATATTTAGTCAAGCAGCAGCTCTGGCCAAGAGTGAAGTTCAAAAACTTGAAGACTTCTGACTGTTCAGACATTTGTATTTAGTATGTGGTGACCTAGTTTAGCTAATGTGGTGAGATAATGTTTAAGTTTCGTAGCTACATTTCTTAAAAATGTCTTAAGGAAAAATATAACATGATCTTTACTTTCATTGATTAATAAGAAAAAGGAGAAACCCCAAAAGTTGCACTTCCCCTCATTTTATGGGTAAGGGATATCTGGAATATCATTCAGCTAAGGTAGTTATGGATATCAGATAAAGGATTTTGCTCATTAATATTAGAAATACAAGTGTAAACAGATAATTTGTTCTGTCCTACCTCTCCTTCTGTATCTTTAATCTCTGCATCAAAGAGTCCTTCAGACAACTCTCCTCATCACATCTCCAACTTTCTGAATGGTTGCACAGGGCTCTGATGTTTGGAATCCCCTTTTTCTCTCCCTCTACACCTTATCTATGTATCATATCTGTAAATACAAGTTCGACTACTATCTTAATGCTGAAAACTCACTGATCTACCTCTCTTTGTCGACCTATATCTTATTCAAATTAAAATCTTAACCTGTTTCTTTGACATATCATCATGAATGTCTAGCTATGAGTGTCCATATGGCTAAAACAGAGTTCTTATTTCCTCTGCCATTCCTTCTGTCTATCTCCCTTGATCACTGTGGACAATACTACCATCCTTCATATCAGCCAGGCGCATAACCTGGAGGTCTTTGACTTAGACCTTTTTTGGGTCCTCTCATCAAAATTATCTTTAAATCTTGCCAATTCTTCTTACATAGCATCTAAGATATGGCCTTACCTAGTCATTCACACAGCTAAAAGTTCTATCTGGGCCTTCATCATTTTGCATCTCAATATCTGCAACTCCCTTTTCTCTGGTCTTAATAAATGCAATGCTTTACTCCAGTTCACTCAGAATGCTACAGCAAAAGAGATTTTCCTAGCCCATTTCATTGACTATGCAACAGCTTTCTTTACATCCCACCGTTGGTTTCTCTTTCTTTATCATATCAGATATAAACTATTCTCCTTTGAGTGATGCTCATGTCAACTCCAATTAGGTGTGTGTGTGCGCGTGCACCTTGTGCACGACCTTTGGCAGATTTTTTCACTTAGCAACCCATGCGATTGGACAGAGCCCCCTCGAGTCGCAGGCACACAGTGCTGAGTACAAAGGCTCGCTGACCGCTCCCCCTTCAGTTCCTTCTGACCGCCGTGGCAGCTAGTCGGCGCTGCTGTCTTTCTGTCCTGAGAGAGTTCCCCTAGTTCTTCACCCTGGGCTAAGCCCGTAGTTTGCTTGTTAGTTAGTTTGTAGTAGTTGTTAGGTTAGCTTGAAGTTCCCTTAGATTTAGGACTTCTAGTTCCCCTATCGGGGGTATGCCTGGTTTTCCAGGCTTTAAATCATGTGACTCCTGTAAGAGGCCGATGCTGAAGAGTGACCCACACTCCACCTGCTTAAAGTGCTTGGGTGAGGCACACCAGAAGTTGAAGTGCAAGCTCTGCAAGAGTTTTCAGCTGCACACCTTGAAAGACTGTTCTCAGAGGCTTAAAATTCCCCTCATGGAGGAAGCCCTGAGACCACCATCTACAGCCTCAGAACTGTCGGGGAGTGCGGCATCGGTCAAAAGTGCCCCGGCACTGAGTGGAGTCACAGCACCGCAAGACTCTCGGAGCTGTAAGCCCTCGCCCTCAAGATCGGCACCAAGGCACCGCTCTCAATCTCCAGTGCTGAGAAAAAAGCACAGGACCGAGGTGCTCACCTCATAAAATTAAAAGGAGTGAGGCTGCAGAGGTGAGACCTGCACAGGACCACCAATCTGCAACGTCAGCACCGTCTCCTATGGTGGCTCAGCCGTGAGACATGCTGGCACCAAGCCCGGCACCGTGCCCTTCCCACTCCGGGGACTCAGGAGATGAAGTGGAGCTCATTAGATCCCCCTCTACACCAGAGACTTTTGAGATGGCGTGAGACCTGATTGAGAGCACTGAGGTGGTGGATGTTGCCGGTGCGGACATGCCTTTGGTGCCAAGACCCTCGCTGTCCAAGGGGAAGCCTACTCAGTTACCTCGCTCCCTGCACCAACCCCCGTCAGTGCCAAGATCTGCAGCACTGCCTTGGTCTCCACAGTCACTGTCCCCTTCAGAGTCTGAAGCGGGCTCCATTCGCCCGGGGTGCACCAGGTCGGCATCCTAGCATAAGAGCCATCAAGGGCACCCACAGTTTCCGATGCTGTGGAGGCCTCAGCAGCAAAACCCCAGCAACTGGCCCTTCTAGACTCTCTGGGCATTCCACTAGGCCCAAGGTCCTCAGTTGGCTCGTTCTTTCTTGGTGGCCGCGGGGACTAGACAGACCCACTCGAGATCAGAGACCATTTCTCACCTGGCAACCATCACTGGGCCTGCTCCCACCCCATCACATGCATCGGCACCAGGAACATTGGTTTCAGCCAGTGGCACCGCTCACTTGACAGTTTCAGAATCAGTCGCCCAGATGGTACCACCAGTACTGGTACAGGTGGAGCTGGCAAAAGACTCCTCCTCCTCTTTGCCTAGTGAGGAGGTTGCGGGGACCACCCTGCATCTCCTTCAGAGGAGGGTAGGAGCTACCAGGGCCTTCTGAGGAGGGTGGCCATGAACTTGGATATCCAAGATATCCACGGATATCCTGTCATACTCAGGGCCATCCAGAGTTGCCTTGCCAATAATAAAGACCATTGATAAGACCATGAAGGAGATTGACAAACTCCTTCATCTGTGTTACCTACAGCCAAGAAGGTCGAGCACAAGTATTTTGTTCCATCGAAAGATTAGGAGTATTTGTATACTCATCCCTCTTCCAGCTCTCTTGTGATGACCGGTGCCTTTGACAAAGAAAGACAAGGGACCCTGGCTCCCACTCCCAAATTGAGAGGGAGGCAAAGAAAATGGACTTATTTGGCTAAAAAGTTTACTCTACTGGGGAGCTGCAGCTCAGAGTGACGAACCAGCAGGCAATCCTGAGCTGCTATACCCACAAAACCTGGAGCTCGATGGAGAAGTTCACAAGCTCCATCCACCAGACTCCAAGAAGGAGTTTAATGCCCTCGTTGAAGAGGCTAAGGTGGTGGCAAGGGCCTCTCTTCAGATAGCTCTGGATGTGGTGGATGCTGCAGCTAGGGTCATGGCATCTGGTGTTTTGATGCGCCACAGCTCTTGGCTCCAAGTCTCAAGATTGCCTTACAAAGTTTAACAGACGGTGCAAGATCTACCCTTCGAAGGCCAATCTTTATTTTTGTCTCAGACAGACTCTAAACTACATAGCCTAAAGAACTCTAGGGCCACACTGAAATCATTAGGGATGCACACCCATGCCACACAACACAAGCACTTTAAGCCCCAGCATCCTCCTCCTAGGTCCTCCAGTTATTATCAGAGGCAGGACTCAGGGCCGCAGGCGGGGAGGGGGTCTAATGGGTCCCAGGGTAGTAGTAGGCACATGCAACTCTCGTCATGTGGGAAGTCTGGGGGCCCCTCTAAACAGTTGCAGGGCTCTAAACACAGTATTTGAGGTTTTCCCGGAGGACAGTGTACCAGTGCCCCCAATTTTTTCCAACTGCTTGGCACACTTCTACCAGGCATGGCACCAGATCACCTCAGACGAATAGGTGCGACGCATGGTAGAACTGGGCTATTCTATCCAAGTCCATACTATCCCACATCTGTGCCCCCCCCCCTTTCCTGTCCCTCTTCAGGGACTCCTCTCACAAACAACTCCTCTTCAAGGAGATTCATTGGCTCCTGTTACTCAGAGCGGTGGAGGAGGTCCCTATGGAGTTGGGGGGGGAGGTCCAGATACTTTCTGATCCCGAAATCCAAGGGAGGTCTGAGACCAATTCTAGATCTCAGAGGCCTAAACACGTTCATAAGGAAGCTAAAATTCCGTATGATCTCCCTGGGTTCTGTGATTTCAGCCTTAGACGCAGGGGATTGGTACGCTGTCATAATAACCCTTGGGGAGGAAGGCGTTAACACTCTGGTCAGTGAGTTCCAGGACAGCCAATAGGAATGAAGCACAGCTTTTTGAATTGGAACAGCGGCTTTGCCTGTTTCTGTTTGGATGCAGCAGAGCTCCTGCAAAGATAAGGAGGAGACCAGAGGGGCCTGAGGAAGAATCCAGCAACATCCTTACCAAAGATAAGTTAAGTTTGTTACTGACCAGGTGCGAGTAGAACAGGGAACGTGTACTTAGACGCGGTCAAGGTATTTTCTTTGTTTTTCATTTGATTTTGGATTTCTCTGTGCTGAGCATATGTACCCTCCCAATAACCTCTAACTACCTGCTGTATATCATCGCGTATCAGCCAAGAATTTTGTGCCTGAAAATTGGCTTCAAAATAGGCTCTCAGCTTGTACTCGAGAGAAAATGGTAGACGGCCCCAGCCAGCCATTTCCCTGACCATGCAGCAGTCCGGAGCTCCAGTGTTGCCAGGCGGCCATCTTGGACAGTCGGCTGGGGCTGGGGCTGGAGGAGGGAAGGGACCCTGGTGTTTTGAGTGGCCAAGGGTCGGCCTGGACATTGATTCAGGGAGGATTCAGGGAGGCCAGGGAAGTGGTGACCGGGCCTAGAGGTTGGAGAGGGGGTCGGGGAGTTGGGGAAAGTGATGGGATGGCCAGGAGGGTTTGGGGGGGTGTTCAGGGAGGCCAGGGAAGGAGCGGCAGGGCTCGGGCATTGGATGGGGGTCGGAGAGTCTGGGGAAAGCAGCAAGAGGACCCTGGGTTTTTGGGGAGCCCAGGGAAGCAGCGACAGGGACCGGGGATTGGGGGGCGGGTGCCTGGCAGGCAGGGAAGAGTGGCAGCAGGGCTTGGGGGTGTGACAGGGAAAGGTGTGGAAAGGGTGTTGGGGAACAGAGGAGCAACAGCATGGAACTGAGAAGGGAGTAGGGGGCAGCAGTGAACAGCCAGGGGGCAGCAGGGGGGCAGCAGTGGGGAAGGAGCAGAGCAGGGGGGCAGCAGTGAGGAAAGGGCAGAGAAGGGGGGCAGCAGTGAGGAAAGGGCAGAGCAGGGGGCAGCAGGAGGAGCAGGGAGGCAGCAGTGGGGAAGGGGCAGAGCAAGGGGCAGCAGCAGGTAGCAGTGAGGTAAGGGCAGAGTAGGGGGTGGGAGTGAGGAGGGGGCAGTAGGAGGAGCAGAGAGCAGCAGTGAGAAAGGGGCAGAGCAGGGGGCAGCAGTGAGGGAAGGTCAGAGCAGGAAACTGAGAAGTGAGCAGGGGGGTAGCAGTGAGGAAAGGGCAGAGCAGGGGGCCGCCGGGGGGAAGGAAAGTGAGGAAAGGGCAGAGCAGAGGAGAGCAGGAGTGAGGAATGGACGGGGGGGCAAGGGAAAAGCAGTAGCGAAGATTTTGGGGTAGGGAAGCTGTCAGAAACTCCAGAGGAAGCCAGCAGCAGTGGGGGGGGGGATAGGGGCCAAGGCCAAAAGGGGACCTCGGCTTATACCTGGGTCACCAATTTTAGCTTCTTTTGGGGGCTCAGAATTGGGGGTTCGGCTTGTGCCTGGATCGGCTTATGCCTGAGTATATACAGTAAGTTAAATCCTAGAGAAGCAACTCTCTGTGTTTTTTATCCGTTCTTTTTAATTAAAGATTTTACTTTTTAAGTAAGATTTGGTTCTGTGTCCTGCAGGCAAGGGGTTTGTGTGAATGTGCCTCAGACTGCACAGCTAGCTACTAAAGGGGACTCTGTTCCAGTTCCAACTTGTATTGCAGCTGGAGTTCAGTCACATTCCTGAGGGAGGAATAAAGGTGATTGCAAGTACCTCACAGGAAGGAATTAACAAGTGCACCTTCCTGGGTTTTCAAGAGTTTTTTTGCATTTGGATGGTGGCAGCGATACCACTCGAAGGCCAGGAATTGGAGGCCTTGGAGAGTTTTAAGACCAGGCTTTAAGGCCAGTGGCTTTTAAGGCCTGTTGCAGGCCCCCACCTTCTGCACTCAGAGTACCAGAGTGGGGATACAGCCTTGACAGCTGCCCTCGATCTTCTGGATGCATATTTTCACATCTCTATCATCCCGAAGCACAGACATTTTCTCAGATTTGTGGTGGGAGGCAGGCATTTCCAATTTGCTGTTCTCCCTTTTGGTCTCTCTACGCCCCCCCCCCGGTTGCTAAGGGAAAAGATCTGCTGATGGTCGTGCACAAGGTGCGTGCACACACACACCTAATTGGAGTAGACGTGAGCACACATCTCGAAGAACAACAGTTACGAAAGGTAGGTAACCATCTTTTGTCTTCATTTTCAAGGCACTTCATAGCTTATGCCCTCCTTCCTCTCCTCTGTCATTAGCTATCAAGATATATATTCCTTCCTCCAATCGAGTCAGGATGGTAGGTCTCCACTGTCCACCTGTTAGATTTTCAAACAATCACTTTTGTGTTTTCTCCAAAGTTCCCCATTGTATTAAGGCGGGGCTGCCCATAAATGACTGAAAAGGTCATTCATTATCCTCCTTCAAAACCCTCTCTAATACTCCCCTTTTCTATGATACCTACAAAAAAACTCAATAACAGTTAAGCCATTGATGTGTAGAGATCACTTCTCATACCAAGCAATATTATATCCTTGTGCTTGTCTGTCTCTCTGAATCCATCTGTTGTCTTTTCTCTCCTCCATAGTTTGTAAGCTCTTTGAGGCAGGGATGGTCTTCTTGTTCTGTGTTTGGATAGCACCTTGCAAAATGAATTTCTGGTTCATAACTACTAGTCCTAAGTTTTATGTTAATACAAATAAAAAATAAGTAATTTGGACTACCCCATGAAGACAGCAATTGCCAGGCTAAGATAGAATCAACATAACCTTTCTTTGTAAATATAAATGCACATTCACATTTCATAATTTATTTAAATACTTAATATATTTGAAATGTAATGACTACATCTTTCTGAAATTATATTGTGCTTTAGTGAGCTATTTGAAATAATGCCAAGTACTACCAATCCTGTGGGGTTTTTTTGTCTTTTATCATGTCTTTAGTTAAGTTTGTTTTATGCTTAAACCTGGGATTTGACCTCATTATTATGTATGACAAATACTGCATATCCTCTGTAAAGATAAAGCATTTGTTCCTTGAGTATGTAATATATTTTCATAGAATTTCTAGTGAAATCCATTAATTTAAACCAAATCAATAGTGGGCCCTTTAGAAAGTTAAGAATTAGTAGACTTTAGTCCATAGTGCCATCAGTAAAAAAATAGATTATATCAGCTTTTTGAAATTTCATAACTAAACATGTCTTCTTAAATAAAGAGTGAAGGAAAATGTTCTACTTTAGAGAATTCTGTGAAAAGCAGACCTTTTCAAAGATGGTGCTCTTTCCAGGTACTCAGCCATATGCTTCCCTTTGCAGTTTCTCTAGTCTTCACTGCCTGGGGTACACCATCTTCCCTAAGACCAGCTAGTCTTAGGTGTCATTGGCTATGTCTACACTGGCAAATTAGTCCTGACTAAGGAGGCTTAGTCCAGACTAATTTAGCCCAAGGCTGCACTAGGTTTTCCCTAATTTGAAATAAGAAATTTCTTAGTTAGAACTAAGGAATGCTTAGTTCAAACTAGTTAGTACCAGCACTTAGTCCGGACTAACCACCTTAGTTCGAACTAAGTCCAGACAAGACCTGGACTAATGCTTAGTTTGAACTTAAGAAGTTTGAACTAAGCTAGTTAGTTTGAACATACTGCTCATTCTAGTTTGAACTAATCATTAGTTAGAACTGGAACACACAGTTAATTCAAACTTAGAAGTGCGAGGTTAGTTCAAACTAAACTTGAACTTCTTAGTTCAGACTAATAAGTCTGAACTAAATTTTGCGGCTATAGACATAGCCTAAGGGAAACAATTGGAGATAGTGGCCTTTTGAAAGACAGTGTCTTAACTGATGCCAGCCTGTGGCCTCAGTCCCTTTAAGAACAGTAGAAGATAGCAGCCATTCCAAAGGTCAATTCTTTATGGAACTATCTTCAATAGAGCATTATTTGCTAACATCCACTCAAAAGGAAACTTTCAATTGTAAGGATTCAACAAGACATTGCCATTAACACAATTGTTTAAATTCCCTGTTGCATCAACTCTAATCAAGAGGGAGGGGAAGAAAGAGGGTAAAACTGGTTGTGTATGTATGCGTGTGAAGGAGAAACTGGGATGTATGAGCATATGAGAATGTGTTTGGTATAAAAGAGGAGGGAGAATGGGGGCCATGATGGAGGGGTGGGAATTTGGATGTGTGTATGCCAGGTTATGTAGGGGGAATATAGAATGGAGGGGGAATTCAGTGGTGAATATTCATACAGTTAAATGTAGAGGGAAGGGGAGTCTAATATTTGTGCAAATGAACATGGAGGCTAAGAAGAGGCTGTTGGGGTACATACCAGTTGCTTTGCACTATTTTAGCATTGCAAAGGAGCCTTCATCTCATTTTAATTGCCCAGTACACTGTGGCTGCTTTGTGCTGCTGCAGCATGGTGTAAAGTGGCCAGATTATATTGATGAATCTGGCCATAAATTAAAATAGTTACTTAAGAGTGATACTTCACATATTCAGAGTATTAGAAACATCATGATTCCATTCACTTTGTATTGCTTGTTCAGGGCTTATTTATTTAAAATCTGTTAATTGCAAAAACAAAAAAGAATTTCTCAGAGAAAAGCAAAGTTAAAAATGAAGTTACAATTGAGAGTATATATCATTAGTTAAGGCAAATAGAAATGATGTGATTATTGTATAATCAAGGATTATAATCCAAGAAATTTAAATATAAAGAAATCTAAACATGTCATGTTATAGAATTGTATATTAGAATACCTCAGCAACCTTAACTCCGATCTGTAGTGACATCATGAAAGGGGAAAAATCAGGTATGTCTTTAAAAATCAGTTTAATCTAATATGGAACTAGAAACACTAAAACATTTTAATCATAATTATATGGTTATTGTATAGTATCACTCAGGCTATTGCGAACATGGAAAAATGAAATTGTCATAGGAGAGGAGTTGTGTGATTCTGGAGAAATTAATGAAATTTACATTATCACTATTGTACAGAAAGAGTTTATGAAATAGCACAGAAATTCAGTAGTTGCAGCTATTTGTAACTTTGTTTTCTGTACAGAGCATTTATTACTAATCTGTACCTACAAAATAATTATAGTCTGTGCAATCCTGACCCACCTAAATTCAATGGAAGTTTTTCGCTTGACTTCAGTGGAATCAGCATTATCACGTGCTGTGGGTATATAAATACTAATATGTATGACTGATAAAAGTTAAGAAAAATAAGAAAAACATTGTACTTATTTAAGCAGGTACCTTTCAATTATTGTAATCAAAAACCTTTCTCTTTAGATTATTCTGGAGAAGATCATAAAAGATAATTTGTGCTTAGCAGAAGAGTATCAGATCTTTCAGAAATATTATTTAAATGATAAAGAAAACCTTATGGATCTCTACGACAATAGGGTCAAGATGGAAGCTGCAGTTAGAGATCATCAGCAGGTGCAGTGCTAATATAACATGTGATTCCTTAATTAGTGATTTGTTTTCTAATCTTTCTTTATTTATTATAACTATTTAATGAAATTGGATAATCATGCAGTCTATGACCAGAATTTTTGTGATTTTGAATTATTGTATACTGCTGGTATTTTTTATTCAACTTGCATACTACAGTTTTTGTAAGAACGTGCTGTTAAGAGTATGTAGAGTCTCGCTCTAATTCATCTATTTCTATAGCTAAATTAGGTCTATACCTTAATTTTAATAATTTCATGTAATTCAGTATTGCATAGATCATCTTCACAGTTCATCTCTTGTTATTATAGTCCTCATATAGTATTGGGAGTTCTCTGACATCTACAGCCAAACCATAGCTCTAGTTCAGAAAAACACACGTAAGAATACTTCCCTATTCAGGAAATCACTTAACTTAAAGCAGGTGCATAAATCCCGTTCTAGTTAGTTGGTAACTGCTTCAATAAATACCCATAATTATGGCATGAGGGCAGTTGTTTCATAGTTTAAGGTTGCATTTCCAACATAAATTTGCAATGTAAATTTGATTTTGTATTGACCTTCATACTTTTTTAATATAGACAAAAAGTCAGATCCGCCTCAAAACTACTAGGCGAGATCTGAGGCCTAAGAAGAATTTTTCTACAGCAAAGAAAGCAAGGAGTCCTGTGGCACTTAGAGTAACAAATTTATTTATCACATGAACTTTCATGGAAGAAAACTCTTACAGTATAACCTGATCCCATGATTTGCACTTGCCTGCACTTATTTTCCTCCTATTCTGTAAATTCCCCCATCTTCAAAGGGTCAGATGAAGTGGAATTTTCTCTGACAAAAGCTCATGTAATAAATAGATTAGTTAGTCTTTAAGTGCCACAGGACTCCTTGCTTGCTTTGATGAACTAGACTAACACAGCTACCCCTTTGGAACTCTACAGCAAAGATATCAGTGTACAAAAATTCTTTGGTTTTAAGTTTCAAAGGGGAAGCTGTGTTAGTCTAGTTCAGCAAAACAAACTAGGAGTCCTGTGGCACTTTTAAAGACTAACAAATTTATATTGCTAATATTTGTTTACTCCCAGTTTACTTTGGTTCTACTACAGAATATTTAAAAAGAGAGAGAAGGAGAGAGAATCAAGTTTACTGGAATTCTCTGAGACAGATACATTGTCCAAGACAAAGTGTTAATCAGATGTTAACTTTTGATTTGTAACATCCTGTGAAACATCAGCTCACTTACATGTACCACTTCAAAAAAAATGTTGGAAACTTATGCTTTCATTTTCTGAGGAAATAGTGCCCAGCTGTTTTTTTTTTTTCCCTAGAGATAGACTTTAAGATGTAAACCAGTCACTGGAGTGTCTCTTTAGTGGGGGAGAGGGGCATTTTTCTAATACTCTAGTTGGATTTTAGAAGGGTTTTTTATTGTTTTTTCCTTTTTATTCTCTTGCATTTTTGAGAGTCAGCATGCATTGAAATCACTATTATGAAGCCACAGCCATAGGTTTCCTAACATTTTTGGTGAAGTCTCATCAACTTAATTTATTTGTGCAAGAATCTAGTCCCAGGATACTCATCGTCTTAAAAACCAGGTGAGATGATGCTACTTCTTCAAAAACATTCTTCTTTATAGGATACTCAAAAAGAATTCAAATCACTTGCTAAGATTTCAGTATCTTCAAACCATTTTACAAGCACCTACATTTTCATCATACAATCACATCAGCTGTGCATTTATTCATCAACTACACGTACTCCGTCAGCCATTCATCCTTGGTGTTGAAATTGAATGTGTTCCACTTGTTGCTGACAATTGTCAATAAGCAAGTAATCAGTGCATTCTTGTTGATCGCACAGCCTTCCATTTTTCAATTGGTAAACAGTTTTAAGAGTCAAAATGTAGGGCTAAGAGGGAAATAGAGACTTGTGATTTATGAAAATTATTAGCAATATCCAATGTGTGGTTTACAACTAGGAATTTTAAGAAAGTCTAGAATTTGACAGCATGCCAATGTTATTCAATAGACATGTGAACCAAGAGTTGGAATTCTATCTAGGATATTAACTTCAGAGAATGACAGTGACTGCTATCTTATCTTTTTGATAACCTTTTACTTTCTAAAATGAATAACCAGTCCAGCTATAAAAACTAAATAATCATGTCAGCAACAGAGAGAGAAGATTTTTTAGAAATGATGAAAAATGGAGTAAAGATGTTGCTTACAGACAGGTCCTGTAAAAAGAAGTTATATTTTCTTAGATTTTTACTAATATGTGACTTACAAGTGCAACAGAAAATCAGGTCTGTGGGAGTGCCATGTAGTGTAAGAATTTTTCTGATTGCTGTACTATACATATACATCACAGTGACAGGAACATTTGAAAAGAAAAGAATGTACTCATTTCCCTAAATCTATAGAGATCTCTTTTCTTTCTATACCTTAAATATAGATGTGACAGTCATAACTGTCAACTCTTTTTTTTTTAAATGTTGATTTAAAAGGTAAGTAGCAATTTTTTCCCTTGTTCCCATTAATTTCAGCTGGGTATGGCATTCACTTACTGACTTAAACAGTTGAGAGAGTACTATATGCTTGTTAAATAGTTGCTTCATTCAACCCCAAAACTGCTTCCATTTCATGAAGAAGTACTTCCTTTATACCATAGGTCTATATTATGGCTCTACAAGACTCTAGACCACTGGTTGAAGAAACACCTGTTATGCTCCAGCACTGATAGATAGAAGGGATATGCCTGATAAAAGCATAGCCATTGACATTAGGCAAGCCAGGGATCAATCACTGGGGAGGCAGTAGGGGGCACCATCTTCGCACTACTGCTTACAGCTGCCCTAGATTTCTGGGTGTGGCTTAGCAGGACAGAAAGAATCCTTTCTTATATGAGTAGCAATCTCTAGTGGAAACTATGCTATAGCTTTTGTTGAATGCATCCAGTCGTTGCTTTTTAGTACTTTGCCTCCTGTTGGCTCTTTCCTTCAACCTTAGCTTTATTACTGTTGTGTTGCCAGTTCTCACAATTTTGTTGCAGGTTTTGAAATATTTAGGCCTTGTATACACTAGGAATTTTGTCAGCAAAAAAGCAGTCCTAGTGTATACACCACAGTCACCTCTCTGCTGACAAAACAATCCTGTTTTGCTAATAAACAAAACAACGTGGATGAGAAGCTTTTGTCAGGAGAGCTAAGGTGACATAAAGTCAGTGAAAATACCATTAGAGTGGCAGAGGAGGTGTAACACTTGTCAGTTTCAGAAGGTGAGAAGTAGGGCAGGGAGAGACCTAGAGCCTAGCTCTGGAAGACACTGGGCTCCTGGCTGCCAGTCACAGGAAACTGCCACCAGGCTGCAAGCCTGGGAATCCCCAGACTCCCAGCCTGGGAGTCTTGAGAAAGACACCAAGTGGAAGGAAAAGAACCTGAATGAATAAATGATTATTCAGTTCAGTGATTGAACCAAAAAATTAAAATAAAAATTTGTGCAGTTTTTAACTAAAATGGATTTTTTTTTTTTGGTGTTTTCTCACCCAAGTGAAAAACTTAAAAAAGTTAATTCAGGTCACATGCTGATTTGTTTCAAAACTGTTTTCTTAAAAACAGTAAAACAAAACATTTTAACACTTTAAGAAAAGTTAGTTATTTTGGGCTCCTCCTTCAAACAATATCACAAAACTATTCATTGCTTTTGACCCTAATTCACAAATAGGTTTCAATGTCTTGAAGAATGCATTTCTCAGCAATTTACTTTAGTGGAGGCTCAAGTGGATAAAGACATCCCCATAATCATATTTTATGATTCAATGGAAATGTTTAAGGCCAGGCTGGATAAAACCCTGGCTGGGATAATTTAGTGGGAGTGGTCCTGCTTTTTTCGCAGGGGGTTGGACTAGATGACTTCATGAGGTCCTTTCCAACCCTATGATTCTATGGTGAGCAAAAGGGAAGTAGGACTGGAAGGGGGAAAGATTCAGGGGGAAAAAAACAAAAACAAAAAAACCTCCCTGAGATAAAGAATGGAAGGAGAGGGAGAAGAAAAGAAGTGGCTTTATGGTAGGCAAAAAGTAAATTGGAGATTAAATTTAAATATATTAAGATAGTCAGAGAAGGCAAAAGAAAATTGTTGATCAAATAAAAAACAAAATAAAAAATAAGTGATAGAATGTAATTTTTTTTTTATTTTTTATTGTATGCATTTCATTGAAAGCTTTGTGCCAAAATGGAACCTAAAGTACATTATTTGTTTGGAAGGCAGTAATCTTTTTTGTTTTTCATGTGTGTATACAGTGTTGATGGTGTGTATGTGTGTGTAAGTTCCTGAATCCATATATTTCAAAGGTGCTGCTCGACAAGCACCTCCCATTGACCTTTATTTTTAAAATAAATCATGCATAGAAATAAACATATTATGAATAAATAGATATGAGAATAAATAAATTATTTGAGGGATTTTAAAGTATATCCTGAGTTCATTGGCAAAAACGTTAAAGAGTATGTTAATGTTCAAGAGTAATCCTGTCTCCCTTTGTTGTTGACATGTAATGGCGATATGACTTGGATTGATGAGATTTGGTCTAAATTTATGATTTCTTAGGCATATTTTGTCTAACCAGTTTTCTGCTATTATAAAGACAGTACTGCTTTGGGGATGGAGAGGGAGGTTGTTGGACAGCTGCTATGTAGAGTTAAAAGTCATAATATTTAGTTTCATTTACAAGAGCAAATTATTTTTATTAACATAAGTGCTTTCATGCACATATAATCACCAAGTAAAAAGCATTTACATTTGTCCTGATATCTGAACCCTAGGAACACTTTCAAACATCGCTTAGGGCATGAACAATTTACAAAAGGGTTCTCAAACAGGAGACTGGGGCCCCTCAAGGGGTCATGAAGTTATTAGAGTGGTGTTGCAAGCTGTCAGCCCCATGCATGCCTGGACTGCAGCTGTCAGCCCTGTGGATGGCTGACAGCCAGAGCCCTTCAGAGCTGGGTGGTCAGAGAACAACAGCCGTTGGCTGGGTGAAATGAAGGCAAGGCCCTCCCCAGCAGCAGTACAAAAGTAAGGGTGGCATGATGTGACATGACCAGGGGGCTTGTCACTTTTTTTTGGAGGAGTCATTACAGCCTGCAATATTTTCAAATGAACTCCCAGCCAAAAAAAAAAAAAAAAAAGCTTGAGAACCCCTGATTTACAACTTAAATACCAGATACCAAGACTAAATACTGTTCAATGGATGGGTTTGTTCCGTTCCAAAGGGGCAGCCATGTTAGTCTAGTCCAGCAAAAAAACCAAGGAATCCTGTGGCACTTAAAGACTAACAGCTTTTCCATTCTGTAAGTTCCCTCATCTTCAAAGCATCTGATGAAGTGGGACTTTCTCCCACGAAAGCTCATGTGACAAATAAATCTGTTAGTCTTTAAGTGTCACAGGACTCTTTTTTTTTTTTGCTGGGTTTGTTCAATTGGCCCCTTCCACATGCTCGTCAGCTGCTCAGTAGTACTCCTGTGATGGCAGACGCTCTGGCTTATTATTAACATATGTTCCATATATTTTATATTCTCTTCTGGATAACTTTGGTGAGAAGTTAATCTCTGAAAAAAATCAGTGGTTGTTAGACATTCATTCCATTTAAAACCAGCTCTTTCTGTGGCATTTGCTTTCAAAGGCATTGAGATGACTGTCAATATCTTTGTTGGATGTCCAGCTTTCATAACCACATGTTAAGATGGAAGTAATATTTGTGCTGAAGATTTATAGTTTGGTCTTTAAACTGTAAATTTTCAATACTGTAAGTTCACCCATCTTCGAAGTATCTGATGAAGTGGGATTTTCTCCCACGAAGCTCATGCGAAAAATAAATCTGTTAAGTGCCACACGATTCCCTGGGGTTTTTTTTGCTGGACTAGACTAACACGGCTATCCCTTTGGGAATATAATAAATAGCATTTCTTCACAGGTATGGTCTCTACAATATAAGTTATGAGTGTATTACAATTCAGTCACAGTATTTTCCTCATATTAATGTTGTGATATCATAGTACACAGATTTAATAGAAATTTTAGAAGGGTTTTGTTATATTCTGTTTCCTCTTCAGCTTTTTGAGTTACTGACATATTAGTGCAGTAGAACATATGTAGGGTCAATTCATGCTGAATAGTTATTAGAAACCATGATAACAAAAGTCATTACACTGCAGTTCAGTTTTGACAGTAAAATTTCTGCAACATTATCACAAATCCTCACGCATTAGTGCAATGAGCCTTTCTATAGCTTCATATTAGAATCAAAAGACTGCTGTAGCATGCGTGATACAAAAAGTCATGCAAGTCAATAACTTCTTTCAAGCTTGTACAGATAACATTTTTTCTCTCTCACATACATACCTCACTCAGAGCTCTTTGACACCTTTGCTTCTAGTACTTTGTTCATCTGTAGTATAAAAAACAATTTGCTTTAAAAAATACTTGTCTTGATTTGAAAGACCAAAAGAACTATGTGGTAAATCTGGGAGCTCTGCTTTAGTTATGTTCAGTTCCTGCAGTTAATCTGTTCTAATTCTAATGGTTTTTCACTCATTGCCCTACTGCTATATTATCTACTTACAGTTACTATGTAAACAATCATTAGAATTTTTATCTGCATATGGTCTTTCTGCTTACCCATTTTGCCCATCTGGAATTCTTGAATTGTTCCATGTCCTCGCAAAAACATAAATCAGATTACAGCAAAAACTTTAGAGCAGTGGACGCTAGATTTCATCTTTGCCCTTCTCCAAAACCATAGCTATTTCCAAGCGAAAAGAACAGAAGGGTGTTAAAGAGAGAAATTTTTGAAGATATTAAACAAATCAGCTCTTGAAAATTCCTGCTCCTAAGTGCAAAAGCAGTAGTGATCAAGTGGTAGATAAAAAGTTGTTGCAAGAGTAACTTTAGTATTTTTACCTCTTCTTGACCCAAAGGGTTAGATAGTTTTGGGGGTCTTGAAAGTTGTTTTGCATTAGAGAAATTGATGATAAAATCAGGTATTTCTTTTACGGAATCATCCTCTTTATTTGCAACACAATGTACAAAGTCCTATTTCCTTCAGCATAGTAGGAATGAAACAATAGGGATAAGACTTTTTTGCCAATAGTTCTAAATGTCTTTCAGGTAGTACTTTACACAGAAGCTCTTTATCTTAGGGTGGCATTCCCAGAGCTTCTCTGGCTCTGTTTCAGGTTCCTTTGCTCCTTCTCTTTTTGCTTCTATTCATTCTTTCTGTTTTTCACCTATGCATGCATATAATCAAATCAATCTCCTACCACTGCATTACATTCAATCCCCAGTGAATATCCTCCACCCAATTAATTAAGATTTCTGAGCAACCTTACTGGTGGCCTGCCTTTGGGTGGTGGCTTCTGTTGTTTTCACTATTATAGAAAGGGTCTTAATTGCTTGCTACATTTATCCTGAATGAAGGGCAGCTGTTACACCCACTAACTTCAATAAGTTTTTATCCAGATCCCAACATAGCAATATTAACATTTACTAGAGATGTAAGGAAAAAACTAGAAAACAATTGGTAATATCAAGGAAAGTCATGCCTTACTAGTATATAAACAGAGCAATCATTTACAGATTGAAGTTTTAATTTTACAGTTTAAATCCACTTGTATAGCAGTTTCATATCAAGTGAAAATTTGAATGATGGAGTTTGCTCAGGAAAAACTCAATATTCTAGGGCTAGGTGATCTCTCTTGAATCAGAGGTGTCAATCCTACATAATATCCTGCAGTAGAAGAATTAGAATGTGACTTTGTAATTCTATTGAAGCTTTCCCTCTTTCTCCCTAAATTATGTCCATGGCCATAATTGAGTGAGTTCTTATGTAGACATGAGAAACCATGTAGTCATCTCAGCTATAGAGCACAAAGAATGGAGTTAGAATGCCACCTCAGTGATCCTTTTGGCAGAAGCTTTTGAAACTAAGAAATAATAAAGTGACTTAACATAGTAGGTATAGTTTTTCTGAGATTTTTACCCATATGAATCTACATTCATGAAATTAACATTTTTTCATTAGAATTTGCCTATTTGTCAAAATTGAAACACTTTGTGGAAATGGCTTTCAAAATCTGAGGTGTTTCCTGCCAGCTCATCCTTCTGGTTCCTTGGCAGCCCACTGGCAGGCTGCTGAGGAACCCAGGGCTTCCAGTGTTCATGCATCTGGAGCTGCCTGCCGTGTAGATATTCTCCAAAACTGGAGTTCCTAAGACATCAGGGGCCTGCAGCATAAAGACTGCCTCAGGTCAGACACCTCAGCACTTCCAAACTGCCAAGTCAGCTGGCTCCTCAGCTGGTCAAATCCCCAGGGCAGCAGGATTACCAGGCATCTGCCTGCTATGTGCTGGGCAAACTGGGAAGCAAGAACTGAGACTTAAGCCATTGCTTCCAGGCACCTCAGCAACCTGCCATGTGAACTAAATGGGATCTGGGAACCTTAGAGCTTTGGAGTCAGCATTTCTTGTCTCTCTCTCAGCCCTTCAGGTTGAGTGAAGAGGGGTCAGGAGCCCTGGAACTTAAGAGCCAGCACTTTCTGGACCTTCCATTAGCCTGTCAGGTGGGATAATAAGGTACCAGGGCTTCCCGACTCCCCATCAGCTCACTCCATGGACTACCATGAAGGGGGAGATCCTGGAAGTTCTATCAGTGAGAATCATCAGATTCAGTCAACATATGACAGGAATCCCAGGGAGCATATTTTATTTTGGAAACACCAAATTTTGGTGTTTCTGAACCAAAACATTCACAAGTTTTAGTTCTGCAATCATTTTCAAGTTTTAGGGTTTTGTCTGAGTTCAGGACCAAAAATACTTCTGAAAATTTTCACTAAACTGAAATTCAGTTTACCGATTAGTTCTGGTCCCAACAACTTTTAAGTAGACAAGTCTACTGTAATTGCACACAATCTTTAATATTACATTATCGCTAGATCTAGCCACTTGTGACATTATTTCAGTGCAGTTTGTGAAATAAGTTAAGAAAAGTGATATTATTGACTTCTGATTGTATTTATATTTTCCAATCCTATTACCTTTTATTGACATGCTCTTTCACTTTCCTGAGATAATTCTTATTCTATTTCAACAACTCTTCATAATTCCAATTTTTAGCCTAGTCTATTTGGTGGTAAGTATAATATGCAGTTTTGATATTCAGATAAATTACAGTAACTAATTCATTCTTTGGCCACTACAACATTAATGTACTTTCAAATTCAAGCTGATTTCTCAAGGGTCCTTCATCATTAGTGGGTAGATGCTGAGTGTCAGTTACAAAATGTTTTGTAATCTTATTATATATCATTAGTTCTAGTATTATCCCTATAAATGAAGTCAGGCTTATACTAAAGATTGCAGTTTGCTGAATAACTCCATCTTCCTTGACTCATTCATGAATGTTTAATTTGTATTTCCAGAGGACTACAGAATCTATAGAACCTAACATTTTAGGTTGATAGAGATAATAGAATTATACACTCTCCCTTACCGCATTTTTGGTTGAATTTTGGAAACAACTTCTGTCAGCATAGGCATTGCAATAATGTGCTCACCTGTCTGTTCTGAAGGAAAGCAACTAACTCTGTTTTTTTCCTTGCAGCCTAAGTGGGTTAGCTGTCCTGCTGAACACACATATGTGGGATGACAAAAATAAAAAATTAAGTTTATACTAAACCATCTCACTGGGACATATGTCTAACTTCTGCCTTGGGAGCTAATGGGGAGCTTTGTTGCATCTTCTATTGGAAATTCCAGTATTGGGCATTGGAAGGAAACAAAAATCTACTGTTTCCTCATATCTATTCTGCTTGTTTGCCCAAGTCATCTTCCTTTACTTTACTTGCCAGAAATCAGCACAAAGAAGGCAATGAGTACCATAATATACCAATTTTCCTCTCTGAGAAGATGCTTCCTCTTGGGTGCATGATTTCTTCCACAGCTTTGGATGGATAGATCACAAGTAGCACCTGATCTCTCACTTTTCATATAAAGAAACTCCTCATGGATCCTGCTTCCCTGAGATCACTATTTGTTATTAAGACTGTGGTTTATTTATAGCTCTGTCCCTTTCGGAGCATTCATTGGTGTAGACCAGGCATGGCCAAACTGCAGCTCGGGGGCCACATGTGGCTGTTGAATAAAACGTCAGCAAATCAATTTAGGAAAGCAGCCCCAGCCTAGGAATTCAGGAGGTGGTCAGGATGGTGGTGAGAAGTGGTGGCATGGTCAGGGATGGGGTGGAGAAGCATGGTATGGTCAGGATTTTAAAAAACCTGCCACTAGGCTGCAGTCCTCTACATCGAGCAACACCTAAGTTTTTACCGTATAGGCCTAATTTTCATGGTAACCTTAAGTAATTATTAGAATCTGACATTAGTGGGATCAGTATTTGCCCTCTTTTTATGATAAAATTACAGTTTGCAATGAATTTTAAACTTAGTAATTTTGGAGTAGGTAAAAGTATATGGCTGTGTGCCTCAGTGCGGCTCTCGAAGGTTTAATAATGAACTTGTGTGGCTCTTGAGTTCCATAAGTTTGGCCACCCCTGGTGTAGACTATGAATCCTGTACTTCCTCTGGGAATTACAATTCCAGAATATCTTCTTCCTCTCCTGCAATTAGGAACATGACAACTGGACTTTAAACTGCTGTCAAAGGACCAGCTTGCGCTGGTGGCAGACTTAGAACGCAGTTAGCTCAGCCAGTGTGCTGAAATAGCTATTTCCATTTCCAAGGTAACAAGGGCTGTGTCTAGACTAGCAAATTAGTCCTGATTAAGGAGGCTTAATACGGACTAATTTGATCCCTGTCTACACTAGGCTTTGCCTAGTTTGAACTAAAAAAAACTTAGTTTAAACTAGTTAGTTCAAATGGTTAGTTCTAACTTCAGTTCGAACTAACATGATGTAGTCATGTTAGTTCAAACTAAGTGGTTAGTTTGAACTAACTGCTTTTTTTTAGTTCAAAATAAGAAGTTAGTTTGAACTAACTTTTTAGTTTGAACTAAAAAAATGCGGTTAGTTCAAAAGGTCTGGTTAGTTCAAACCACTGGGTAAAGTATAATCTGGTGGGCCCTGTAACCCTCCTAATCTCCGGGCCCCCTTTATGCATGTGCAGGACCCCCAGCCCAATGAGGTGTTTGCAACTACTTCTCAGTACTCTGGGGGCCCTGGTGCAGTCAAACAGCATTGCAGGGCCTGGAGGGCCAAACCAGCAGTCGATCTGTGTGTTGGCTAGCCTCATTCCCAGGGCACAGTGGCCATGGCCCAAGCACAAGCCAGTCATGCCCTCTGGGGCAGACTAGCTGGCATGGTGCTGCGGCAGGAGCACTGTGCCAGCAGGGACAGATAAGCAGGGCTTTAGGGGTTACAATCCAGGCCCCTCCCTTGAGGCCAGGGCTGCATCCCTTATAGCTCCTGCAGTAATCTAGCATTGCCCCCAGGGACACGGTTTCCCCTCAGGCCGAGAAGGGGAGAGATGTGGGTAAGGTCAAAGAAGGGGAGAGATGCGTGGTCTGGCTGCAGAAGGGGAGGGATGAAAAGGGGAGAGACGTGGTTTGGGCTGAGAAGGGGACACGGGGTCTGGCTGGAAAACGGGAGAGACGCAGGGGTCAGGCTGAGAATGGGGGAGATGCAGGGTCTGGCTGGAAAAGGGGAGGGATGCTGGATCAGGTTGGAGGAAGGGAACATAGACCCTAACCCACCTGCCGTGCCCCAGGTTCACCTGGTCCCTTTTTCTGACGGCTGCCCGTTCCCAACCTCCCCACCCAGGGCCTCTTCACCTGGCTGCTGGAGTGGGACAGCAGTGCCACAGGGTGAGGCTCCTGCCCTGACCCTGGTCAGAGCAGGCTCAGGGCAGGAGATTTAAAAACTCCCAGGTCCAGTCTGGGGGAAGCTCCCTGCTGGCCGAAAAACTGTGTCTTCTGGCTGGGTAGGGTCCACGGCTGCTGGCCATGCAGGACACATTGCACAGAGGTAGTAAGGCAGAACTCACTGGAACACTGGGTTCCACCCCATTATTTTATTTTTGGGGGCCCCAGAATGCTGGTCTTTAAAAATTGTGAGAACACTGTTCCGATGCATTCCCCCTTACTTTAACCCCTGGTTTGAACTAACCAGTGGTTAGTTCGAACTAACTCTGAACTGCTTAGTTTGGACTAAGGAAGTCCGAACTAAAGAGTTAGCTGTAGACACAGCCAAGGTCTCAAATTTAATCTATAAAATCTGCAAAGTATCTCTTTGTGATCAGGTTAAGCAAAAAACCACTCAGTAAATAAATATTCAATACAAATTCATGAATATGCGGTTCATCTTAATAAGGTCATACCTTTTGTTTTTCATTCCTCTTATTCTAGTCAGCTAGATATTAAAGCCACTCAGATATAGAGGAGGTAAAATTTAACCCACATTTTTCCATGGTAACCTGCAAATTAAAGGAACCCAGTTTGAAAATAAAAGAATTGGTTCATTGTTTTTTCAAGTGGGATATCATTTAGTCCGCTCAAGAAGCTGTGAACTTGGTACTTTTTCATGACAATTGGTTAAAATAGTACACACAAATCTGAAACTTGTCTTTGGGTATAAATCTAGTCTTTACATTTATGTCTTTGGGGGACTGCTTCCTAGAGCAACAATTTTCTAGAAGAGAATTTGGGGAAAGAAATAGCTATTTAATAAAATCTAGGAAGAATTCCATATCACAGATTGCAGTATTTTTGTCCCTGAATGCAGGACTACAAATTTGGTTCCATATATCTCTAAGAGACTTTGAAATTCTGTTAGAAAATATGTGACCAAGAAAGTCACTCAGATGTTTAGACAGCAATTAGGCCCAATGAATTTGAGGTTATTCGACACAATTTAATCTGTAGCAATTCATCTAAAACAATGGATTTGAACAGGAGCCATCATGGCCTTCAGAACCTTCATCACTAGTTATAATATGTGAAATGACCAAAAAAAAAAAAAAAAAGCTTGATTTTCAGAATCTCAGCTGTGTTTAATTAGCAAGCACTGTTTTTACCTGTTAATTCAATACATTTGATACCAAAATAACTAAATAATGATAAATGTTGTGTTATCAGATCATTTTTACAGGGGAATGGTACTTTCATTGTTAGTCAAGGAGGGTCCATTTTAGAGTGAGTCTGAGTGCAGTTCTGTAAACTAGAAGGAAACTTCATTCACTATGATGCATTAAAAAAAAATTGAAAAATCCTGAAGAATTTCTTATTCAGTATACTGGTACATATGCAGATATTCAGATGATGTATTTTTCGTTACCATACTATATAGTCAAAAGATAAATTTCTATGATTTCCACCTAGATAAATTTTTACTTATAGGTTTGCATGTGAGTCTATCTTGCTGAAAACAGAAATATATATGTAAAGTGTCTACATAACAGGCTTTTAGCAAGTACATTCATTTTAGACATTGAATTCAAGCTAAGCAAAATGTACAACTTTGTTTACTAATTCCATACTTATCTTTTCTTCTAATATCCTGTCTTGGTTCTCTAGTTATAACATAGATGCACCTAAAGTTTGCTAGAAACATTTGCCATTAGCATCTTCTAAAAAAAAAAATTAAATTTGAGGATAATCCTACCTCCAGAGCTTATTCTGTTCCTGGCCATTGACTGTGACAGTGAAAGGCTCATCTGAAAGCACTGGAGCATCCCATCTAAAAGCATAAAACATATTACATTTCATGAAAAAGCTAATTCAGATTGTTTAATTCTGGTAATATTGCCTCTGTCACCTTCAAAATCAAAATGTTCTTTCCTGTTATTATAAAGAAAACAACCAAATTGCTTAAAAACCCATTTGAATACACAGCTGCCTTATGTTGCATACTAATTTGATTAAAAATGCTTGTGCCTCACCAGCACTTTTACGTAAAACACACTGGTGAATTTAATAAAGAAATATAAAAATATGTTAGTAATTTCTGATGATAGAACACACTATAACGTCCCCTGGACTGAGCAAAAATCTTGTTGCAGTATTGGAAGGCACTAAACTAGATGTCGTGCTGTATTTGTTTGCTCAATGCTTTGGGCACTGTTCCAACCCCACTGCAAATAACTGCATTAGTCAAGTGTATCCAAATTATTACAACACAGCGTCCATCCCAGTTATTGCTGTTTAAGCACTTTCTCAATCTCCACATCACTAGAAAACATTTATTTGAAGGGTGAGCTTTGCATAAATTCAGGTCCACTTTAATTTTCCACCATTCTGAAACTCTGACCTCCTTTACATATTGCTTTGTGTATTTAGGCTTCCTAGAAAGAGCCATAGCTAATTGTAGGAGTCTTTGTTGTGTTGATTGTTGTTTGTTTGTTTGCTGTGAACACCTGTTGTATTAATTTAGGTAGACTATATAGGCTGACAGCATTAACATAACCCAATCACTATCCAGCATTAAATACGGTTAAACAAGGCCCGGGGTGTGGTATATAGATGCATCAGCATGGTAAACAGACTGTTAAAAATCTTTTTAACATTTTATTAAAGATACAGAAAAGGGAAAATAGTAGAGGCATTTGAAATGTAGAGTACTTAATAAGGCTCTCATTTTAAATAGCATCTCTTATTCCCTTTGTCTTTCACCATAAACAGTTTTTAGAAAGAAAAAACCCTTGTGAGGTGGTTTTAGATACTGTAACTGTCCTTTTGGTGGGAAAAAAGTAGTTATCTGAGATAGCTTAGAGTTGTCAGTGCTGCTGCTGCCGCTGTTAAAATCCCATCTTGTTTATCAGTCTGTTAGATGTGTTCCATCACATGTGGAAATAGCTGTCATCCCAGATGGGTCTTAGAATTCATCTGAGTCCCTGCCTCTGAGTCTCATTCTGCTGAGGACACCACTCAGGATCAGGAGGATCATATATCAGGCTGCCAGGAAACAGTGGACAGCAGCGGCCATGATGATGAAGCACTCTCCAGAAGCCTCTGTTCTTCTGTCTGTTATTCTTTTTCTTCTTTCACACTTTCCCACAAATCTTCTTTTAAGGACCCAGAAAGGGAGTGATGGGCAGAATAGCCCATCCCTTCATTATTTTATCCACAATTAGGACTAGTATCTGACATACCAGTTTTGTCTCACTAACTTCTGGCTGTACAGCTCATGTTCTTAATAAGTGTATTTTCAACACTGTCTTTGAATCATATCAACTGGCCCATTTTTATTTCTACTAATTCAGTTACTCTGTTTCCTTTCCCTACCTTTCCCCATCAACATTTGTGGTTATAGTTATTGCAACATCTTATGAACTTTACATACATTTGACAGCTGTGCTTTCAATTTGGGTAAAGTTGTAGGACCTAAGAGGGTGGGGAGTACATATATTTCACTTGCTATAGGGATAAAATGAACGGATGAGGAATCAGAACCAAACTCATAAAGCTCACTTTCTAATTTAAAGAAGTGTAATTGTGCTGTCATTAGTCACATCTCCAACTTCCATTTCCAGCGCAACTCAACTTGTTATTACAGTTTTCCATTTCCAGCAGGGGCTGGCCAACAGCTGTACTGAATCAGCACATCTCCCAGAAACTCTAGTCTCATTCCACCTGTGGCCAGCACCAGACATTTTTGTTTGATATCATATTGCATTGTTTGAAAAATGACAAGTGAACATATAATTAATGACTGTATCATAATGGTTAGAGCTGGTTGGGAACCAGAATTCCTATTTTGCAGAAAATTCTGATATTCTGGGTGGGGAAAAAATCATTCCCAGTTGGAATAAAAACCAGAATTTCTTGTGAAACAAAAACATAGCAGCAGCAGCAACAAAAAAATTAATTCTAAACCATTGAAACATTTTGCTTTGATGAAATTCTTTGTTTAGGCCTATATATTATATTAAAATACTACATAGAATATAATATTAACTATAATAGTCAACATATAGTATTGCACATAATATTTCATTTTAATATTTAATAATAAAAGTCAGCGTTTCATTTTAGTAAGATAACTGTTCATTTTGATAATGTTGAAATTAAATAAGCAAATCAAAATTTTTACTTTTCCCATTGAAAATTTTACCTAATTTAACACATTTCATTTAAAATTTTTGACTTAGACAGAACTGCATTTTTTAAAGAAAACTTTTGTTATAAAGAAAAATTCAACCACTTCAAACATTCAAATTGGCAGAGTTAAGGTTGCCCATGCCAATTTAATGTTGATATTTTCTGACATTTGAGTGCATACGCATGCATGTATAGTGTTCTATAAACATAACTTTCTGCAAAGATTTTATAATTTTGTCTGATTTTCTTTTTATAGAAAGTAGAGTAGACATACCTTTCCTACTTCTAAGCTTCTAGAGCTACGAGATATTGGGAAATGGTGGCTAAGTGTCTTACATATCCTCACTCAGTGATAGCATACGCTGTATCAGTCCCAATCAGCAGACCTTCTGTTCAGTGTGTGGTTTTCTCCTACAATAGACAATTTGTCACCTAACTGAACACACAGAGCCATCCTGTTACCACAGCTCTGATAAAAACAGAGGGTCCATATCTGGTGCATTTCTCCTGGATAGGAGTATGAAGCTTTTGTAAACCTTTCCTCCAATCCTTATCATTCCTGTAATCATTCATAAGATTTGTTGAGGCAAGGAAAGGGTCATTCTGTGAACCACCTTGGGCCAGACAGCACTTGTACCCAGACCTGCTAGCACTGTCATAAATGACCATATTAATTGCCACTCTTTCAAGGTAGGGAGTTCTTCAGGCTAGCAATATAATGAGATCTGCAAAGTCTGTTTGCTAATCAGATATTATTCCCTACTTATGATGATGTAGAAATGCAAGACAAGGAAATGAAGAAGCCTTTATCTCGCCTGCTCCACTAAGAGGTTTTCTCTGGTGTATGGAAGATCTTGTAGCTTCTTCTGGTCTTCTGCATGGAACCCAAACCATGCATACTTCTCAGCATTAACTGCAGAGATCACTTTGGTTCACAATTGTAGATAGGCCATGATAACTTGCCTTAGGTGTATATATGCTCATTAAGGACATTTTTGAAAGTGTATAAAGTAGCTGACAAGGCAGTTCATGGTAGTCCAGCTGCTGTTTTAGAACCTGCTACTGGAACATGCAGTCTTGGACATCAGTGCAACCACCTTGAATGCATTCATAACTAAATTAACATTGGTGGATAGGGCATAAAATTATTGTAAAAGTAAATGCATTATACTGTGATATTACTTTTCTCATTTTTTTTGTGTGGGTTGCTACTCCAACAGAGACTTAATTCAAAAGTCTGCCTAGAAGTTTAATCAACAGTATATCAGATTATTCTGGCACTCATTCCTATATAATTTACCCCCATTAAGTGCTTTGAACTTAACAGTGTGTAGTTTCTAATGAAGATTTAAATCAACTGGGAAGCAGTACAAATAGAGCCTCAGTAACTAGGGACAAATATGGATTGTTTGTCATCCATTTAGCTATGGAGTCTGACTTTATTTTATTTGAAGAAACTTGTTCACCCTTTTCTTTATCCCTTAAATTTTAAATATAATTAATATAAAGTATTAGGAATTCTGAATTTTATAACCAACGTATACATATAAAACTGTGCATGATCTGATAAAAAATGTTTGGAACTTGCTACACTCCCATAGATTAGTTTAATACTCTGTTGGGCCTCTGGTGGTAACTGTGGTGCTGTAGCATAATTCTCAGCAACCACAAGACTGGAATTAGTGCACCTGAAAAGCAGACAAGAATTTAAAACAATTTAAACACTGAATAAACTTATAACTACAAGATTCAGTGAAGGTATTTCACTTGTCACTGAGATCTCAATAGGGCTGCTCCATTGTGTGCAATTCGTTCAAATCGTAGTGGTATGATTGCTGATTGATTTGTCCTGTGAATAATACTCATATTATGTTCACATTTTTTTTGTGTCTGGCAATAAAGTGATTGATCGATTGTAAAGTGATGTTAACAGTTGTTAAAGCCTAACACTAGCAGACTTGAGAATAATGCAGGGCTTATATTGTAGTCTACAATGGTGTATTAGCAGCTAGGTCCATCTTATGTGAAGGAGGAGCTAAAAAGTATATGGTGTACTTGAACTTTGGCTATACAAAGTGTGACTGGGTCACTCCCAGAAAACACTAAAAGGCCCAGTTATCAGCCCCTGGCTCAGCAAGTCCCTTTTCCCCTTGTAGCTGAGCAGGGGTTATGCCAGGTTGATTAGCACACCTGAACCTAATGAAAGCCCCACCCAGCACTTGTTAAAAACCTTTCCCTCTAGAGAAGGTACATAGCTGGAGTGTGAGAGCAAGGAAAGTTACTGGAGTGCTTGAGAAGAGGCAAGGTGTGGTTGGAAGGCCAACAGATCTGGAGAAAGACCAGAACATCAGTCAGGAAAAGCCCCAAGGGTGCAAAGATTGAGGGAAAAACCTACAAAAACTCTGCTCGAAGGGGAAGAAAGGAAGTTTCCCAGACCTGGAAGTCTGAAGGAAGCATGGGATCCGCCAAGGTAAAGGAAGAACTATATTGTGTAAAACTATGGACAGAAGTAAATTCATTTTCAAATCCATTAACAATTCTTGCTATAGGAATCATTTTCTACTTGTTTTGTCTGCATTCCAGAAAGCTTGGTTACATGTCTGTTTCTAACTATATGGGTATTTAGAGTGCCTTCATCACTGTGGCAGTTCAGTACTATGCAAATTTAAAGACAAAGTCCTTTCTCAGAATGCTCTCTTTCTCTATGCTGCTAGGATGTCTCTGGATTTCTTCATGTTTATATTTTGGTTCGCTAATCCCCAATCTGCAGTTTGTTCTTCCAGTGTTGTTATTGTGCAAAGACTTTTTCAAAGATGTGTACCTTAAATTTTACTGCGAAGGTGGAATTAGAATTCAAGAGTCTGAGGTTCTACACCTAGCAGCAACTCACCTGACCTTTCACAGTCATCTGTTTGTCCCTAATCATTGCAGCATGTACCATCTAGAAATATTTTTCATTGTTCAGTGACCTGTTTTCTGCAAGATACTAAGACACAATGAAAGTGAGTAAACTATGATTTCTGATATGCAGAAAGAAGCCGCCAGTCTTGAGGATGACTGACTTAAATGATGTCCACAAAGCTCGCAGAAGAGCCTAAATTCTTTTTCAAGATTGCTCTGCATATTCGCACTATTGGAATATGCCATCTGGGTGCACGTAGAACAGCAGAGCGTTTGAGTAGAAGTGCACATTGGAAGTGCTTCACCCCTCCCCTTCCCTCTGGTGGCACTTCAGTACATCCAGGGACATGGCCACTGAGATAGCAGTGGGACTGCTCCTTTAGTTCCTTCCATCTGCTGCAGAGTTTGGACATGAATCCAGTTATATCTGCTAGATCTTTACTTCTTAAGTGCTTAGATTAGTTGCTTGTCTAGCACAAGATTTGATGCTTACTGAATCATAGTTAGACCCTAAAATATTTGGGTGAAAATCAGTTGCCAGGTATATGTAGCCCATTTAGTTCTCTCAGGAAAGAGAAACAAAATAGGCTGCAGGCTCTTCTGTTACAAGAGACCTTGTGAGCTAGCCATTTGGGATCCAGTAACTTTGAGGTATCAGATAATACAAGTAGAAGACCAGAGTTGGCTTTGACTACTTCCAGATCCAAGAAACTATCCTGATTCAAGGTAAGAGTTTCCACTTTTGTGGCAGACTCTGATTCCAGACTGACTCAAGTCTGTGTGATCTTCAGATTCAGTTCCTTCTAGGGTACTGTTGGCATTAGCTCTGGTGCTAGATAAGCATTTGAAGGACCCAAAAGATGAGCCAAGAACATCTGCCTCAATTCTGGGGAAGACAAAAGAAAATTAGAATACATCTCCAGCAACTGCTCAGATCACTCAAAACTTCCAGGTCTGAAGTCAAAGGATTTTAGCCTTCAAGACAACTCTAGGAATTTGGACCTGAAATTGAAACATTCAAATTTGTTTTGGGTGAGCCAGAAATGTACAGTAACAGTTATAACTCCAGTTCATTGCTCTCTGGGGCCACTCAAATCACATTTCCCACCAGACAAGAGACCAAGATGAGATGTTGAGAGAGAACAATCTTCAGGGCCATTATTACCACTGCCTAACCCCACCCCCACTGCAGATCCCAAAGGAAGACCTTTACTGCACCTTCTGTTTTAAGGATCCATTACCTCAGTGGTCTTGCCCATTGATTGGATATCAGATCTGGGATTGGATCTCCAATCGTACATTAAGCCGTAACTTACCTTTTATGAAGAAGAAAAATCCTTTTTTCCAGCAAAGTCTTCCTCTCTGTGGTGATACTGGCTATGTAGTGTATCCTTTGGGGGACCGTGACATTCCGCAGGGTGCTATCTGAACTGCTGCATCCTGTTAGCTCTCCAGTCTGGGATGCTTTTTTACATTGCTTCACTGGTGAAGAGCAACACTTCCAGGCTCAGCTCACTTATAGCTACTCAAATTCAAAGTCACTGCCAGATGGATACATGAATGCTATATCCAGCCATCCATGGTTTACGTACAGGGTGACACCTGCGTGTCTCTGTCCCAGCCTTACATCCCAGAAATGTTCATCTTGTACTGCTCTGTAGCTCTCTGAATAATGTAAACTGAAAGATAATCCAACATTCCAACATTGGCTAATGTTTATACAGCAGGCTTGTTGACCTGTGTAGAGATTCCCAAGCACTTTAACAACAAAAGCAATATCTCAAGTTTATTATCTAAATATAGATGTTCAGTGATTACAAGTGATCAGGCTTAAAAGTCAGAATTGGTAGAGCCCTGCACAGATACAAATAAGTGGATCCGTATCTGACCTGCATCTGCAAGAAATGGCCCGCGGATATCCGTGTTGTATCTGTGGATGTGGATATAATGCAGATATCTGCAGATATCCGCATATTTGCAGGGCTTTAGCTCTGTGCAGATAAAAATATGTGGATCCATATCCAATCTGCACCTGCAAGAAATGGTCCATGGATATCCATGTTGTATCTGCAGATGTGGATATAAAGCAGATATCCACGGATTTGCAGAGCTTTAAGAATTGGTTACAAAAGAAAGTAAATGATAAATATACAAGCTAATCTCTGAACTTTACTAAAGCTAATAAATTTTAAGTTTCTACTGCATGTTTGTTACTGAAATATGTTGTAAGTCTGTGTAACACCCAGTTAAAATAAGTCTAAAAGTAAAAAAAAAAAACAACACCCCACCGGGGGGGGGGGGGGGGTATTTTTCTCACCAAATAGTTACAGCAGTTTGTACTGACTGGAAAACCTCCAGGCCAGGACCGCTACCCCAATACAGTGATGTTTCTTTTGTTTTTCAAGTAATCTCACTTCTGTGAATTGTAATGAAGGTGGAGGGGCGAAGTTGAGATCACTGTCTCCCATTTTTATAACCCAGTCCCCTCTTTGAGGATTACCATTCATAAGGGTACAGATAGTCTCCTATGTACATGAGGTTTGAAGCATTTCTGAAAGGAAAAGTAAATTCTTGTTTATGCTTCTCCCGTCCTGAAGATTGGCTGATTAAATAAGAGATAGCTGATCAGACTTGGTTAATGCTTGTCTGGGGTTGCCAGTGTCACTTTGTCTCTGAAACCTGGTTTTTGGGCATTGCACAGTTTTATAACATATTTCAGTAACAATCATACAGTAGAAATTTATAGCTTTACACATAGTGTTGCTACTCATATCTCAATAGGATAATGATGTTCACTAGATTATGAATTTTCAAATGATACCTTATAATCATACTTTGTATGAAATATAGTATAACTTTACAAAAGTGATGAACATCAGATACAGGGTCACAGGGTTTTGATGTCTATGCTTCCTTGCATGTTCTGATAATATTGGCCTCCTCCTCCTCTGGCCTTTCAACTTCATCCAGGGTTTTTAACAAATGTCTGGCTTTATAAGTAGCCTATGTGAGCAAGGGAATTTGGTCTTTCCTTACTTAGGTGACTAGGAATTAGAAGAAGCCATTCATATGACCTCCTCTCTTTTTGAAGCTTTGAGTCTTCTTATAAATGAAGAAAGCTCCTACTTATTCTGTGTCATAGGTTTCCCTTCATTTAAGCAATGGATTGGATGTCAGTATCTAAAGGAGATTTTGGAGCAGATTCATAAATTAAATGGGAATAAGTCACCAGGAGCAGAGGGTATTCACAAACAAATTCTGAAAGAACCCAAAAATGAAGTTGCAGAACTACTAACTGTGGTACCTGTTGCTTAAATCAGCCTTTTTACCAGATTACTAGAATGTAGTTAATGTAATGTTCATTTTTAAACAGGTCTAATGGCAATCCTGGAATGTACAAGACAGTAAACCTAACTTCACAGTCAGGCAAATTGGTTAAAGCTGTAGTGAAGAACAAAAATATGTCACGTGAATAAACATGATATGTTGGGGAGCATGGCTTTTGTAGAGGGAAATCATGCCCCCGCAATCCACTACAGTTTTTGAGCATGTCAGAAAACATGGGCAAGGATGATCCAATGTATATACTATACTTGGACTTTCAAAAAGTCTTTGACAAGGTGTCTGTTAAGCAAATTAAGCAGTCTGCGATAAGAAGGAAGGTCCTTTCATGGTTCAACAGCTGATTGAAAAAGAGGAACCAAAGGGCAGGAATAAATGTTTTCTCAATGGAGAGAGGTAAATAACTGGTTCCCCCAAGGGTCTGTGATCTATGGTGTACTGCTGTTAAACATACTCATACAGAAAATGGGGTAAACAGTGAGATGACAAAGTTTGTAAATGATACAGCTTTACTCAAAATACATGAGTCCAAAGCACACTGCAAGGAATTACAAAGTTGTTTCACACAGTTGGATCACTGGGCAACAAAATGAGAAGCAAAATTTAGTGTTAATAAATGCAAAGTAATGCACACTGGAAAAATTAATCCCAAGTATGTATACATACATGGAGTCTAAATTAGTGTTACTGCTCAAGAAAGAGATGTTGGAGTCATCATGGATAGTTCTTTGAAAACATCCACTCAGTATGTAGCAATAGTCGAAAAAGCCAACAGAATGTTAGATACCATGAGAAAAGAGAGAGATAAAACTGAACATACATAATGCCACTGATATATCCATGGTAAGCCCACAATTTGAATACTGCATGAAGTTCTCATTTCTCCACCTAATAAAAGATATATGACAATTTTAGAAAGGGGAAAAATGGACAATTACAATAATTAGGGGTCTGGAACAGCTTCTACCTGAAAAGAGATTAAAGAGACTGGGACTGGTCATCATTGAAAAAAGATGACTAAGGAGGGATATGATAGAATCTATAATGGAGTGGACAAACTGCAGCTTTTGGGACACAATGTCATTCTTGTACAGTTAAAGTGAGGCTTGTGGAGCCCTCTGTGCCCCACTCCCCTAATTCCCCACCTGTCAGACTAGGGTGGGATGCTCAGAGCTTCTGCCCTACAGCAGGATGGTGGAACTAGAAGATTCTGCCCAGTGAGGAGGAGAAGCGGGGGGGGGGGTCAGCAAGTTTGGCCACCCCTCATTTATAAAATCATGAATGGTATGGAGACAGTGAATAGGAAAGTGTTATTTATCTCTTCACATAATACAAGAACTAGGGACTATCCAATTAAATTAATAGGCAGCAAGTTTCAAACAAACAAAGGGAAGCACAAAGGATGTTGTGAAACCCAAAAATATAACTTGGTACAGAAGGAATTAGGTGAGCTTAGGTGGATAGGTCTACCAATGATAATTAGTCAAGATGGTCGTGTTCCATGCTCCAACTGGACAACAGGATGGATCACTCAAAAGTACCCTGTCTATCCATTCCCTCTAAAATATCTAACAATGGCCACTGTCAGTGACTAGGCTAGGTGGACCATTGGTTTGACCAAGTATGGCTCTTTTTAATTCTCATCTTGATGAAGAAAAGACTCTTTCTACTAAAGTAGAGGTTTTTTTTAAAACAATCACTACCTTAAATAAATACACTGATGCTACAACCCTTTTAAAGAGCAATGTACTTTCTAAAATTACTAGGCCTCATGGCATCTACATCTTCATCTACCAGGCTTAGGATGAAGCTTCTTCAGTTCTAACTATTAAAGAATTTTCAGGCCTAGTATGAACAGTATGCTAAAACTACTTTTACAATCAAAATAAATTTGACATTCTCTAATCTAGTACCTTCAGCCAATGAAGTGTCCTCAAAGGTTTGATCTGCCTCCTCCTATGTTAATAGTGACCACAGATATATATATATAAGGGAGCTCGGGAACTCATTTCTGCAACCTCAGTTTGAGGCCTTTGAAGCTTCAGGGAATCTCAGTTACACATAAGTGTATTAGAAAAGAAAATGATCCTTTTGGACCTTAAAGCTTTTCTTCTACAGATCCAGAACATGGTAATTCAGGTGGCCATGGATAACATGTTTGCAGTATATTATATACACAGACAAGGAGGGGCTTGGTTATCTCAGCTGTGTTATAAAGTAATAAAGCTTTGGGACTGGTGTGTTCCATTCAACATTTATCCAGTTGCATTACACGTGGCAGGACCACACAATAAGACTGTGGAGTATTTTAGCTGAGGTTTTCCACAGATACTCTAGTGTTCTTTAAAGGATTCAGTAATTCAGGACATGTTTAGGAATTATGGGTTTCTGGTCCTATATTTGTTTCCCACCAATTTCATTATGCAATGTCCCCAATTTTGCTCAAAAACAGTCTTGGACAATCAATTGTTGATGTGCAGTCATCTTAGATTGGGGAATGGATCTCAAGTATGCACTTCCCCTGTTTTCACTAATCTCCAAACTCCTAAATAAAACAAAATAAGGCTTGCTCCAGTAGATGCAACAAGAATGGTATAGTGAACTACTAGTCTTATCTGATAGCAGATACCACATTCCCACTGTGGTTAATGGGCTTGTTATCTCAGCAGGAGAAGGAGGTTTCCACCCAGGTCTTCAATCATGACATCTAGCAGCCTGCCCAATAGGACTTTGACAAATTTAAAAAGTCATGTCAACGGAAGTGAAACAAATTCTTAATAATGCTCAAAAGTCATCTACTAAGAGAATTTATGATTGTAAGTGGAAAAGATGTACTACATAAGTAACCGATAAGAATGTAGATGAGTTTTAGCTGCTATATAACTGGTTTGAGAATACTTGTTACAATAAGTTTCTGTTCCTCTGTTAAAGTTCACCTGACAGCAAATATCTTCAATTTTGTAGGCAGGCTTCCCCATTCTACAGTGTCACTTCTTTGCTTTGCTCTCTGCCCCAGTTCATATCCAGAGTGAGGCCAATAGAGTTAGCAGTGACTGTTCAATGGGTCTGACCATCCTTTTCCTGACCTTTCCTTGGCAGTCACTAAGAAGGTGAGTGAGATGAGGCCAATGTTATTTTGTTTGCTTTCTTGTAAGTGTAAAGAGGCCCTGGTTCTTCTTCGAGCAGCATCCCTGACTGCTCCACTTCAGGTGTGTGGGCACACCCTGCACCTAGTCTGAAGATTTTTTTGCAGTGTCCCCTTGGGGGGGGGGGGAGGCGCGCACCGCTGTGGAGCATGATTTTCGAGCCAGTGAGGGGCTCGCACGCTCACTCACACCCCCCCTCAGTTCTATCTTTGCCATTTCAACAACCAGATGGAGATTCCAGTCACTCCCCAATCTCTCCTAACCCTACTCATCCCTTTTCAAAAAAAAAGGAGAGGAAACGAGGACAACAAAAGAAAACAAACAAACAAACAAAAACAGACAGAGAAAGCCTGTCAACGGTCAATGCCAAGCCCCTCAGGCTTTAAGAGGTGTGCCTCTTGCCACGAGGCAATGCTGGTGTCTGATGGCCATAACGATTGTATTAAGTGCCTCAGGGAGGCACATATAACTTCAAAATGCGGCCACTGTAAGAACCTGACCTCCCGTACTCGAAAGGAATGGGCGAGAAAGCTAAAACTGCTCCTGATGGAGGGCTCCCTCAGACCAGAGTCTGATCCTGGTCTGCCCTCGCAGCCACAACACACAGGAAAGAGGTGCTCCTCTGAGCCATCACCAGCGCCTAAGAGATCAAGGAGCTCAGCTTCTATTGCTGGCTCCCTGGGACCTTGATCAACGCTGGGGACGAACTCTCCCAATCACCCTGAACGCCCACAGAGCGCTTCTAATAAGCGTGGGCATTCAACAGCACTGGCAAAAAGAATGCCGGTGCTGTCAACAGACGCGTGTGCCGAAGTGCCTCCACAAATGGCTACACCGGCGCCGTTGCCACCACTGCCCCCGGCACCGTCATCAGCACCAGCACTGGCACCCTCCTTCTTTCATCCGGTGCTGTTGCTGCTCCTGCAGCCTCAACACATACCTGCTCCCATTACTGACTCCTCCGGGGCGCCTGCCTGTAGACTTCAAACTGTGTCTCAGGGCACATTACATAAAAAGCATGACAGAAAGTCCCATCATACCATCCTTAGGGACAACTCTGTCATATCTGCTTCTCCGATCTCTCCCCTGTTCGGGATGCACTCTTCACCACAGTCTTTTTCACCACAGTCTTTTTCATCAGACCGCAGCTCTGCATCAAAAAGCAGCAACGCTCCCCCTGCTGACAAAACCCCACAACTGCAACACCAGGTATCAACTGCTGCGGTGTCTAATATGACTTTTCCATGGCCATATCCTCAATGGCCTCTCAATCAGCCTCTCAATATGCCATATCTGCCCTGGCCTAGCTGGCCACAGCTGCCAACATCAGTACTGGTCACCTCCACACTGCAGATGCCAGCACCAGTACAGCTACCAGCTCTTGTTTTCCCTCACCAAAGTCAGGACCAGGCATTTACAGCAAACTCACATCTCCAGCAACAGGAGGCTATGGACATACCAATTCAATGCTCCAAATCAGATGACATCAAACAGTTCCAGGAGCTATTTAAACGGGTATCAGACTCTATGGACATCCCCGCTAATGATACACCTACAGCGCAGCATAAGCTGTACAGGATCCTCCAGACATCTGTCTCCACAAAAATAGCCCTTCCAATGGACAAGGGCATCATGGAGCCCACTAACACTGTATGGCAGACACCGTCGTCTTCTGCTCCAACAAAGAAGAAGACCGAGAAGAAATACGTCGTTGCCCCTAAGGGCAATGAGTTTCTCTTCACCCACTCCCAGCTGAACTAGCTGGTGGTTGAAGCTGCAAACCAAACAACATAAACAACATAGTAACAAGCCAATCGCAACAGACAAAGATGGCAAAAAGTTAGATACTTTGGGCAGGAAAGTGTATACATCAGCTGCCTTCCACATGAGAGTGGCTAACTACACCGCGGTCTTATCCAACTATAATCATGATCTATACACCAAAATGATGGATTTCATAGATTTTATTCCAGAGGACAAAAAGACTGATTACAAAAATATGGTCTCTGAAGGTCCGTTGGTTGCTCATACAGCATTGCAGGCCGCCCTTGATGCAGCAGATGTAGCTGCCAGAACTGTTGGCACCGCGATCGTCATGCGCAGATCATCATGGCTCCACGCCGCCGCGCTTCCTAGACAAATGCAGAATACGATTGAAGGTTTGCCGTTTGATAAAGACAAATTGTTTTGTGAAAAAATGAATGAAGTGTTGCACACTCTAAAGGACTCACGTACCACTCTTCGCACACTTGGCATTTATACTCCTACGCCATGTCGATCTTACAACAGATATCAACCATACAACTATAGATATTACAATACTTACCAGAATAGAAGAACTGACAACACCAGGGCCAGACAGAGAAATCAGAACAGAAGGAGACAGCCCAATCAATCATCCTCTGCTACTCATACAAGCACGTCCAAGCAGCACTTTTGACTCCCTCATCGAGGGATTGTTCGACCACCCCGTCTTCATGCAAGCAGTAAATCAGCACAATACCTTTTTCTTCCGCCACCACCTCTTGCCCTTTCTCCACCAGTGGCAGGAAATCACGATGGACAAGTGAGTTATAGAAATGATCACCAAGGGCTATTGCATCCCCTTTACATCAAGGCCCACTTCCCATCACCCTTCCCTGTCCCTATTCAGGGACTCCAATCACGTACAAATCCTGCAGAAAGAAATACAAAACCTGCTACACCTGGAAGCAATAGAGGAGCTTCCGCCCCAATTCATCAGGAAGGGGTTTTTACTCTCGATACTTCATAACAGAAAAACATAAAGGCGGATGGAGACCAGTATTGGATCTACAAGAGTTGAACAAGTTCATAAGAACTCAGAAGTTCAAAATGGTTTCTCTTGGCATGATAGTACCTTCTCTCAAAAAAGGAGACTGGTTGACATCCCTCGATTTGAAGGACGTCTATTTTCATGTGCCTATACATACAGCCCACAGAAAAGTCCTCCGCTTCCAATTTCAGAACAGACATTACCAATACACTGTTCTGCCATTTGGCCTTTGCATGGCACCGAGGGTTTTCTCAAAACTTATGGCAGTGGTCATGGCATTCCTGCACAAACAAAAGATCATGATATTTCCTTATTTGGACAGTTTCCTTATCAGAGCAAGGTCGTACCAGGAAGCGGTAACAGCGACAAAGCTCACAGAGGACACTTTCCTATCACTGGGCCTGACAATAAATTACGAAAAGTCAGTCATGCAACTGACACAAGAAATACACTGCATCAGAGCTAGGATCGACACAACTTCGGCAAGATCGTATATACCTCATCAGAGATACCTCATAATAAAACAAATGGCTCTCGCCTTGCAGACCTCAGTAATGACTTCCGCTCTCAAGTGTATGCAGATGTTGGGCCATATGGCTGCTACAACCTACCTGGTCCATCATGCCAGACTCAGGATGAGACCCCTCCAGCTGTGGTTTATAAACCAACAACGTCATCACAATGGGTCACTCAAATGTACAATTTCAATCTCATAGCTGGTCAAACACTCCCTCACCTGGTGGACAGAACAGATGAATCTGTGTCAGGGCATTCCCTTTACCAGTCAAAAACTTTCAATCTTCATCATATCAGACACCTCCCTAATGGGCTGGGGTGCTTATTGTCAATGACTAACTGCTCAGGGCCGATGGGCCCCTGATGAAAGATCACTTCACATCAACCTCCTCGAGCTCAGAGCAGTATGCTACGTATGTCGTTCCTTCCTGCCCTTCATATCGAGACAAGTAGTCAGAATTTGAATGGACAGTACAGCTTGAATGCACTATACAAACCATCAAGGGGATACTCGTTCCCCATCCCTGTGTGTGGAATCAATTAAATTATGGGAATAGTGCATTACGAACAACATACATGTATCAGCACTATACCTGCTGGGCAAACAGAATGTTATAGCAGACACGCTGAGCAGGTCCTTTCCACAAACGCATGAGTGGAAACTGCATCAAGACATCCTTTCATACATATTCAAGCTGTGGGGAACTCCCAAAACTGACCTTTTTGCAACAGAGGACAACACCAAATGCCAAAGGTTCTGCTCCCATGCAGGGATCAGACAGGCATCGCTGGGCAACGCGTTCGCAATAGACTGGAGCCGAAATCTACTATATGCCTTCCCTCCAATACCCATGATACCTTGGGGCACATGGAAAATCCATCAGGACAGGGTGAGGGTGATATTAATAGCCCTGGGATGGGCTTGGCAGCCATCTTATACTTACCTCCTCAGGATGTCTATACACCCAGCAATCACTCTTCCACAAACTCCCACCCTGTTATCACAAAACAAGGGCAGGCTAACTCATACTTACATTCACAAGCTACACTTAACAGCATGGAACCTCGATGGTTCGACAATTTAAAACTCCAGTGCTCCGATAAGGTCAGAAATATTCTGTTGAACAGCAGAAAACCTACAACCAAACAAACTTACCTTCAAAAATGGCATAGGTTTTCCATCTGGTGTTCTCATAGGGCCAACACTCCATTGCTGGCCACCATTCCGGACAACCTCAAGTATCTTCACCACCTTAAAGAAACAAATGTTGCGGTTAACACTATTAGGGTCCATCTCGCAGCCATTTCCACGTTTCATGACACAATAGATGATTCATCTATATTCTCACACCATATAGTAAAAAGATTCATGGTGGGATTGAATAATCTTTACCTGCAAACGCATCCTATGGCCCATCCATGGGACCTATCCATGGTTCTGAGGGTATTGATGAAACCCCCATTTGAGCCTCTGGCTATGGTCTCCCTTCTCAGTATATCAATGAAAGTTGCATTCCTTGTTGCCATAATGTCAGCAAGGTGCATCGGAGAACTGGCAGCCCTGATGGCCCATCACCCATACACAATCTTCTATAAAAATAAGATATCCCTCCGCCCTCACCCTAAATTTCTCCCAAAAATTACATCAGCCTTCCACATGAACCAGACTATACATCTACCTACCTTTTGCCCCAAACCGCACACCACAAAACAGCAGGCGGCCCTCCATACCCTGGATGTCAGGCATGCCAGAGCTTTCTACCTACAAAGGACAAAACAATTCAGGAAGACCCCCAGACTTTTTGTCTCTACTGCAGAGCATTCCCAAGGCAACCCAGTGTCCAAACAGAGACTGTCAAAATGGATCTCTTCCTGCACTAAACTTGCATATGCACTATCACAACAGATCCACCTTATCATATCAGAAAACACTCCACAAGAGCAGTAGCCACATCAACTGTGTTCCTAAAGAATGTCCCAGTCTTGGACATTTGTAAAGCTGCCACATGGTCTTCTGCAGACACCTTTGTCAGACACTATGCCATAGAACAAACCTCGAAGGCAGACACATCTGTTGGCAGAGCAGTACTAGCAACCTTACTCACTCAGTCCTCTGAAGTCCCAACCTCCTTGGCGGGACACTGCTAAATACTCACCTGAAGTGGAGCAGTCGGGGACACTGCTCAAAGAAGAAATGGAGGTTACTCACCTTGGTGCAGTAGCCAGAGTTCTTCGAGATAGATGCCTGTCCCCGACATTCTCCACTACCCTCCCTCCTCCCCTCTATTTTGGATTACATTTCAATCACTTGGTCTCCGCAGTAGATAGGGAAGTGGGGGGCGGGGGAGTGAGTGCTCAAGCCTCGCAGTGGCGCAAAAATCATGCTCCACGGTGGCGTGTGCCCCCTCCCCCACCCCGAGGGGACACTGCAAAAAAATCTCCAGACTAGGTGCGGGATGTGCCCACACACCTGAAGTGGAGCATGTCGGGGACACGCATCTTGAAGAACTCTGGCTACTGTACAAAGGTGAGTAACCTCCATTTCTTACAGATACAAGAGGTAATGTCATGCCTTCCTTGGAAGCCAGTCTGCCACCACCCTTATCCCCCAGATCTTTTGATGAAGAATTCAGTGAAGGTACCAAAACCAGTCATATTATAACAGAGAGTTTGGAAGTTGAAAGGATGAACATCCAGCAGTTTGAATATTTCATATCTATTTATGTATGTTCTTCATTCCAGAAAAGACTCACCTACAGAATTTGCAACCGTATCTGGAAAACCTTCTGTGTTGAGGCAGTTTAGCACTATTTGAGTCTCAAATGAGTTCTTCTCAAAATCTAAGCTTTTTGTTTCTTCCTTCAGCAAAGATTTTTGCCTGAACATCTTTCAAATCCAAATAGCTGGGTGGGGTGCTCAAAAGATATATTTTGATAGAAGTAGTGTGGTATCTGATCCTCACAGTTCCTGTAGGCTGTGGCTAAACTCTCTCCTTATGCTGAAACTGTTGTGCTATCTGGAAAAGTAATCCATGTGTGCAGTGTTTGATGGAACAGACTTTTGAAATCATTGGTTACATAATTTCAGTCTAAATTTGCTTTTTTTTAATTGCATCATCTCTACCAGAACAGTCAGTAAGTAAATTTTATTTTCTATCAACTTTTTTCTATACAGCATAGTATATGGAACTATTCCAGAATCTGTGTCCGAATAGTGTTTCCTTTCTATTTTAATCAAAACATCATGCTCTCAAACATGCTTATCCTCAAATATTTAGAAGGGTTTCTCTGTAACCCCACATATCCATCAGAGTCTTCCTGGACTGGACTTTCTTAGTCAGGCAAGAATGAGGGTTTCAAGGCATCTAACACAACCAGTTCTGGTCAAGTAATTTAGAAGTCTACATGAAAGGTTGGAAAGGCACCACCTTAATGTCTCTGGTACTTTCAACAAATTCTATCTGTATATCTTGGCAGAAAGAGATCATCTTTTGAAGAGAACTGCATAGTGGTTGGCTGGCATCTTTACAGATTTTTCTCAGGTGCTACAAGTATATCTTTACCAGATGCTTGTTTTCATTGTGCCATTATTTCTTGATTTTCGCCTCATTTCATTTTACTCTCCCTCAGGCCTCTTCTGCTGGGTGGATTGCTTGCTACTTCCCACCTCTCAGTCTCCAGACTAGAAGAAACATTTTCTGTGTGTGACAATAGACACTTTGAATTTACCACAAATGTGTTCTCGTAGCAGCAGAATCCTCTAGAATTTTTCTGAGCGTCATACGTAGTTTGTTTCTTTTTATACTTTTCTAGGGTTTAAAACATTGGAAGTATTTCAGCTTGGGGCTATGATACACTCCCAGGACTCACAAAAGTGGAGCAATTTGAGTAGCAATATTCTGAGAATGGCAGCCTTCATGATCATTGTAAATCAATCACTCAGCTTCCAAAATAAAGGATTACTTTCTTAACAGAAGTTTATATTTATAGTAAAATCAAAGAGTCTGTTCCCTTGCTTTTCTGGACAAATGGGAAATTTATATTATTTTAATATACCTTGGAGTTTAATATGGCCACTCGTGTCTCTAGAGTGCCAACATCACAGGTATGAACTTGGCCAGGACACATGAAGGGGATTTTTAGCAACTGTACTTGCAATACAAGTTCATGCAGAGTAGGCCTGTAACAGTACTGTTAAAGATCTCATTAGTGAGCATGCTTGGAGGTATCCCTTATGAAAGTATAGTGTATTAAATTTATTTAATGCATTTTAGTTATTGTAACTATACTTTATTCAGCTACATTAAAAATAATATCTTTTCATAAGGAACAAACAATAATTTAGAGTCCTAAGAACTATTAAAGCTATAAAGCTGATTTCATCCTTAATGCCACTCCAGTGACTTTAGTGAGCTTTACACCCTTGAACAATCTGGCCCATATATTAAAAATATATTGTACGTATAAGATATAACTTTCTGGAAATAGTTAACACGTTAATAAAAGCTTCACACCAGCTCTTTAATCTTAACATATCAAAGTTTAAATACTAAGCAAAATATAAAGAATTCAAAGAATATAAAGAATATGTTTAAACTTAGTGTATCTTCAAGTGCTGCTATCGATTTTTATATAATGAAAAAGATTAAATAAATCCATGCTAATGTATTATTGGTATATGAAGAACAAGAAGAAACAAATCACACACATTTTCCCACTTAATTATTGTGTTAAATATTGATTGTCATATCATTGACCTATTTAGTCATGGCCAAGTTAATCATGCCTAAACCTTTCCCAGTGGAAAATAAACTTTTTCACTTCCCGTCTTGCAAGAATATCAACTAAAACTCAGTCATATATGCCCATAGTCAGATCACCGCAGCCCACCATAACTGTCATATTCAGCAATGAAACTGCAGTTTGCAGCATGCCCGAGAGAGTCCGTGTCAGAAACCCATCACTTTCCTGTGTGCCTTCATTCAACTCCATTTAATCATTCACAGAACTAAATTATACCAAACTGTTTGCAAAAGCCATCCCCCCAACACACTTTTTTTGTTTGCAAGGAACTGTTTTGTCATACTGAAATAGAGTTTATGTGCAGTAACAGCCTAATAAGCCAGCAACTTTAGTCGCTTATTAAAGTCAAGCATGTGTCTTTGTTTCATGTTGCTAATGATGTGGAACCATAGAGGCCCGAGTATATTTCGCCTGGACGTTGTGGGAGCGAATGCTGAGAGCTCATTACTTGGCTCCCCATTGGAATCCTGCAGGCTTCTGCTCATTGAGGAGACTGTGGGGGCTTTGACAGAATTATTATACTGAATATTTTTAGACTCATTAACTATATCACCAAAGCAAAACATCTCTTCCTTAGATGCAAATGGCTGCAGCTACTGTGGCTTTGCTTTAGTTATTGCAGAAAAAAGGATGAAGCTTGAAAACAACTTAAGAAAAAGACTTTCATGCCTGAACGTTTGAATTTGTAATTTATACTGAGAATGCATAAGCCTTTTTTAACACATTTAAGCCACTCTTGTCTAACTGCCATTTTCAAAAATGCATATATTCAGTTTCATATAGTAAACTGTGCTCAAAGTCTTTTTAAATTTAGAATATGCTGCTAAAATCACAGTAATATAAGAAGTATCAGAATTCCGATTTTATATCCAAAAGCTAATACATTCTAAATAAAGACAATGTTAAAATAATCTTAAATGCTTTACTTAATGCTACAAAAGTAAAGAATTTCAGAACTAAAAAGTGGAACATATGTATTAGGCACTATGGAAGATCACACACTTCTCAGAATCATACAATTTCTAAGCACAACAGGGTGATCTAAAGATGAGGAATGAAACAAAATTTTTAGCCCAACTCTGAATTTCTTTTCTATTGTGAGTTTAAATTGGTCTATAATGTTACCTTATTGACTTAAGGTGTATTTAAGAAAAATATGAATATCTTAAAATTAGTTCTTCAGAGCAAAGGACAGAAAATTACATTTATGGCTTCAGTTGTTGGAAAAGGTAAGTTGGTTGTGAACTGTACAGTATTTTACCTTCTATAAAACTATATTTTGATCCCTTGGAGACACTTTCTATATATTGTTTACAAGCTTATGTTTTATACATTATATGCCTGAATAACTGTAGAATTGTATGGACATTTAAGAAAACTACAGAGTAGTATTTTTTCTAAAATGAAGTGCATGATTTTGTTGGGGTTTTATTATTCAAAATTATTGTAGATAAAGAAATCAGTTATTTTGATGTTCAGGAAGAAACACATTGTTTTTATTTGTGGTTCAATTCCTGCACTAGTGTTCTTTGACAATGGTGACAGTGTCTTTATACATCAAGAAGTTCTATTTTCTATGACTGCCACGGATTCTGGGGGGAATACTTCATATCTGAAACATGTTTTCCTTTGGGATTTCACCATTAGACTAACAATTCTGATCAGTAGCCCATTATGAAATGACTTTTCTAAAGATATGAAAAGGAGTAGTTAAAACCTGACAGATAAGTTAATCTATGTTGAACTGAAGTTTATTTTTGTGTACGTAGGAACTGTGTGTTCTATCTCAGTGAAGCAATAACATAGTTCCTAAAAAGTGTATGAACTGTTAATCATTATCAAGTTATGCTTTTCACATATCAAAAGCATCAGCTTGGGCAGTCTGTTTTGAGGCAATTTGGTGCCCTTCGAATCCAAGCAATTCCTATGCCTACCAGTTTGTGGCAGAATACTATTTAGCAAGACATTGACCAGAGCTTTCAAACATCAGTGCCTAATGTTATGTACTTAAATGCTTATTTAGGCACCTAAATAGAAGTGTATTGATTTTAGTTGCAGATGGCCAGCACATCCAGAAATCCAGCCATTTTAAATATGGCTTCTAGGGGCCAAACTTCTGGCATCTAAATCTGAAAGTTATGAACATTTTGTATATTGAATTATGTGGTCTTTCTTTGTTAGCTGACCACTTTCCAAATTGAATGTAAACAGTCCACCAGCCAAATCTTCACACATAGGCCAGTGCACAGTGTGGGTTTCAGGTGTTTTGTAGTATAAATGGCCTAAAGCCAATGCACCTTTTTATCTGCATAGATGATCCACAAAAGTGAAACAGAATAGAGCCTAAAGCTTGCAAATGTGACTGGTTAATTTCCTACATATAATATAATCTGATAAGAAGCTCTAATGCTTTTATAAACAGATGTTTTCTTTCAGTTTCCAATTTGCAACCTTATGTTTTATCTGTATCTCAAAATCTAAGTAAAATTACATCATATTTTCCTTTAGTTTTTTAAACTCATAAACCTGAACCTTTGTAGTCTTATAATTTTATACTTGGAAAGATGGATGTGGCTGTTTCAACCTATCGAGCAAATATATAAATTCCATACCAAGAACTAGACTGAGACTCTTTGCAGAGTTAAGTACTTAAAAGTCTTGGAAATGTCCTAGGAAGGTTATCTCTGGTTGCACATCACACTTTAACTCTGTCCCTTTCTGTCAGGCTGAGTATTTTAGGTGGTTAGGTGTCACTGGTGGTTGGAGCACTAGTTGATAACAGGTGCCAAGGGTTGAAGCTGGACAAAGAGTCAGGACTGGGCCGAGGGCAGCACTGAGACTAAAGTCCAGTGACAGAACGTGGGTCAGAATTGGGGTCAGAGTCTGTAGATGAGCCAAATCAGGATCAGAGTCAGAACCCAAATGTAGGCTGAAGGTTGGAATCAGTCCAAGGCTCTGGGGGTCAGGAGAGAAGTGCAGAGCTGCAGTGGGTAAGGAACAGGGCTGGAGCAAGGTCAAAACAGGTAATGGCAAAGGCTGAAACAAGGCTTAGTTAAAACTAGGACAGGAACAGATCAAGAGCAGACTGGAAACTTAGGGAGTCTGTAGCAGCATGAGCCAGCTAAGTGATACAGTTGCACAGATTAACTGGTGACTTTGGTGGTGAGAGTGACATTTCTGCACCTCGGGATGATCTGGCTTGGGCCCTGGTCAGGGGCAAGCTGCTGCAGAATGCTTGAGGGATGAGACACTGCAGGCTTTCCTGGAGCAGAGTAGCTGAGAGAGCTGCCTTGATCCACCTGTATGTTTGCCTCACACCTGTGCATGTGCAATAAGATAAAGTCTTTAATTATACAATTACATACTATTTCTCGATTAATACAATATAATGCCTTACTTTTTATTCTATGTTCTTAGGAGGGTTTACTCTAATGATCTGGTTTTTCAAACATTTTTTCTTGGGACCCAACTGGAAAAGAATCATTTATGTCCACAACCCAAGAATTAAATCTTTCAGCAGTTTATTCCACTCTTTTGGCAGCAGCAGCAGGGGATGCCGCAATCCAGTACCGGAGGGTCTGTGACCCAGTACTGGGTCCCAACCCATGGTCTGAAAACCTAATGGAGCTCCCTACTACAGATTAAGATATCTCTGCTGCACAACTATGTGTAATGCACTGGCCAACTTTATATATGCTTCCCCTGAACCAGATAGGCTAAGAGCTTGCTTCTTGCAGAGACCTTATTCCCTCAATTCAGATGCTGTATTTTTGGTACAGAAGGTCCATTTTAGTCACAGTGTTGATTTATGGAGGTTCATTAGAGGCATCCCTCCAAGGCAGTGGAAGACATTGAATTATATTATTTTATATTATTTGAGAAATTGTATTTGCTTTTGTAGCAAAAGATGATGACATTCATTAGGACTTTTTAAAAAAAGAGGAGCAAATAGAAATCTCAGATCTAGACTAGAACTATTTGATTAGACACAACTGGGACATTTTGCATCATATATCTTTGTAGAGCCTATAACATGAGCTTAAATTATTTTTTTTACACAGCCAGTAAGTATCAGATCCAGGAGCCCAGGTTCTATAGAGCCATGAGCAAAGGCATAATCCACTATACAGTAGTAGCACACAGATAACTCAACTTTTCTGTGTTGCTATTTTTCTGTCTATAAAGTGGGATTCCTAATTTGTACCTATGTTGCATTTTGTCACTTCAAAGAATTGAGGAAGTTGGACAAGCATGAGTACCCCCATTTTAGAGTTAGCAATAGGCAAACCAAGCTTTGTTTGATAGGCAATGAGCTAGTGGACAAGATAGACATACCACATCAGAGTGCTGGATTCTGTTCCCATCTCTGTAATACAATTTCTATCATCTTGGACATGAAAACTTTGTTTAGAGCTGCCAGAGGAAACCATCTGCACTGCACAACAAGTTTTATCCTACAAAATCCAGGAATTGTGCTACATATTCTTGAGCAGTATGAATATCCATTTCAACTATTATCTATTTACATATTTACAATATAGAACATTTCTGAAACAACCTCTCCAGGTTTGAGAGTTTGTTTGCCAAACTCCTGTGATGGAGATTTGAGTCTTTGCTATATAAGGGTTGTGGATTGCAGTGAATTATGAAAGACTTTGAGTTGATGAAGTGAGATACAAACGTAAGTTTCTGCTGTCTCCATTTAATGTATGTGCATAGCACAACATTTCAAAGTTGTATACCTCAGCCAAGGCAAAGTAGACCTTCTCTGGGATGCTAAAAAGCTCCTCTGCATCCTGAAAGCTATTTTGCAGTCGCATTTAAATTTTCTAACTCTGCTTACTACCTTACTATAAAGCAAGGACTCCTGTGCCACTTCTAAAGACTAACAAATTTATTTATCGCATGAGCTTTTGTGGGAGAAAATCCCATTTTGTCAGACATTTGAAGAATGGGAGCTCTCTTTCTGTAAGTTCCCCCTCTTCAAGCATCTGACAAAGTAGGATTCTCTCCTATGAAAGCTCATGCAAAAAATAAATTTGTTAGTCTTTAAAAGTGCCACTAGACTCCTTGTTTGTTTTGCTGGATTAGACTAACATGGCAACCCCTTTGGAACTTGGTACCCTTCTATAGCTATTCAAGCGAGGGTGAAAGAGTTTGGAGCACAGGTGGTGTTCTCCTCAATCCTTCCAGTCAAGGCTAGAGGCCTGAGGAGAGAGAGATGTATCCTGGAGGTAAATGCCTGGCTGCGACGATGGTGTCGTCAGGAAGGATTTGGCTTCCTTGACCATGGAGTCCTGTTTCAGGACAGAGGATTGATAGGCAGAGATGGCCTTCACCTGTCCAAGAAGGGGAAGAGCATATTTGGGCACCGACTGGCTGACCTAGTGAGGAGGGCTTTAAACTAGGTTCATCGGGGGAAGGAGACCAAAGCCCACACATAAGTGAGAATGTGGGTGATCTGGGGGGAGGGATGGAACTTGAGGGGTGCTGGGACTATAGCACCAGAAATAAAAGAGAAGGTAGTTGGAACATGGGGGGGGGAATCAAACAAATGTCTTAAGGGCTCTACTGAAGCCCCAGTAGGCGAGGAGAGTGGGGGAGGAGAACTCCTAGAAAAAATGCAAGGAGGTTTATGTAATAGAATTGGAAATCAACGTGACAAAATAGGGCAATTGGCCGGATATCTTAGGTGCCTATACACTAATGCGAGGAGCCTGGGAAATAAGCAAGAAGAATTGGTAATATTAGCGCAGACAAGGAACTATGATATTATAGGAATAACAGAGACGTGGTGGGATAGTCTGCACGACTGGAGTTCTGCCATGGATGGTTATAAACTGTTCAGGAAAGACAGGCAGGGAAGAAGAGGGGGAGGAGTAGCACTATATGTAAAAGAGCTCTATGACTGCTCAGAGCTCCATTATGGAAGTGGAAGCGTGCCTGTAGAAAGTCTGTGGGTTACATTGAGAGGGGAAAGCAACAAGGGGGATGTTGTGGTGGGGGTCTGCTATAGACCACCAGACCAGAAGCAGGAGGTGGAGGAGGTGTTCTATGGACAACTAGCGGAAGCTTCTAGATCACAGGCCCTGGTGCTGATGGGGGACTTCAGTTTCCCTGACATCTGCTGGGAGGCCAATACAGCAGTGCATGGGCAATCCAGGAGATTTTTAGAGAGTGTTGGGGACAACTTTCTAGTACAAATGCTAGAGGAACCAACTAGGGGCCTTGCACTGCTCAACTTGCTGCTCACAAACAGGGAAGAATTGATCAGGGACGTAGAGGTAAATGGCAAGCTAGGCAGTAGTGACCATGACATGGTTGAGTTCAGGATGCTGATTAAAGGAAGGAAGGAAAGAAGTAAAACAAAAACCCTGGACTTCAAAAAAGCAGATTTTGGCTCCCTCAGGGAACTGATGGGCAGGATCCCTTGGGAAGCTAATCTGAAGTGGAAAGGAGTCCAAGACAGTTGGCTATATTTTAAAAAAACTCTGCTAAGGGCACAGGAAGTTGCCATTCCAATTAGGAGAAAGAACAAACATGTGAGGCAGCCAGAACTCTGCTCTGAGCTTAAACATAAAAAGGAAGCTTATAGGAAGTGGAAGCTTGGTCAGCTGTCCAAAAAGGCATATAAAGATATTGCTAGGGACTGCAGGGATAAAATCAGAAAGGCCAAAGGACAAATGGAGCTGCGGCTAGCAAGGGATGTAAAAGATAACAAGAAGGGGTTCTACAAGTATATTAGTAACAAAAAGAGGATCAGGGATGGTGTAGGCCCCTTGCTGAATAGGGCAGGCATCCTTGTGACAGAGGATGAGGAAAAAGCTGAAGTGCTCAATGCATTTTTTTCTTCAGTTTTCACAGGCAGGGTCAGCTCCCAGCCCACTACCATGTGTGTGGCAGATGGGAGAGAAGAAGACAGGCCCTTGGTGACGGAAGGTCAGGTTAGGGACTGCTTAAAGAAGCTGCAAGTGCACAAGTCCATGGGGCCGAACGAACTGCATCCAAGGGTGCTAAGGGAATTGGCCGACGAAATAGCCGCACCGCTGGCCGTTATCTTTCAAAACTCATGGAGAATGGGGGAGGTGCCAGAGGACTGGAAAAAAGCAAATGTAGTGCCTATTTTCAAGAAAGGGAAAAAGGAGGATCCAGGGAATTACAGACCAGTCAGCCTCACCTCAATCCCTGGAAAAATTATGGAGCAGATTCTCAAAGAATCCATCCTCACACACTTAGAGGAAAATAAAGTGATCAGGAACAGTCAGCATGGATTTACCAAGGGTAAATCATGCCTGACCAATCTCATTTCCTTCTATGAGCAGATGACTGGTTTTCTGGATGCGGGAAGCACCGTTGATGTGCTATACCTTGATTTTAGCAAGGCTTTTGATACAGTTTCCTACAGCATTCTCACTGGCAAATTAAGGAAGTATGGGTTGGATAGGTGGACTATAAGGTGGATAGAAAACTGGCTAGATCAACAGTTTCAGCGTGTAGGAATCAATGGTTCCATGTCTAGCTGGCAACTGGTCACGAGTGGTGTGCCCCAGGGGTCGGTCCTGGGGCCTGTTCTGTTCAACATTTTCATCAATGATCTGGATGATGGAATAGACTGCATTCTCAGTAAGTTTGCAGATGACACCAAGCTGGGAGGACCAGTAGACACGTTGGAGGGCAAGGACAGGATTCAGGAAGACCTAGATAAATTGGAACAGTGGGCCAATATAAATCTTATGAGATTCAATAACGATAAGTGTAAAATCCTGCATTTGGGACAAAAAAACCCTATGCACTGCTACAGGCTGGGAAACATTCAGCTAAGTAGCAGCAGTGTAGAAAAGGACCTGGGGGTCATGGTGGATGGGAAGCTAGATATGAGTCAGCAGTGTGCTCTTGCTGCCAAAAAGGCCAATGGCATACTGGGCTGCATCAAAAGAAGTATTACCAGCAGATCAAGGGATGTGATCATTCCCCTCTATTCTGCACTGGTAAGGCCACATCTAGAATACTGTGTCCAGTTTTGGGCTCCCCACTACAAAAAGGACAGGGACATGCTCGAGAGAGTTCAGTGGAGGGCAACCAAAATGATTAAAGGGCTGGAGCAGAAGCCCTATGAGGAAAGACTGAGAACATTAGGCTTATTTAGTCTGCGGTAGAGAAGATTGAGGGGGGATTTGATAGCAACCTTCAACTACTTGAAGGGATGCTCTAAGGAAGATGGAGCTCGACTGTTCTCGGTAGTAACAGAGGACAGAACAAGGAGCAATGGTCTCAAGTTACAGTTAGGGAGGTCAAGGCTGGATATTAGAAAAAACTTTTTTACTAGGCGAGTGTTGAAGCATTGGAATGAGCTGCCTAGGGAGGTGGTGGAGTCTCCATCTTTGGAGGTGTTTAAGGCCTGGCTGGACAAAACCCTGACTGGGATAGTTTAGTGGGAGTGGTCCTGCCTCTGGCAGGGGTTGGACTAGATGACCTCATGAGGTCCCTTCCGACCCTATGATTCTATGAACACTGAACGGACCCTGCATCAAAGTACTTATAAGAAGTTCTACTGAACTAAACTAAGACAGCTGCCCCTTTGGAACTTGGCAACATGCAAGGCGCTGAATACAGCTGTCTGAAGTTTGTTTTACTGAACTAGAGTAACACGGCTGCCCTTTGGAACTTATAAGAAGGGTCTCTCACTGATTACCTTTTGTATTATTTTCTTAGAATCATAGAAATATAGGGCAGAGGGGACCTTGAGAAGTCATTGTGTCTAGCCCCCTGCACTGTGACCAGACCAAGTAAACATGGAACATCCCTTACAGGTGTTTGTGCAATCCGTTTTTAAAAACCTCCAAGGGTGAGGATTCCTCAGCCTCCCTTGGAGGTCTGTTCCATAGCTTAACTACCCTTATAGTTAAAAAATCTTTTCCTGATATCTATCCTAAATTTCTTTTAATGCAGATTTAGCCCATTATTGCTACTCCTACTTTCAGTGGACATGGAGAACAGTTGATCACCATCTTCTTTATAACAACCCTTAACATATTTGAAGACTGCTATAAGTTCCCTTTTTTGCCTTCTTTTCTCATAACAACACCTGCCGAGTTTTTTTAACCATTCTGCATAGATCCAGTTTTCTCAACCTTTTATCATTTTTGTTGCTCCTCTCTGAACTCTCCAACTTGGCTTCATGTTTCCTAAAGTCTGGTGCTCAGAATTGGACACAGTACTCCAAGCTGAGGTGTTCCCAGTGCAGAATAAAGGAAGATAATAACCTTTTTGGTTTACATACAACACTACTGTTAATACACCTCAGAATGATACTGGCCTTTTTTCATGGCTGCCTCTCATTGTTGACTCTGTTTCAATTTGTGATATACTATAAACCCCAGATCCTTTTCAGCAGTACTACCACCTAACTCGTTATTCACCATTTTGTAGTTGTGCATTTGATTTTTCTTTCCTAGGAGTATTTTGAACTTGTGTTCACTGAATTTCATCTTGTTGAATTCAGACCAATCGCTTATATATTTATCTCTATTCATTTAAAGCAGTTATTTTCAGACTGAGGATCTAGTCCTCAAGTGGCTCTTTAATGTGCCTCCTGTGGCTCTTTGTAGAACATGATATTAAAACACTGCAATTTAATTATTAATCAGTCTAAGTCAGTGGTCTCCAACCAGTAGATCACAATCTACTTCTGAACAGAAGTTGTACTTAAAACCTATGAACATCGTTCCATCTGCTAGCAAAAGGTTGGAGACCACTGATCTAGGTTATTAACCAGTCAGGATGCTTTTATATGTCATTTACCAATTGTAGTTGATGAAATAATAATACTTGGTCAGTAAATGAAACAATGAATTCACACTATTGTGGCTTTTTTTGGGGTAAAGTTAATCACCAATTTGGCTCGGAAACACCTGAGGTCTGAGCATCACTGATTTAAACAGAAATGGGAAATAAATTTGTAATTGCTATATCTTAGCTGTAAATAGGCATCTGACACCTGTTGGCAAGGCAGTGTCATGGTTTTAGAAATGTATTAAAAGGATTGTTACAGTCCCTGTGATTGCAAAAACATGGACTCAAATATTTGAATCTCTTATAAATGCTACTTTCAGAGAACAAAAAGGTCAGGCAGGTAATTTTCTCTTCAAAAATGAAGGAAGTGGCTAATCAATGTCATCTTCCCCCATATGTCTGCAAATAAATTATTTAGCTTTTAAAACAGATTTTAAGATGTGAGAAGAATATTATCTATTGTGGGTGGAAGCTTTTATAAGAAGAGACTATTCCAGAGGCTTTATTTCATTTCTACATAAAGCACTGATTTGTAGTTTAGCATGAGATATTATAAATAATTATCTACGATAAGAATCTGACAGATGGCTGACAATCTCTGATGCTAACTGGCGAGGAGGAGACATGAAGGGAAGACTGAATTTATTCAGAGACTCTAGGAATAAAGTTATATGAAAAGTCTAGGAGAGCCAAGTGCAGAAAGAGTAAAAATTTGCTAGAAAATATCTGGAAGAATGAAGCGGTCAAGAAAGATGAAAAAAAGACAGTCCAAGAGTGAACAAAATACCTTTATCTGCACAACAGAATAGCATTTTTTTCAACTTGCATTGTGTGATCAAATGAATCTATTCTGTAGCAATGTAGTATGTTCCCATTAGCTAATTTGCTTTTGATACACACAGTCACACATCCATTCCTAACAGTCTGTGCTAGTATTTGAGAATGTGGCTTCTTAAATCAGTTTCAATCCATGGCACAGTCCCCTTCATTTTAGATAGACAGACAGAAACAAAATTGTTTACACATAGAAAGAGAATCTGCATTTTATACACTCACACACACAAACTTCACAGGACAGGCTACACCTTAATATTCACATTGTGGATGTTGTGGCTGATTAGATTGGTGTCAGATCAGCTCTAGGCCTCTACTTCTTAAATAAATGTCAGATCAGCTCTTGGCATCTACTCCTGGAGAGTGTTTGGCCAAATGCTACCACCTACGGGTAGCAGAGATGAAGGAGGTAATGAACTTAGGCTTTCTTTCTTTCTTTCTTTCTTTCTTTCTTTCTTTCTTTCTTTCTTTGTGGTTCTTTTATTGACCTACTTCCTTTGCGGTAGGGGTGGGGGGGTCCCTTATAGGAAGCCAAGAATTGAAGACGTCACATTCTGCAAGAAGGAGATCCAACTGAGCTTCAGACAGTTCTCTCTTATCTTATTCAGTGGCACCCCAATGACAGTACAGATTATAAAAGATAGGAAGGAAACATAGAAAAGCACTGGAGATGTGACACAAAGGCTCATCTGTGGTTCAGTACTCCACTATGTGTCAACAATTCTTGTCAGGTCTGAGACACTCACTGCACCTCTCACAATAGTATCATGTATTTGAAAGATGATGAAGGATATCATTTGGAAGGTGAAATTATGGATATTCTCTAGTATTATACCCTCTGAACTGTAAACAGACAACAGTGACAAAACAAGTTTCTTCTGTATAAAGATGAAAGAAATTATGGCCCTGTCCATGAAAAAAGGCTACAGATCAGTCTGTGGATAAGCAGACTGCAGCTTTGTAAGGGGAGGTGAGATGTGCCTCCCCAAAGGGCAATAGACACACTGGTAACAGGCAGTGAATTTTAGCTGGCTTGACCAATGCATTGTATGCTGTCACAGACAGTCTAGATAATCCTTAATCCTGCCTTGAATACAGGGAACTGGACTAGAAGACTTCATGAGGGCCCTTCCAATCCTACAGTTTTGTGATTTTATTATTTATATATTTGGTGAACAAAGCTAAAAACAAGAGAGAGCTTGTCATCTACCACAGCAGGAAAGAGAAGCTCGATCTGGATTTTACTTTTCAAAAAATACATTGCAAAGGTATACTGTTCTATAAAGACAGGGGACTGAACCTGAAGTCATAAGCAGTTGAATCAACTGATTGCATACAATATTGCTGTATTATAAAAGTGTAATTGAATGAGGTCTTTTATGAAAGCCTGTGACAGACTGGTGATTAATAACACCATGAAATGTATGTATTAACGCTATATGAGAAATTATGATTACTCACTGATATGCTTTCTGCTCTGTGACCAAACGAAGGGAAAAACAGGCTTTCCCCAAGCAGGAGAGAAGGCAGCTGTCTACCTGTCTCCAGTGATATTAAGCAAGTTGTAACCTGCAGCGATGGAACCATCATTCATACAGAAATTATCAGGAGATGGGAAATTCACAGGAAAGCAAGAGCAGAATGAGGTCATCTTGCCTCTTGAAATAAGGTCATTGAACTTTATAAGGAAAGACAAGCCACTTTCGGCATCCATCACTAGACAGACAAAAGGGCCAGATCTCTTACAAGCTGAAAAAGATGGATCTTTCAACCAAGGCAGTGTTGGAGTCTCTGAGAACTGAAAATAGGTAAGAAACCTGCTTAGAAAGTCAAGGAAAGCCACCATCTTGTACATCTGTGGAAGTTCTGACAGGAAATTCAGCTACAACTGGGAAAAAGAAAGACTGGAAAGAGATACCATCATGAAAAAAACCTGGGCCTTGCTAGATTTGTTTTAGACTTTTGGATGCATGTTTTCACTTTTATTTGCTTGTAGCCTTTTCTAACTTTATTTTTTTGTTATTTGGCATCACTTAGCCTACATTCTGTTCCAGAGCTGGCCAAACCTATGGAACTCAAGAGCCACACAAGTTGATTATTAAACCTCCAAGAGCAGCACTGAGGCATATAGCCATATATTACCTACTCCAAAATTACTAAGTTTAAAATTCACTGCACACTTTAATTTTATTGTAAAAAGAGGGCAAATGTTGATCCTACTAATGTCAGGTTATAATTATTACTTAAGGTTACCATAAAAACTACACCTACCTATACAGTAAAACCTTTAGTTTCTCCCTGACCTCTCCAACCATGCCACTGCTTCTCCCCACCATTGCATATTCCTCCCTAACCTGCAGTCCCTGACACTGGCTCCCCTGCTGTGAGCGCCCCCAGCCCCGGTCCCCCTTACCTAGCTGCTCCAGCAGCTAGGCACAGGCTGGGACTCCCCTCAGAGCATGCTCAGGATGGGAGATTTAAAACTCCTAGGCTGGAGCTGCTTTCCTCTGGCTTTCTTCTGTGAGCTGAACTTTTTCATTCAAGAGCCACAGTTTGGCCATGCCTGTTCTATTTTTAATAAATTTGTTTAATTCTTACCATGACCAGTTCACTGATGTGTTTGAAGGAAAACGTGCATGTACCCCATTAAGTTAATAACTGTCATGTGCTTTTGTCTCTTTAAAAGGGCAACTAACCTTATTACATCTCTGAGATGACCAGGAGAAGGATGACACATTAGTGCAGATGGTTTTGGGAAAATTTTGGGACTAGGGAAGTATTAGGGTCATCTTGCTTGTTGTAGTCAAGGCTACTGGAAAACAGAGTGGGGTTACAGACTGGCTACTGGGGTGAGAGCTGCTAAACCAAAGCTATCTATCATATGGACACTTGGGAGGCAACTTACATGTTTGTAAAGCTGTCTATGAGTGTCCCAGGCTGGCAGTTAGAGCAGCAAAGCATTGTAAGACACACAGAGTTGCAGGGCAAGTGGTAACACAACCATTTGGTGATTGTAATTGCATTATGACATGTAAGTAGACTGCTGATATATTTGGGAAGAGGGATTGCTTTGAACTTACGTCTTTTGTGACTAAGGTTCCCTTTTTGGCTTATACTTTTCTAAATTTCAGGTGTTTGAGAGATGGAGCTGATGCAGCTGTGCCAGCTCTGATTCAAAAACATAACAGCATTCATGTATCAGGGCAGTCTATGTAAGATATCTATGTGTGACTTCAGTTTATGTATTCTTACTAATCTTCCTCCATTGTGTTTCTGTTTTACAGACACTGAAAACCTGTTGGTACCAAAATAAAAATAAAATAATAGTAATTGTGTTATAACCACCTAGATTAGTCTCATTAAGTGTAAACATCATTGTCTTTAATAATCTGTAATGTTCTTGCTGAAGTTTTAGACTGGAGACAAATTGATTAAAAAAATTAAATCCCTCAGTTTTATCAGCCTAATGTTACTCAGAATTCTGAGGTCCTTACCCAGGTCAACTCCCATTGACTTTTGTGAAAGTTTTGTCTTTGTAAGAACCAGAGAAAAACTGAACAAGGTTTTAACCTCATATCCTGCTTGCTGACTGCAATAGAGCTCCACTGCTAACCAGACTTCTGACTCTTTTTTTTGCCCAGTCATAAGTCTGAATTGCTTCTTCCAGGGAAATATCCTTCCTGTGAGGATATCTGAAAAAGGGAACTGCATTGAGGATCTCCATTGGTTTCATCCAAATTGTTTCATCAGGTTTGGCCCTAACTGACCATCTCAGATCACCAGAATCAATAAGAGGCCAGTGCTATTCTTGTAAAAACTCTGTACCTTTGCACATATTTTTTACCTCATATAGGGATGGGACATCTCCTAGTGAGAAAATAATGAGAGACACATTAAGGGTTATCAATTTATAATGATCGTCTACTCAGAAATTGATGCAGGGGGAGAAGACTAGTGCCTGGGGATTCCCCAATGAAAATGCACCAGTGGAAAATGGGACCAGGGCCATTCTAAAAGAGGAATGCTTATTAAGCAAGAAAGGCTATTCTTTCACTGTACACAGAAGATGAGCCAAGCAGGCAGTAATTGCTGTCTGACCTAGGCACTTGGTTCAGAACCAGTACTCACAGCCAAGGTGTAGGTAAGCTGAGTGGGGTGAGGTGAGATTGGTTTGCTGTTTTTTTTTTTAAGTCTGAAAGTCAAGCAGTGTTTAATAGTAAAAGTGTTTGTGGTTAGGAAATTCCTTTGCTAAGTCTGTTTCCTTGCTTTAGTACCATGTTGTATTTAAAGGACTTAACTAGAAAACTGTTTCTTCTATGCCCAGGTGGACTCCTCTGGGGAGAATGTGTCTGAGAAACTTGAAGGTTTGGAAAGGCTGGTGTACTAGTTCCAGGGTCTAAGCAATTGGACTTCAGGATCCCACTGCCCAAGAAGGGTGTCAGTCATAAGATATGCACCTGAGACTAGTTGACTAAACATAGATCCAACTAGCTACCCAGATCCAGAGAGTTTAGTGGCACATGGGATTTGGTGGCTGGATCCTAATGCTGTAGACTACAGCAAAACAGGGCCAGGTTGTGACAACTGTGTATTTCATTAACGACCATTTGTAATACATAGGGGGAAACAGATTTATATTGATTTGGTGATCCTACATTATGCTGATAACAGAGCAAGTACTGGTTGCTTCTCTTTTAACTATATGCATATTACAATAGTGTATAGAGGCTCCAAATTAATTAGGACCCCATGATTGTAGACATTGTATAAACATATAGTAAGAGACAATCACTGCCCCAAACAGTTTACAATCTAAATAGACAAAAGCTGGGATACAGAGAAAGAGAAGTTAAGTGACTTATCCAAACACACCTAGCAGGTCAGTGGCAGAACCAGAAATAGAACCGAGGTCTCCTAGCACCCAGACCAGAATGGATCCTACTGTCTCTCAGCTGTCACAGGATTGATTCACAGTCCACAAAGATGACATGTTAAAAATGCGATAACAGTTGTAGCCCTTGGGTGGACAAAGATATTAATAAAATTTAACATGATCTTTGTCCAGCCAAATGCTCCATCTCATTGATTTACAGAAACTTGCTTAATTTCAAATAGTTTTTTATTTGACAAATATTACACATCACTAAAATGAGGTTTTATAATACATGAATTTATTGAACAGATTTCCATTTCTGTTGTACTGAGATTTTGAACACAGCTTGTTTTAAAAAATTGTTTTAATTGCCTGTACTTGTTTCTAAAAATTAAAATAGATTGAATATATGATTATCCTGCTAATACAGACTGATTAGCTGACCATGACAAAAGAATTAGGTAGATTTTCTTAAGAGGATTTAATAAAAATTAGTGACTGCTACCAAATTTAATCCTTATTGTTCTTCTGTAATAATGTCAGGGATAAGAGCTGTATGATCTTGAATCCTGAGTAAATGTTTAAGAGCATGCTTTGGAGAGGTCACATTGTTCCCTGTCTTGGTTGCTTTTTCAAAGACTTAGAGCAAATATAGATAGTCTTCTAATGAGTGCATGGTCAGTAGTCTTCTCATGGGCTGAACACCTCAATATGCAACACATAGGATATACAGGACTAAAAATCAGCAGCTGTCATGCTCCATTAAGCATTATCTCCCCCTCACCCCCCACACATACTTGCTGGTCTGGTGGTTTCTGAGTTTTGGGGGAAGAGTTACATTTTTGGGGCTCAGTACTGTTATTTGGTATAGCTGGCAGTACAGAAAATTCCTGTGCAATGGCACAACTGATTCTGGCTCATATGTCTTGTATTTAGATACTTCTTACATAAGGAATATTTAGTTCTATGAATGGGTGTAGCCTTAGACCATGGCAGACAACTTTCCTTGCCAGTCTCTTTATCAAGTCAAACTACCATGATAGCTCCCTGACTTGCTAGAAATGCCGTCCACAAACCAGTTGGGGAAACAGGTGATGAAATGTGGCAGGTATGTTGTGTGATTTCTCTCCTTCAAGACAAAAAATAGTATTGTTACCTCAAATATTAGTGGTTAGCCAATATTCAGGAACTTGCTGGTTGTTTCCACTGGAAAAATTGGTGATAAAATCAGGCATTTCTGTTTTGGAACCCTATTTATTTATAAAGAATGTGCAGAAAGTCCTAAAGGGTAGCCATGTTAGTCTAGTTCAGCAAAACAAACAAGTCTGAGCATATGCAATAAATATATTTGATAGTCTTTAAAAGTGCCACCAGACTCCTTGTTTGTTTTACAGAAAATCCTCTTCATCTGAGCACAGTAGGGTCAAAGAAGAGGAAGCAGTTTCCTTGCTCATAGTTCAAAGCCTGTCTTCCAGACAGCACTCTGCCACAAAAGTTCTCTCTTGGCTTTATCTCCAGACCACGCGACAGGAGCCAGATAGATTGAAATATTCTGGACATATGTGTAAATGGAAATATATCAGACATGAAGAAAGGTAATATTCACAAACTGGTAGGGGAGCATTTCAGTCTACCTGGACATTTCTGTAAAAACACATGCTAATTACTGTGGTTCAGAAAAACAAAAAGAAAAACCCCACAACTTTAAAAACAAATTGGAATGTGAAACTGCAGAATTGGAATTCATATGCAAACTAGATAACTTCAGACTAGGTTTAACGAGAGATCTTGAATGGCTGGGTTGTTACAAAAGGCAGTTTTCTCTCAATCATTCTTCACAGTTCTTACTTACTGCTCTGGCTTCCTCTAACACACTGTTTGAATAAAAACAGCTCGCTTATTCTGCAGAGATAGGCTAGCAGTCTGTCCCTCTGGATCTGTTTGAATTAATATGTGACCCATCCTTCTCTATATCAATGTATTTACAGCTAACATGCTATTTTTTTCCATTTCATGCATTCGACAAAGTGAGATTGTGCGCATGAAAGCTCATGAAATACATAAACTTGTTAGTCTTTAAAAATGCCACAGGACTCCTTGTTTGTCTTTGTTTAGGTGCAGGATCTAGCAACCAACCTCCCTGTTTACATTCATTTGCTCTGTCTTTTTCTAATGAAAGAAATCTAGGTTATTGTCTTCATCCTCATTCTTTAAATCTTCCTCCCTTTTCCACTTGCTTCCTCTTCTCTCCTTCCCTTTTCCATATGGCCTAAATTTACTTCCACCCAAAGTGATTTTTCTTTCATCCCCAAAAAATTCAGCTAAAAGATACAAATTCATGTCCCATGAATATTCATATAAGCAACATTTTATTCCTGCAAATATTTGCACGAAGTACACAAAAGGGATGTGACTGTGATAAATCAAAGTTCTGTTTATTTTTCAGAATATTCACAAATAGTTTTCCTACTGTTACCCCAACTGTAGATATCAGAGTGTACCAAAGCTAATGAGTAAACATGAAAATTGTAGATTTAGGAATTAGGAAAGACTGCTGTCAGCTATGTTATACAACTGCCCAATAGACAGAATTCTTGGGTAAATTGTAGGCTGTTTTAGATGGATAAAATATGAGTAAGACAAAGACAAATTAAAATGTCTATAATAAAATACAATATTTAGAAATCACTTCAGCTATTGGCATTTTGTCTTCAAAAGTCTAATTCTACAAGAAGCATTTGCTTAATCTTAAAAAAATGAAATAACAATGCTATTAAATAGTGGTGCTAGTAAGAAGAAAACTGTCCTTTATTCATCCTGCTGTTCCTTTTCCTTACTTTTCCCCAAAAATAGTTAAAACTAAAGAGCTAATCTTAACTTCAGTTTTTTTCTTCAAGGCATTTTGTTTTTAGTATGGGTAAACCATAGAATGCAAGACTGAATTTTAGTTTTCCAGGCTTTTGTTAGTTATTGTCAACCATTCTTGAAATACAGTTTTCCTTACTGTTGTTAGTTAGCATTGTTAATCTGCTCACCAAAGCTTTCAGAATTGGAATATGGTCAAAAGACAACTGCATCTTTTCCTGTAAACTTGCACATCAGCTGGAGATTTGGATTTTCATGAGGCTTTTACTCATTTTTAAAGTATATCCAGGCTGTTGACGAAAGAGCTTTATTTAAATGAGCTATGTAATCTTTAACAGCAGCCTGTGGAACAGATTTGACAATAAAGAAATATCTCATTACCTAGGAGCTTTGTATATTGTACAGGTGCAACTTGGTAGTTGAGTAGTATAAAAAGATAAATATAAACTGGATTTTGCTCATAAATCTGCCATTCTTACAGTGCCAAAATCTTTAGAGTTGTTGTAATTGTCATTGTTTGAGTTGTAAGAATGAATGGAACTGATAAGGCTTATGTCATTTACATAGAATGCAGCATTCACATAATCTTACTGAATTAATATGACACACACACATTGGTCTTTTGATATAAGAGTAATATCATTTGAAAATAGAGGAAGTGTAGATTTAAGAATGGCACATTATTCCCTGTTTGAAATGTGATGGTAATCTGCTTCAATCAAAAGATCTTAGTAGGAGACTGCTACTAGCTGAGACTACTAGTTAATTGTAGAAATGAGACTCCTGATATTTGTTCCACTTTTGTATTTTTGTTTTCCATTTCATATTTTTTCATAACTTGATGCCTAATGTTAACAGGTTCTATTGTCTAATTACAAAACAATGTTATGAAAACCTAATGTCAACCTGGCAATATTACTGGTCCACAGTTGAGTCAAATGAATACAATTAATGAAGATATCTTAATTCATGGCAGGCTTCCAATTCCTAGCCCTAGTGCAACTAAAAGCAGCCATTACAGGGAGGGCCTGCATCACCCTTGTATCCCTGAGTTGCAGTATTCTCAGTTGCTCTGGGGAGATGGTGTATGTGCAGTTTGGTGTGAGATGGTGAATGCTCGTTTGCTCTGTTGGGATGATCAGCACTAACGGCTACAAGAAGCTTAGGTGTGCTTAATGAGGATGGTTTCTTTGGAGGCTTTAGCTGTTAAACTCATAGATATCACTACCAAGCATGTGCAAACTGAGATTTTCAAAGACCTATCATTTGACCCAATTTGGGCAGATTTTCACAGGGATCACAAAAAGCACAGCCCTGACACAAAGGATATTGTCTACCAAATTTCAACCTCTGCTTCAAAGCATATAGGTGGTAGCACTTTTCTAAGCAAAGATCACCAGAATTTTTTAGTGTGGACAAAACAGCACAATACGTTTATCCTGCTGATCCCTGACCTAATCTTGGAGGGTATATATTATATGTAAAATATAATGTATTTACCAAGCATGTGTATAAAAGTACTAATGGATTTTCTTGAAGCTGTAAAAGTAAATAAAAGAAAACACACACACACACACACACACACACACACACACACACACACACACA
>ML682005.1:8780041-8820041 GCA_007922195.1 Podocnemis expansa
ACACACACACACACACACACACACACACACACACACACACACACACACACACAAATAAAAATAGGCTTGGCTATATCTTAAGCATTAAGTGTTAAGGGATTTGAATGAAGCCAAAACTAGAAATTTGTAGTTGTTATAAGCTAGCAAGTTTGTGAAATGCTTAATATTTAGGTCATGCACTGAGTGATGAAAGGTAAACCAAAGGCAAACATACAGTAGCATCTTAGGGTATTTTTGCAATAATCATGGATCTAACTGCATCGGCTATCTTAACTATTGGACATTAATTGATTTAAGTGAGGTGTTAACCATCAGAAGTTTAGCTACAAGTAGCTGGAACACCACAAATAGGCAGGGGGCTGACAGCTTATCAAATATGCCCCTGAATGTGTGTGAGTGGAATAGGAAAAAATGAGTAATAGATGTTGCTTACCCAAGCTTTTGTTGGGACACCAAGGAATGACACAATATAGTCAGGTAGGAAGCCTGGCCCAGCACCCTCCTGCTGGAGTGATCTCCAATTATGTCTTCCATCTTTGTTTCTAAAGATGGCCAAAAGGTTCTAAGTATGCAGCATGTAAGCCTGTAAGTCTAAGCAATGCAGGAAACCATTCTACTGTATTTGTCTCATACTTATCTATATTGATTTTTCTATTATTTCAATTATATCTGCACTAACTAAATCTCATAAAGTTTTTGTATTCTTTAGCAGTTTCATCTTCTTAATTAAGTCCAAGCAGCAATTAGAAAAGGACCTGTTATCTGTGACAATGCATGTGGCATCCCAGTAAATAGGTTTATAATTACAACAGTTGATCAGACTATTGTCCCTAGCCTCATCGTCTCTAACAGTTGAATTGTTCTGGCTGAAATTTTCCAACAAATTCAACCTTAGGTAGACACCCAGCACAGGAAATTTCAGATCAAACAGTTAAACTTGGAAAAAATTATAAGCAACTTAATGGCAACTTAAAATCCATCTTCAAGTGGCTGACAAAGTGGGTTTTTCTCCCACAAAAGGTCTGAGATAAATACATTTGTTAGTCTTTAAATGTACCATTAGACTCCTTGTTTGTTTTGTTAAAATGATGCTTTATAATGGGACATGTCAGATAAGCAACACTGCCCATAACACTGTCGGTCAGGCATTAACTTTATTTAGAGCGTTTTGGATTTGCTATATCATTCCCTCTTGGAATATGTTAAGCTTTGTATAATTCAAATTTGGAGAAATTAAAATGTTAATGACAGAGGGCCTGAACATCCCTTCTTATATATTGGTATAAATCAGAAACTGCACTGAAATCATTTTTGTTAGTGGAAAACAGGTGTAAATGAGAGGCAAATCAGGCTGCTTATGAACATGTAATGCTGGTACCTAGTCCTTGGCTAGGCAGTGGTAACTTGCATCTGATGAAGTAGGCTGGAGCCCACAAAAGTTTATTTGTTAGTCATTAATGTGCCACAGGACTCTCAGGGTTTTGGGTTTTTTTTGTGGTAACTGAGGCAATCTAAGACAAATGTTATCTACCACTGAAAATAAACCTGCGGCTTTGGTGATCTTTCTACTGTTCTTGTTTTTGAAGGTTCCATATTCAATAGGCATACTGAGCCTTTAATCAGATGAATTTCTCTTAGAGGTCTTTGTACTATGCAACATCTGCCCAACAGTGAGGCTCTAGTTTACTATGGGGCAGCTATGACACCATAATAAAAGGAGATCTTCTATCAGCCCTGGGTCTCCCACAGGCTCCTAAATAACAGCATTGACAAGGCTCGCTTCCTGTCTATCCTTCTGTGCTATGGTTTACATAACATGCTGACTCCTTTATTCCATGCAAGAATTTCTGCTTCTTCATTACTGATGTCATGTAATTTAATGTAAAAGTATGTACCCTAAATTGGGTCAAAATTATGCACTAGGGAGTTCCATGGGCTTCAGTAGGATGTTAATTAGTGCAGAATTTGTCCCAAGACATATTTTTCTGTATGTTTGTGGACTCTCTCATTAATTTATACTGTTGTTAAAAAATCATAAGGATGTTATGATCCAAACTTAGCCCAGTTATAATCTATCACAATTCCACTGTAGTCAGTGGCGGTGGAGTCACGTGATCTTGCATCTGATCCCCAGCCTTCAGGTGTTATCATATGCTTTTGGTCTGAACTTTCACCTGCCTGAAAATTGTTATACTCTGTTGCAATAGGTGCCTTCAAATCCTAGTTCCTCTAGTGAGAAATTACAGATAGAGACAGTAGGTCTCATTTTCACACTGGTGTAAATCAGGACTGAATTAAACAAAGTCTGTGGAGGCACATTACTGTAAAAGTAGTCGAGGCAAGAACAGAATCAAACCTCATGTTTTTGTAGGAACCTCCCTGGTGCTGGGGCAGCAGCAGTAACTGATTAACAACCCCTTTTTTTCCCCAGAGCTGTGCTGATATTATTGATGATACTGATATATAAACAGAGCCATATGCTCCTCTCTGCTGAGTGTCACAGGGGAATGAACAATAACAAAAAAAAAGACTAAAGCAGGGCAGTAAAGCCCCCAAACTGCAAAATGGGGAAGGCAGCTCCTCCACAGCATACTTCCCCTCTCCCCAGGCCAGGAACTTGTAGAGGTGCATCCACAGGGTTAAATCTTCCTGGTTTATGGGGTAGGGAGGGGGAGGAGCCATTCACTGCACCATTCCCCCCTCCCAGCAAAGTAGAAATCTGTGGAAGTTAATGTTTCTCTTTGCAGCAGTAACTTCTACTCTGTGCTTGCACAAGCCTCAAGTCTTCCTCTCAAAGGGGTTATTCTGTAGTCAGCCAAGCTGATGTCACAGACTCGAGAGTAACATTGCATGGCAGGTCCTGCAGGGGGATTAGAGATTCATTTTCCTGTGAATCCCCAAGGTTTGGCATTCCAAAGGGGCAGGAAGGTTTGGAGGTTGTGCTGCTTGTCTCTTTGGTAGCCCACTCCTTGCTTCAGCCCTGCTCCATGAAGGGAGCACATTTGTCACAAATGAAGGTGAATATCATGCAGTGTGTGGGTGGTCTGGCTGTTTTGTCCCAAGACAGGACATTCTCATTTCTAACCATTTTAAATTTGTTTTATTTTGAAATGCATAGAAACAAATTATATTTGTCAGATTCACAGGGATACATTTCTAAATATATTTACTTTCAGATTTCTCAAGGGTTCTTTCAATCAATGAAACCTAGCAATGACTTTACAATTGCCTTTTTACCTTTGACATTCCTAGCTGAAACAAGATCAAACAGCTGGGAAAGAATTAAAGACAACTTGTTTGGATGGGTATAAACTGTTCAGGAAAGACAGGCAGGGAAGAAGAGGGGGAGGAGTAGCACTATATGTAAAAGAGCTCTATGACTGCTCAGAGCTCCATTATGGAAGTGGACGCGTGCCAGTAGAAAGTCTGTGGATTACATTGAGAGGGGAAAGCAACAAGGGGGATGTTGTGGTGAGTGTCTGCTATAGACCACCAGACCAGAAGCAGGAGGTGGAGGAGGTGTTCTATGGACAACTAGCAGAAGCTTCTAGATCACAGGCCCTGGTGCTCATGGGGGACTTCAGTTACCCTGACATCTGCTGGGAGGCCAATACAGCAGTGCATGGGCAATCCAGGAAGTTTTTGGAGAGTGTTGGAGACAACTTTCTAGTACAAATGCTGGAGGAACCAAATAGGGGCCTTGCACCTCTTGACCTGTTGCTCACAAACAGGGAAGAATTTGATCAGGGACATAGAGGTAAATGGCAAGCTAGGCAGTAGTGACCCTGACATGGTTGAGTTCAGGATGCTGATTAAAGGAAGGAAGGAAAGAAGCAAAACAAAAACCCTGGACTTCAACAAAGCAGATTTTGGCTCCCTCAAGGAAATGTTGGGCAGGATCCCTTGGGAAGCTAATCTGAAGGGGAAACGAGTCCAAGAGAGTTGGTTATATTTTAAAGAAGCCCTGCTACGGGCACAGGAAGTTGCCATTCCAATTAGGAGAAAGAACAAACATGTGAGGCAGCCAGAATGGCTTAGCCGAGAACTCTGCTCTGAGCTTAAACATAACAAGGAAGCTTACAGGAAGTGGAAGCTTGGTCAGATGACTAAGGAGGCATATAAAGATATTCCTATGGACTGCAGGGATAACATTAGAAAGGCCAAAGGACAAATGGAGCTGTGGCTAGCGAGGGATGTAAAGGATAACAAGAAGAGGTTCTACAACTATGTTAATAATAAGAGGATCAGGGATGGTGTAGGTCCCTTGCTGAATGGCGCAGGCATCCTCGTGATGGAGGATAAGGGAAAAGCTGAAGTGCTCAATGCTTTTTTTGCTTCAGTTTTCACAGGCAGGGTCAGCTCCCAGCCCACTACCATGGGTATGGCAGACTGGAGAGAAGAAGAGACGCCCGTGGTGACGGAAGGTCAGGTTAGGGACTGCTTAAAGAAGTTGGATGTGCACAAGTCCATGTGGCCGGACAAACTGCATCCAAGGGTGCTAAGGGAATTGGCCGATGAGATAGCAGCACCTCTGGCTGTTATCTTTCAAAACTCATGGAGAACGGGGGAGGTGCCAGAGGATTGGAAAAAAAGCAAATGTAGTACCTGTTTTCAAGAAAGGGAAAAAGGAGGATCCGGGGAATTACAGACCAGTCAGCCTCACCTCAATCCCTGGAAAAATTATGGAGCAGGTTCTCAAAGAATCCATCCTCAAACACTTAGAGGAAAATAAAGTGGTCAGGAACAGTCAGCCTGGATTTACCAAGGGTAAATCATGCCTGACCAATCTCATTTCCTTCTATGATCAAATGACTGGTTTTCTGGATGCAGGAAGAACCATTGATGTGATATACCTTGATTTTAGCAAGGCTTTTGATACAGTTTCCCACAGCATTCTCACTGGCAAATTAAGGAAGTATGGGTTGGATAGGTGGACTATAAGGTGGATAGAGAACTGGCTAGATCAACGGTTTCAGCGTGTAGGAATCAATGGTTCCACGTCTAGCTGGCAACCAGTCACGAGTGGTGTGCCCCAGGGGTTGGTCCTGGGGCTGGTTCTGTTCAACATTTTCATCAATGATCTAGATGATGGAATAGACTGCACTCTCAGTACGTTCATGGATGACACCAAGCTGGGGGGACCAGTAGACACGTTGGAGGGCAAAGACAGGATTCAGGGAGACCTAGATAAATTGGAACAGTGGACCAATAAAAATCTTATGAGGTTCAATAAGGACAAGTGTAAAATCCTGCACGTGGGATGGAAAAACCGCATGCACTGCTACAGGCTGGGAAACATTCAGCTAAGTAGCAGCAGTGTAGAAATGGACCTGGGGGTCATGGTGGATGGGAAGCTAGATATGAGTCAGCAGTGTGCTCTTGCTGCCAAAAAAGACAGTGGAATACTGGGCTGCATCAAAAGAAGTATTACCAGCAGATCAAGGGATGTGATCATTCCCCTCTATTCTGCACTGGTGAGGCCACATCTAGAATACAGTGTCCAGTTTTGGGCTCCCCACTACAAAAAGGACAAGGGACATGCTAGAGAGAGTTCAGTGGAGGGCAACCAAAATGATTAAAGGGCTGGAGCACAAGCCCTATGAGGAAAGACTGAAAGCATTAGGCTTATTTAGTATGCAGAAGAGAAGATTGTGGGGGGATTTGATAGCAACCTTCAACTACTTGAAGGGATGCTCTAAGGAAGATGGAGCTCAACTGTTCTCGGTAATAACAGAGGACAGAACGAAGAGCAATGGTCTCAAGTTGCAGTTAGGGAGGTCGAGGCTGGATATTAGAAAAAACTTTTTTTACTAGGAGAGTGGTGAAGTCTCGGAATGAGCTGCCGAGGGAGGTGCTGAAATCTCCATCTTTGGAGGTGTTTAAGGCCTGGCTGGACAAAACCATGACTGGGATGGTTTAGTGGGAGTGGTCCTGCTTCTGGCAGGGGGTTGGACTAGATGACCTCATGAGGTCCCTTCCAACCCTATGATTCTGTGATTCATGGTGCAGTAACGGATTTAGAAGAAGGTTATGGCCTCCTTTAAGGGAATAAGGCTATATCTATAATGCAATCAGACAAGTGACTGCAAATGTAACATGTTTTAGAATAGCTTTGATCCAGCTAACTCAAATAACAGTAGTACTGAAGCCACAATGGCACAGGCTAGCCAGCTGAATAAGTGCAAAATATCTGGGCAGGCCTGTACCACCACACCTTCATTGCTGTCAAGGGCTATGTCTACACTAAGAAAAGTTAGTTTGAATTTGTTAATTCAAACTAATAAGTTCGAGTTTAGTTTAAACTGGAACTTATTATTTCAAATAAACAACATGGAACTCATTACATTCAAACTAAGGGTTAATCCTTGTCTACATTGTTGTTAGTTCGATTTAATGATCAGATTAAGGACTTAGTTCAAACTAACCAGCAGGTCTTACTAGTTCGACCTAAGCTTTCATTAGTTCAAATTAAGGAATTCCTTAGTTCGAACTAATGAAAGCCAAGTGTAGACAGACACTAAGTTAGTTCGAATTAAGCCTCCTCAATCCAAACTAACTTGCAAATGTGGACATACCCAAAGCTAGCTCAGGTATGTCTACTCATGTTCCAGTCACACCTCAGGCTCTGATTGCAGTGTTAACATACCCTGAGGAAGAAAAGGGAAAACCCCCTGTGGATTGCTGCTCATGATGAGCAGGAGTTGCTTTAGTTTGGTAGTATTCCTGAGTACTCAGCTGAAGCAACAAATCGTTCCTGGATGCGCAGAGTTGGGGATGGCACTGGTTCTTTTCCTGGAATGATGAGGGAGCCTGTCTGCTTATGAGTTCCAGAGGGGTAGCCATGTTAGTCTACTTCAGCAAATCAAACAAGGAGTCCTGTGGCACTTTTAAAGGCTAAACGATTTATTTATCACTTGAGCTTTTGTGGGAGAAAATCCCACTTCATCAGACACTTTGAAAATGGGGAGTTTACAGAATGGGAGGAAAATACATGCATGGAAGTGTAAATCATAGGATCCTATTCTCTTGTGAAAGCTCATGTGATAAATAAATTTCTTAGTCTTTAAAAGCACCACAGAACTCATTGTTTGTTTTGCCTCCTTATGTGGGCTTTTAATGAAATTTAGATAGCATGTATTATTTACAGAAGCAAATATGCCAAATATACACATATTAAGCTCAAGCAGTAATTTCTGAAGAAGTGAATAAATATTTCTATTAAAGTAGCCCCCAAAACTCCAAGCAGATTGAGGCTCCGGTGTGGTGAGCACTGAACAAATGCATTGTAAGGTGCAATCCCTGTTCATTCTCATTGAAGACAAGAGGCAAGTGGGTGTAATAACCATAGGAAGATGAAGAGAGGAACTGCGATGAGTACAGAAGTGATAGAACTATGTGCTTACCTCACCTAGTTATAATTTGCAAGTTTTCTCTCACTTCTTTAAAACAAGAGATTAATGAAATTCCTATTGGACATTAGTCATTATAAGATGGCAATTTCCTGTATGCATGTTGTACTGAATTGTTTGTGATAGATAGCACATGAAAGTTTTGAAGGTTTCACTTGGCTTGGAGAAGACAAAAATTTGAATATGGAAGCAAATCTTATGACATCTTTCTGTCTGACCCCATTCACCATCTTGAATCAAATCCTTCTGCCATCTCCCAGCCTTCCTTCTCTGCCCTCCATTTTCCCCTCCACAAGAACTCATTCTGTAACAACATGTCTTCTCACAGATGACAGAACACTGATAATCCACGGTAGCATGGCGTCCATCTGACACTTCCTTTATTGGGCTGCAGCAGATAGTTTTATTAAAATCCTGTGTGTGGTTTTTTCCTCACCTGCCTCCCTGCTGAAGCCCCACAAAAGATCAAATCTTCTGAGATCTGCAAACAATTGCTGGAATAGCAGAGATTGAATGCCCATAGGGACCTCAAGCTAGATTTCAGAAAAAGTATTTAGCATGTTAGGGATCAGAGAGGGAGCAATAGTACTTAGATAAATTACTTAGACTGAAAAATATGTACCCATTTGGTTTCGTATTTTGGCCATGATTAGAGCTGATTTTTGTGTTCCCAACATGTTCACCCAATTTTTATTCTATGTCATTTTTAATTCATAATACCTTTCCTGTTGCCAAATTGAAATAAGTAAATGATAAAACCTGATGTACAAATATATGTGTTAATATTTTATGTAGTTAATTATTAAAATGCTGCATGCTTACAGATTTCATAAGCCAATGGGAGTTGTGGAAGCTCAGCACCTCTGAAAATCAGCCCATTAATTTTGAAAATGCTTATTAATTACTATCTAGGCCATAATAGTTTCTTTGACATCACTGTTGTTTATGCTCTTCTGGAAAAAAAGTGGGTTTTTGCTTAGTGTGATATGCTGGCTCCTAAGAGCACTTATATATTATGATATATAAAGCCCTCTTTATTAGTGGTCCCATTATTGACCTGTAGCATTGACCTTAATGAATTGTAGCATTTCCAAAGGAATTCTAGAATCTATTGTGTTAATCTGGTTCACAGGCATATTCATACAGGCTGTGTACTAACGATAGCTATGAAATTGTTATTGAAATAATTAGCATGCTTGAACACAAAACCATGTTTCTAAACAAATTAATTTAGTTGGTTTTAATTTGTGTTTTTCCAGATCAGCCAAAGGCACTAGTCCAGATTTTGGACAAATGCTGGCAGAATTTCAGTTTAAGAAATAAACTAACTTTCAATTATAAGAGTACACAGCTATCTTCAACTACATTTTATATTGGTAGCTTTTCAAATCTGATTAAAAGATTTTGCTTCTAGGCTGAGACCTGCTATGCCAAGTTTTTCTGTTTGAGTTATAAACACTTGAAAATTATGGAAATTCAGACACAGTATTAACTATGAGATGTGAGAATGAGGCTTCTATAGTGACTGGTAAATTGTAAAAACATACTGTCAACATTTCCAGTTTGAATCATTTCAATTAGACCCTCTTCTAATCAGCAGAATTCTATGATCTGGGGGATGTTTTTCATATAAAATCTTATTAAAAAAACAGTGTCAGTTTTCAACAGCTGCATTTGCTGTAATTTAGTGCAGTTAGATGCCTTCATGTCACATGGTTATAGCTAGGTAGATTAATAGGGAGTTCTATCTGGAAATTTCTTTCCTGTTATTGTTCTCCCTCAGCAGTTGATGGCTAAGTTAATTCTCTTTAGTTTTGTCATGCTCTAAAGCACACATTGCCAAGCTATGATAAGCTTTACAAGAGGAAAAAGCCACGGTGTCCATCAAAGTCTTAAACTTGTATTTTAAACTTTGCCCTGACCTGATGTGCCATTCAAAAAGCTTCAAAAGATTATTTTTTTAAAGAAAGGTTCAATATGTCCTGAGGCTATCGGTTTTGAGTTAAACTGGGTGAAGTAGAAATATTTTACTCATCAGCTTTGCAGTCACAGAGTTTGCCTCAGCTAGAACAAAACTGCTGAGGCATTTAGAGAAAATTAACCCCCCATCCTGGCAGCCAGATGTGACTGGTTTCTGATGAATGCACATGAGTGGGCTGAAAAATCAAGAGACTGTGAAATTCCTGTCAGGTCCGTACAGTGCAGAATGGGCTATTGACTGCTTTCTATATTTCCCTCCATCATTCTTCTTGAACACTGCCATTAATTTCCTCTCCTGCTCTGACTTTTTTCCCCCCTTCTTCCCCCTTTAGCTCTCTGTGCTGCAAAGCAGGATGCACAGGGCATTGGTGGAGTACTTCAAACAGCGAGGCCTCCATAGCCAGGCAGGGCTGGCGAAGTTCCAGGCAGCCTCTCATGAGAATGCTCAGAAAATATTAGCTGTGCAGGTAGGTGATTGCAGGCAAGTAGGAAAGATCATTCTGATCTAGATTGAAAAGCAAATGATGGGTAGTGTGATGAAGCATTAAAACCATATCCCATCAGAGTTTTATAAATTTTTAACCTCTTTAATAAACTGGAATTGCATGAAGGATGAATTCAGTAAGTTAGCACATATACCATGCATAGTTTAAAAAAAACAGAAAGATTAGATTTATTTCACACAAACCTTTGAAAAGATCATTATAAATACACTGAATATGAACATTTGAAAAATATAGAGGCATTAGTGCTTCTCTTCAGCTGTTTAGAAAACATTATTGTGTACTGCTTTGCAAATCTTATTGCTATGGTAAATAATATTATCATTTTCATTTTATTCATATTTAATTTCTTTAGTTTAAAACTGCTATTTAGCTAAAGTGCATCACCTTCATAACTAGGTTATGTGATAACTTCACCTTTATCCAGCAATAAACAACGTGTGGTGGAAGGGAGGGACTGCACAAGGTTTAACAATGATTTCCTCAAGGGGTGCACTGTTTAATATTTTATGGGTCAATCTTTTTTTCAGGTATATGCTTACTTTTACTGGGGAAAATTATTACTCTGTAATATAGTTTAAATGTACTGTTTTTATCTCATTCAGTGGTATATAACATTTTTGTAAAGCCACTCCTTTCAGTCATTTCCTATAGTTAATGGCTATAACCAGAGGATATTTGAGAAATGTTTATAAAAGACTTGAGTGAAAAATTTCTTCAGCCCAGTTTTGGCTAAATAAATAAAGTAGCTGATAGAGCTTTCATGTATTATATTCTTACAAATTTTAATTTGTATTTTCAGCCATAGGAAATGCCATATTTGTATTAAACTTTAATATTATGCAATTCCACTTCACAACTATTATTAGCATGATTTAAGAAAAAAAACTAGCTTGAACAAAACTTTCAGAACTACTTGAAATTTGCACCATCACTATGATCCATTTTCAAGACCTTCACTGAGGGTTTCCTAAACCGGTGGCTTTTGTTATCAACATCAACAACAGTGAAACAGAATTGGAAGTTTTAGAAAATCCAAATCAAATTGACAGGGAAAAAAAAGAGAATGAGATTTTGCACTTTTCTAGTGGTTTGAAATGCTCTGTTAATTTTTATGGAGTATTTCATCAGTGTTCTCTTTTTTTTTTTTTGTCAGATATTGTATTAGAATTGTGTGCTTATTAAGACAAATAAACTGTGAATTATATCCAAAATTTTACCTTTAAAATTTAAGAAATTGAGAATGCTTGCCTTTAAATCTCACAATGGCAAGACTATGATGATGAGTTTTGATCTCTTTTATATTCAGCTTCTCTAACTGTGATGAAGGAAAGATGTGATTAATATGCAGCCTCGAGCTGATGAATAGTAACAACAGTTATATAGAAGCCACAGGTGCCAGTTGGTTTCCTCACATATGAATCTTTAAGTTAGCAAAGTCTAATGTTATGTAGCATTTTAATGGCATTGTTATGAACATAACCTGTGATTGGAGCCTTATATCAATAACTATATTGTAATGAATGAGCTCCCTGGAAATCTTTCGTTGTTGCATAAAATAAATTATTTCTATCATTCACATTGAGAATAAATTGACTCTATAAATTAAAGTTATCCTGAGCAATTGTAGTAGCTAGAAATGGGCCTATAGCCATCCTTTAGATGCAAACCTCGTCAGCATTTGGGGAAGTTCCAGTCCAAATTTTCAGCTCAAAACTGTCTTTAAAAACAACATTTAACTGGTGTTTGAGAAACACTGGCACAGGGTATTTTCCATGTGCTGGTGTCACCCATTCTAATGTGGATTCTGATACCCCTGCTATGTTTAATACATAATTTTATTTGAAATGCCTCTTTGTGTAGGGGCTTGTCTACGTGATGGTGTAATGTACTCGGTGGCTGTGTGATTTCTAAAATGGACTAACATCCTGTGCATCAATTGGTCCATGTAGACCCTGCTGGTGTGCTTCAACATAGTGCTTTTTAAACAGTGCTACATTAAGGCACCTCAGGGAAACTTCAGTGCATACCAGTCTACATGGACCAAGTAATGGGAAATAGTATGCTTTGAAATAGAAAATTAAGACGGAAAAGCTAGTGTAGGGAGGCGATAGTAAACAATTCTGAGGTATTAAAAGCATGTTTCCTGTCAGCAAAATGTAACGGTATTTTGGAAATCAGAATTCATAGATTGACAGAGTTCTGTGTGAACTGATGCCTTCAATTTAGCATTGTTACAATTCTTATATTGGTGTATGTCACCATAGTATCTGGGTGCTTCCTAAGAGTAAAAAAATGTTAATGATACCTCTTTTCTCCTTTCCCACAAGCGAGAGATGAGTTTAGTTTGTTATTTTTGTTGTTTAATACTTATATCATCATGGTACCTACAGATGGAGGCCCCATTGGGCTAGGCATTGCATAATAAAAAGACACATACTGCCCATAAGACCATACATTCTAATCACTTATATTGGGTACAATAATAGATCGGGCAAAGCACAAGAGAATAATGATAGTCATGAACGGTAATATAGGCAGCAGCTGAAGCACAAAAGGTGCCTAACAATTCTCAAGTGTTTTGTGAGCACCAGAAATGTAAAGGAGGATAATGTACTGGCTTTGCAGATTTTTACTGAGAGCTCCTTCCACCCATACATGGTGACATGAGAACGCATGGTGGTACTTTTTGGAAAACTGAACAAATGGACACTTCAGGGTAGTGTCATTAGCAGAACTGAGTTGGGAATTGACATCTTGGCAGTATACATGAGATCACAGGTACAGCAGGGATAAGCTGTGGAGTGCCTTAAAAGTAAGGATAAATAGATTGTGTTTGATGTTGTGGTGAAGAAGGGGGAGCCAGTGGAGCAGTGCAAAGAAAAGGCATGACATGATCAAAGAGATGAACCAAGAAGATGATTTCTGCAGAAGTGTTTTGGATTCAAAATGAATTTTAAGTCAGGCAAGATGAGATTTGTCAAAACCAGGGAGGAGGATATTGCAGTAGTCAAGATACATGATAATGAGGGTTTGGAGAGCAATTTTAACTGAACAATAAAAGCTAGCTCTTGCATAAGTTGTACAGGCAGAAGCTGTAAGATTTAAATACTGCTTTAATGAAATGGTCTAGAGAGAAGGACAATGTGAAGATAATACCTGGGTTCCAGGCTTGCATGATGGTGATGGCGGTAGTATCCTCAGTGACGTTGAAAAGCGAGAGAGGAGAGGATTGGTTGGGAAACATAAAGAGCTTTGTTTTGCTCAGATTAAGCTTTGCTCAATGTCTGATTTGATGTCGATGAGGTGTCAGAAAGACAGACTGAGATTTCATGACAGGAGTAGACAGGTAAGAGATGGAGCTGTAGACCTAAGAGTCATTGTATAGTGACTATTGAAGTCATACATGTGAATGTTAGTGCAGAGACCTTGCAAAGGGAGAAGAGGAGAGGCCCAAGATAGAGCCCTGTGGGACTGCCTCTGAAAACAGAGCATTAAAGAGGAAGATCCTCCAAATGAAACACTGATGGAGCACTTAGAGAGGGAAGAGGAAAACCGGGAGGATTGTCACAAAGCCAAAGGAGGACACGATTTCAAAAAGAACAATAAGGTTGACAGTGTCAAAAGGAGCTGACAAGTCAAGTAGGATAAGAATGGAGTGTTTTGGTATTTGTTCATATGCTAATATCTGAGAAAATAAATGTATGAAATTGGGTTACTACTGTTGGAAATCTTGGGAAAAGAGAGACGCTTCTATTTTAATTCTGATTGCAGCAATGTTGGTGAGTAGGCATATTTCATTTGGCAGTGTTCCATAATTTGCATAGTGGACAGGAAACTTCAGATCCCCAGAAAGCAGCCAGAGTCAAAAGCCACCTTTGTGATCCCATCCTCCCAGACTGCCTCTTTACCTTCCTTCACCCACATAATGGAAAAGTGTCTAAATTAAAGATGATAGGGGAAAATGGGTTTTAATAATTGTCTTACTCAAATTCTATAAAACAAAAGGCCAAGTCCTGCAACCATTTAACAAGTGTAGAGTTTACTACTGGGAATAAGGAAACCAAAATCAATGGGACTGTTCACAGCAGTAAGCAGTAGTCCTGGTGATAAGCATGATTGGTGGAGCACAGACTGCTTGCTGTCTCTGGGGTATTTAGTTCAAGCTGCCCATAAATCCCCATTCCATCTGAGCACCTGGAGCCATCTGGCCCAGGCTTTCACATGGCAGAGTTACCTCACAGACTTAAATTATCCCTGTGTACATAGGTCCAAGTTCTGTGCTCTACCAAGATTACACTCAGTGAAACAGAGAGGGGGAGTCACCAGGAAGCCATTTACAGCTTCCTGCTTCTCTACAAAACCCTAACATAGTTTGCAGTGATCTGGAGGCTCCCACAACTGGAAACAGCTGGCAGCAGAGCCAAGGCACTGTCCAGCAGTTGAGCATAGCCAGAATACACTGCATTCTAGGTAAATTTTCTTCCTGCCTCAGGAGTGGTGAAGATGATGACAGGACAATGGTTCTCAAACTGGATTGCAACCACAGAGTGGGCCATGAGTTCATTTTAATGGGGTTGCCTGGGTAGGACTGGCATTAGAGGTAACAAGCAGTGCAGTTACCCAGGACCTCACACCACTGGGTGCCCTGCAAAGCTAAATTGCGCCAGCTTCAACCCCAGGTGGCAGGCTTCAGTGTTAGACTTGCTTAGCCATAGGGCAGAAAGCCAAAGCCCAACCCCTACTATGTGGGGCTGAAGCCTGAGCAACTGAGCCCTAGTTTATACTTACTGGGCTTCTCGGTGGCAGTTGATGGCAGATATACAAGGTGTGTAAAATACCTTGTGTATCTGCTGACAACTTTTTAAGTCACCGAGACACACCAGGGGAAGCCGACCACAAATGCCTTGCAGTTGGCTTTCAGCAACTCCAGTTTGGGGGCTGGAGTTGCTGAAGCAATTTCTGGAGTGCAGCCTCGAGTTCATACTCACTGCTGAATCACACCTGGAAGATTGCGCTGATGGTGGTGATTCTCCTGCTGTCAGTATAGATACACCCTAAGCTTTGCAGGGCCTCCTGCAGCCTGAGATCCCAAGCTGCTGCCCTGATTGCCACTGTTTAATGCTGTCCATTCTTCTAGTGCATTTTATATTTAAAATATTAACTGTTCTAGAGTAACACAGAACACTGGGATCATGCAGTAATTTTTTTGGTCAGAATGGGGTCACAGAGCAATGAAATATGGGAACTGCTGATGCAGGTAATGACTGAGCGGGTTCTATGCTGACTGGGCATTCCCCAAAGTTAGGGGTACATGTCCAATCTCTATTCCCTTTGTCCAGAGGTTGAAGTGTTATTCGGGGGGGCCTGGAATGCTCCTGTGAGGGTGGACCCCCCTGCGTGGGCGGCCCCCCCCGGACCCCAGCTCCTGCCTCCCCACATACCAGCACCCCCCCTTCCTCTAATAACCCCCCGCAGCGCGAGCCAGGCCACCCCTGCACTTGCCAATGACAGTACAGCTAGGGAGGTGGGGGCAGTAGGCCCCAGGTCCGGGCAGCAGTGCAGCTGAGGATGAGGCTACGGGCACCAGGTTGAGGCGGGGCATGGAAGGAGAGGGATTTGGGGCAGGGCTTGAGCCCACCAGGAATGCCACTGGCCCCTGTCCCTGTCCCTGCCCCTGCCCCTGCCCCAACTGCCAGAATGCAGTGGAACGCCTCTCTGGGGCCTGCTATTTTTAGGGCCCAGTGTTCAGACCCCTAAAAATAGAACATGGAACCGGAATGCCACATTCCAGGGCCTACTATTTTTCAATGGTGGGCCCTGGAACGCAGCTTTCCAACTCCATGTTCTCTTTTTAGGGTCCCTGGAACGCTGAGCCCCTAAAAATAGTGGGCCCTGGAATGGTGTTCCGGGACTTTCTGCCTTATTTTTAACCCTTGCCTTTGTCTCTCCTGAGCAGAGTAGAATGTTAAATTTGCACTACAGTTTGCAATCAGTTTGTATAATGTATCAAGCACACTGGGATCTCTTCACAGAGACTTTATATGCAGTAGATACTGTTTGTTACTAACTTGCATGTGACAGCAATGAGAGATTAAGAAGTATGTGCTATGTAGAGAAAAGATAAATTAAGGGTCTAAAGATTTTTTTTTTAAAGGCAACAATACTAGTCGCATCCAAAGCATCAAAAACAACATGAATCTCTTCTGTGAAGCCAGAATTTCTGAGCCCACCACTCTGTCAGGCATACCAACTCATATTTCTTTTGCCAGTGGGTACATATTTTCCCTGACATGCTGCTAGAACTGGAAGTAAAATGCACATTCAGAAAAGATTTTGGTTTTTGTGCTTTTTACTGAACAAAATGCATGTAATCATGTAGGAAGTCTACTTTTACCCATATATTATACCTGGATCCTTTAACCCATTCCTTTTTTTAAAACTGAAATATATATGCTATTTTACTTCAAATAATCCCTTTTATTTTACCCCTCAAAACTTTTTAAAATGTAGATTTTATGTATTTTAACATTGCCATATCGTCACTTTGTGTTTTCATGTTTAATTTCTGCCTTTGAAATAGAAGGGATCCATTAAGTGCTCAGACTCACAGTGATTAAACTTGCAGGAAAACACAATTTAAAAATGTCAAATTTTAGTTGTTTAAAAAAAGGATTAAGGCTTTCACTTTTATAATATAAGAATAAACATGCCTGAATGCAGATTTACAATGGAGTAAATTGCTGATGCATAAATCATTTGCTTAAATAATTTGTGCTGGCAATATTGGCCTCTTTACTTGTATTTTAGGAAAGAAGAACACAGGAAACTTATTTCTTGAACAAAATTATCCTGTCTCCTTACAATCTTCCCACCTCTCTCATATGTTAAAAGTCTCCCTTTGTACAGTCTGAGTGTACCCCATGGCCGAATTTAACAGATCAGAAGTTAAGGGGAACCTAATGTAAGCAATTGTTTCCTTAAATTATTGGGCGAATTTCAGGTGTCTTTTATATCCCTGAAGGAAGAATATGATCTTTCACATAGAACTAAGAGAAAGTTCCATGTGTGAGGCTGTACAATAAACTGACTTTTGATCCATATGTATGGTAATTGCATAAGAGTTAAAGCCCATAATAAACAATAGGAAAGAAATAATGGAAATTGCTGAAACTTAAGCCAATTTTTCTGAAAATCTAAGTTATAAGGGAGTCCTTCCTTGACAAGGTTTGAGCACTTGTGTGCAATGTTATAGGAGAAATTACAGTGCTGTTAATCTGTGTTGTCCTTGTTCTATAGACCACTAGAGGATTTCAGTTTACAGGCCATTTTGCCCAATCACTAAATACATTTTTAATCAGTTGTGAAATAAGAAATATATCTTAATAAAAAAGCTCAGGGTACTAAGGTTGGGGTGCACTTGCACGGAAGCCTACAAGGTTATTGCAAAAGGTATTTGCTATACAACTGAAATTTTATCAAATAAATAACACTGTTGTGGAGTTTTGATTATTTAGTTCATCAGTAGTTAGAGTATTCATCTACTTTAATCATGTTAGTTATGAATGTTTTTCAGTAATCTGGTTAATTACATGAAATGGGAGGTGTTGGCTGAATTTTCAAAACTGAGTGGTGATGGGTATAACAATATTTAGATCTGTAACTATAACTCAGTCCTGACTTTCCTTAGCTTAGTTAGACCATCCTTTCTAGAAAAAAGCTTTTTACAGCTATAATCAAATTGCCAAAATTATCTTTGTGGCTAACATACTAGGAAAGACAGTATCCTTAGTGTCACCTTTGCAACTTTTTATTGTTTAACAGATGGCTTCCTCTGACACTTACACCACAAAACTGCCCTTTAAAAGTGTGTGAAGATTGTTGGCTTGGCTCTCCACTGCCTTGCTCCCTGCACAGTCATTCACAGTTGTGCAAAGTGGCTGTAAAACTCTACTGTTGCTTCTTAGAGTTCGGAGAATTCCAGTGTCATGTTAACTTTATATTCACTTTGCTCAGCTATATGTGACTACATAAGGAGCAAAGCAGTAAAGGATCAGAGTCCTTTTATTTCAGTTTGACTTCAATGCTTTTTCATTATTATGTCTTTCTTGGTTACATTAGACTTTGTGAATTATCCAGGGGTCTTTTTAAGATCCCTGGGCAGGATTATCAAATAGCGTAAATCAGCATAACCCCAGCGACTTTAGTAGACTTATACTAATTTACACAAGAGGCGCATCTAACTTGTTATGCTCTTTGGGCCAGATCCTCATTTGGGAAATTTTGCAGAGGTCAGCAAAGGAGAGTATCCTCCCTTCTAAGCTTGTAGAATGTCAGGGCAGTTGCTGGAAAGGCAGCCATCCTTGTGGAAATCGTTTGTAGACCTGCATAGCCCGGTGTATGATCCTGGCATCCTGTTCAACTATCCTCATTTAACAGAGGACCCAAATGCAGTTCTTTTTAGGACAGGGTCTTCTAAAATCATGGACTCTGGTGGAAGAGTCTGCCCACTTGTCTTTGGAAAACCATTCAATTATAGTTTGCTGCTTATTTGTCAGATAGTAGTCAATTTGTTAAGGCCATCTTTTGTTTTCTAACTTAACACAGGTGTGTTATGGCATACCTCAGGGTTGATGATCTTCATATTTTTATGCTCATTCTTTTATTTTTCTCTGTTATAGGCTGAGTTATTGCCATTTATGCTGATTACACTCAGTTGTAATCTTTTTTGCCTGCTGATTTCTCTTTAGCAGTCTTGCTGTTTCTGTCTTGTCTTGGAGATGTATGGAGTTAGATGACAGATAACTTTTCTTAAGAGGACATTGCTACACACAATTTTTAATTAGTTTTAAAAAAAATTATATTTACTTATTTGTAGTAACCATTTAAAAGAATGAAGATTAATTTTGCTGAGCACAATTTTTAATTAGTTTTAAAAAAATTTATATTTACTTATTTGTAGTAACCATTTAAAAGAATGAAGATTAATTTTGCTGAGCACAAATTCTCCCATTATTCCTTTGTAAAACTTTTTTTGTATGTTTGAAATGGAATTGGGACCCCATAAGATAGCTGTCTTTGTTTCTGCTCAAGTGGGCTGGTGGCTTCTGACTTGAACAGTTTGTCAGATGTAGCAAATTAAAGTCCCTGCACCCTACATGAGTGACCATGCTTCTGCAAGTAAGATCCAAATTCTGTTTGTCTCCATTGGCTCAAGATAGTCCGTCACTTCTAGAATACACTAAACATCATTTGAACTTTCAGTTCCTACCTTTACAGCTTGTCTTATACTTTTTATTGAGGGATATTTTCTTTTCACCTATCAGGAGCACCACATTTACATGTACTTCCAATTAATATATTTTTCTAATTCTAATTTCTGCTGTGAGCAGAGGTTTGGACTAGTTTATCTCCTGAGATCTCTTCTAACCATAATCTTCTATGATTCTGTGAACTGGGAAGTCAGCAAGTAGGGTGTCATTTCAGAAGACTAAAACTTTTCACCTCAAATGCTTATGTATTCTGGATCAGAATCCCTGGCTTTTTTCACAACTAGATCTCATACCTGGTCTTCTTAAATCAGCATTCTGTTGAGTTTTGTGTGCAGGCAGGTCCAAACGATGACCATATCAAGTTCTCCCCAGAAACTGTGGATTCACTTCTTTTTTGTTGGTGACAGAGCATCAAGTGGAGCTTGACCCCAGCATAACTGCTCATAGCTACTCATGTTTGATGGAGAGGAGTTGTCTGGGGAGAAAGAAGAGGCTAGTCTCAAAAAAACCCTTTGATTTTCTTGACTCTGGTTCATTCCTTCACATCTCGTGGCATAGGGCAAAATTCTGACATCCTTACTCTGACAGATTTCTCATTATAATGTATGAAATTAAGTGCATGTAGACAGGTATAAAGAACTTGGTGTAACTGAGTCATATTTAGGTTTTGATGCCTTGAGTACCCCTCACCCTCCTCAAATGAAGTATTGCTTCCTCTAAAGTACTCATGCTGATCTTGATGTTTCTTAGTAATTTATTCATGACCTCCAGTAGCCCTGCTTCTAATACTGCTGCATGGGTAACCAAGCTGTTACATCCTATAGGGCAGCAATAGAAATCCTGCAAGACCTGCCAACATCTTATACAAAGAGTTGCTCCAATGGCGGTTTGGCTAGATGTGCAGTACAATCAGGGTCAAAGTGTTCAGCCGCTGCCTTTACAGCTGCTAGAGTTCTAGGATCCTCTTTCCTCAAACAGCATAAGCCTCGCCTTTTTGCAAAGGTTCCAGAACATTTAGCCAACCAGTCTTTTTCATCTTGGGAGGCTCTTCTTATTCATAGTTAGACTAGGACCCTTCTATTCTGGTTACCCACAGACACATGTCATCCATGTTGTCTAGCATATCTTCAATTTTTTTCTCAGAATACATTGTAAATTGACCCAAAGGAGAATGCATTCAAGCTCAAAATGATAGTAAAAAGGAGAATTGGTCTTTATTATAAGTACTTCTTGGTAATGAAGAAGAGAGAAGGTTTGAGATCCATCCTGCATCTTGGAGACCTGGCTTAAACATCAATGGGTGCAGCCTATGAAAAAATCTAAACACTGTTTTCACTCTAGGGAAGTGTCATCATAACTGTCAGACTAACCAAGCTGGATTTTGATAAGCACGAGACGACAGTGCTACAATTCAGTAGTTTTCCTACTCAAAGCTTAAATAAGCAGTAAGCAATGCTGCATGACCTTTACCTCCACTGTTCAACCGGTAATTATGAATAATAATCATTTCCTGTGTATGGTGTTGGACTTGAGAGCATGAACTGCCACAGGATATCAATGTCAGTTTAAGAGTAGGAAGAGGGGTTATCAGAACTTCCATACCATGGTAACGATAAAGAAGGTCAGTTTGTTTCATACTGAATCAGACCAAGCATTAGTCCTGGCTGCGTGTGTGATATTTGCAAACTTGCTGGTCATGACACTTTATGCTTTCACAAAGTGGCATAACAGGATCAGGAAATATCAGTCCTGTATCAACTGGCTCATATGCATATTTGCCATTAGCGATGAACAATTGGTTCATTCCTCAACCTGCATCCAAGGCACATTCCAAGATCATAAAAAACAAACAAACAAAACCATCATCACACATGGAATGCCAGTAATTCATAGGATTTTGAGGAGCACAAATATTTTTTTTGCAAAAATAATTTAATTTCATAAAAGTAAACTTTACCTATGGTTGACATGTTGGTAAATTAATTTTTTGAACATTGTGGTTAATTTGGAACATATAAAATTATTTGTTATTTAACAATATATTATGCACACACAAAAACTATGTTAAAAGAACGTTATTAGGAAATGCCAGAACTGGAGCTGTCTTTGTAACCTTAAACCATCCTCCTTGTGCATGTCCATTTTGATCCAGGCTTTAATTATATGATCTTTTTTTTTTTTTTTTTTTTTTTTTTTGCCTTGGACTCCCTGTGGAAAGTATCATTTAAATGATTGCATAGGATCACTTAGGAACTGTATGGTGGAAGGAAGCATAGGATCCAGCTCTCCAAGCCAGTATTCAACTGCTTTAACAATCCTTCCTCTTCTGGCTTCTGCCTCATTTACTACACACCTTCCAACTTCTGCAACAAATAAAAGAGGGGTCCTGCAGATACATCTCCTTCATGGCACAACTCAGATTGATTCTCAGAGCAAGTCCCTCCATGCACTGAATGAAGCAGGGGTCCTTTGAAAATGGAGTATGCAATCATGTAATTAAAAATGGTATCATAAAGCATGTGCACAAGGAATTGAATTGTGAGACCTGGCTCAAACACCTGGAAACTCTGGGAGCCATTAGCTGAGCTGGGAGCCAAGTGCCTAAAAGATTCGAGAGCACCCAGGGATTCCTGAACCCAAGGAAGATGGCTTGGAAGCCCTGAGATACCTGATTCCAGGCTCCTTGCTGAATAGCTGTGAGACAGCCTGGTGGAAACCAGTTCTAGTCTGGGTTGCTAAAGAGCCAGGCCAGTTAGCTGGTATTAAACCAGGCAGGCAAGTTTTGAAACCATCTGGCAGGTAGGATTTCATTGGACCGTAATGTTTTAGATCACTAAAATTTTGTTTCTGAAAAATGTTTTTCTTCCAAGTCAACTAATTGTCATTTACTGATGGAAAAATTCCCCATCACAAAACTTCTGACCAGTTCTACTTCTTATGCATTCTGACCTCCAGGGAGAATACTACTTTGCTTCACTTAACAGAGTTCCTGGTACATGGGACAACAAAGGGGAAAACATACCATCAGAATCAGTTCTTATGAGATTTGGGCCCAAAGTACAGAATTTGCACAAGATATCTGTCATCTTCAATCAGTGGACTATAGAGAGGTTTCATATTTATTGCTTTAACTAAAGAAGTCAATGGTAATTTTTGCATGAGCAAGAAAAGCAACTGTGAGTCAGAGAGAAAGGTGGTTATTTAACCACTTTGCATCAGAAAGAGAATCAAAGAACCTTTTCTAGATTTGCCTTGACTGCAGTACATTCCTCCTTTTTATAGCTAAGAAAAGTTGGAAATTTAATATTTCAAGAGGATGTGGTTGGGGGTCGAATATTAAGAAGTTATAGTATAATCAAATACTAACTACAATGTTACAGGTTAAAAGTTGGAGTTTAAAATCAGTTTAGCTAGTGCAATGAGTAATGAATTACGGAGATACGATTATGATATTTTATACTAATGAGATTTAACCTTCCAGCAGCACTTTGGGCTACCCAAAGTTGAATAATCTTCTTCTACCCATTTGTAGCGTACATCATGATGTATCACAGACTTTAAGATGAACTGTTTACATGCTGAATGCTTCTCTTTGGCATCTCCTCTGTTTTTGTCATCCAAATTAATTATGGATCTCCAGTAAACATGCTGATATATAATAGATTATAAACTCCTCTCTTGAACTCTTAACTATGGTTGCAAAGTAGATTATCACATTTAAAGAAAGTGCTTTAAAAATTTAGACGTTTAATTTAATTATCTTTTCCCAGAAGTATACAAAGAAATCAGAATCCTAGGGTGAATAACATTATACTTGTATAAGAAAACTTACAAGAGCATTTTTGCCTCAAACTCAATAATTTTAGTTATAATCACTAACTATGTTTTTGTTTTATAGAACCAGTATGATTTAGAAAAAGAATAAAATTGCTTTTAAAGTACAAAAATAATTATGAACCACTTGAAACGTAATGTCTGTGTTTTATTTCTCATCAGAATTCATTAGTGTGTAACATCAATAATTTAGCCCATCATTTGCCAACACTGACTTGGCTCAGTAGTTCAATCATGTAACCCTGTAAACTCACTTTCCATTAAAATGAATGTTGCTGACAAAGGATAACTAAAGAGATACTTCATTTATTAACTAAAGAGATACTTCATTTATCAACATTTTTAAATTAGGAGTTTGAGACCACAGACGCTTAGCTGGATAAATTATTCAATAGAATTTTTACATTAGGCCTAAAGACTTCTGTAGCATTAAATACAATGTTATATGAAATTATAACTGTCTTTCATTTATGGAACATGCAATTCATAGTCTACTATTCAAGAAGCCAAAAGAGCCATCTGCAGAGAATCAAATGACCTACCAGAATGAAACTTGACTGCCTTACTTAGAATTATAACATGTGTAATAATTACTCTGCATCCTGATTGATTCAGCCAAGCATTTCCCACAGAAAACTGATAACTTCCTACTACAAACACTCTAATCTTACACAGTCAGAAAATATCAATTTGAAGTATTAAATATTTTAGACTATTTTATGGTGAGCAGTGTCTGCCAATTATTCATTATCTTCCCCAAATATAGGCTTTAAGACATTTCACATTCCACATCTGTTGTCTGTCCCTTGCCGCTCCAGTTTTTAAACTGAAATTATACACCTGTCCTATTTTAATAAGATGCTAGTTGCGTTTCCTAAATTTCTGTCCTACATCTTGCTGATAGGTTGACACATCACAATTTGGATTTAAGCATTTTTGTGTTTTTGGAATATATAGACTGTGTGTGCTGCTGCTGAAGGCAGTGCTGCCTTCAAAGCATCCAGCCAGTAGTTGCTGCTGTCTAGCCAACCAGCTCTGGAGGTCAGCCATGCACAGGCCTTACAGATGGAGCCATGGCATGTGTGGGGGCTGTCAGTTTGTGACCCCTTCATAATAAACTTGCAGTCCCTTAGGGTTCCTGACCATGAGTTTGAGAACCCCTGCATTACTGCAATCTGTTCCCTCAATCCACAGTTTAAAAAAAAAAAAAAAAAATCAACACAAGCTTCCTGACACTCTAACTGGCTTAAGTGTGGAAGACCAAGATCAAAACTCCTCTCTATATCTCTGACCAAAAGTGATTTTTTGGACAATAAGTGGAACATTCTTGCTAAGTCAGAGCTCTCTGGGAGACGAGTGTAAATGTGCAGCTCTGAAGAGACAGATTATGACAACTGATATTGATACTAGAACTAAATGCTGTTGCGTAATGAAGAATATTAAGGAGACTTGTAAAGGAAATCTGAGGGGTAAAGAATTGTTTCTTTTTTATCCTCTGGTCTGTGGGGGTTATCCCTCCAAGAGCTACTCAGACCTAATGAAGAATTTTGGAGATCAATACAGAAAATATTTTTCAATATAAACTTATATTGCTGTACTCTTGTTCACTGATATTAAACACAGTTGCATGAACATGGAACCTACAGCCATCACTTTGGCTCTGTGTCAGTTATTATCACTTTTATTCAGGGGTTAAAGTATAATTTGGGGGCCCCCGAACACTCCTGTGCCAGTGGGCCCCCCTCCCACACCTAGCTCCTGCCACTCCCAGCCCCAATACTCCCCCACCCAGAGCAAGCCAGCCACCTGCATGCTTACTGGCAACGGTGCAGCTGGCGAGGTGGGGGTGGTAGGCCCCAGGGTGGTGCTGTGGCTGGGGCTCAGGCAGCAGGCCCCAGGTTGGGGGGGGGCCTGGAAGGGGGGGGGCGGTAGGTCCTGGGGTGGTGCCATGGCTGGGGCTCGGGCAGTAGGCCCCAGGTTGGGCTGGGGCTTGGAAGGGGAGGGATTTGGGGCAGGACTTGACCCCAACCCCCGCCCCTAGCCCCTGCCCCTGTCCCCTGCTTGCTGGAACATGGCAGAATGCCACTCTTGGGCCTTCTATTTTTAGGAGCTCCACATTCAGGCCCTTAAAAATAGAACATGGATCCCAAACGCAGCATTCTGGGACCCACTATTTTTCAATGGTGGACCCCAGAATGCAGCGTTCCAGCTCCACATTCTATTTTTAGGGGCCCTGGAACGCTGAGCCCCTAAAATAGTGGGCTCTGGAACGGTGTTCCAGGCCATTCCAGCATACTTTAACCTCTGCTCTTATCTTCAATGGGCCACAGAGCTGAGGGCTGAAGTCTTGCCCTAGAAAGACTTTCTCACATCTTTAATGTCCATTAACTGCTAAGCAATTGGGTACATTGTGTCACAGGGTTAAAGTATAATTTGGTGGGCCCCAGAACCCTCCTAAATGTCTGGGTCCCCTTCATGCACCCCAGCTACTTCCCCCCCAAACCCCTGCCCCCACCCTAGCCAGTGCCCCACAAATGCCTGCCTCCCTGCTCCAGCTACTGCCCCTGAAACACCTACCCTCATCAGACCACTCTTTTCCCCTGTCTTCCTCAGCCCCAATCCCCATTCCCAGAACTCCCTGCCCCCACTCTACCCCTCCTACCCTCCCATACCCCATCTTCACTTCAGCCCCCTCAGCTCCCTAGCCCCTTCCACACCTCCCTACACCCCCCCCCGAATCCCCAAAATCTCTTCCCTAACCGCTCCACCCTGCTGCTGGCTTCTTCTGCTCTCCCAAAACACCCCGAGCCCCCCACTGGCTTTTCCTGCTCCCCTAGACACCCCAAGCCCCCTCCAGATTCTTCTGCTTCCCCAGACACCCCAAGCCCCCCTGCTGGCTTCTCTCTTGTTCCCCCACACGCCCCAAGCCCCCCCCAACCCCCCACTCCTGCCGCTGGCTCCTGCAGTCCCCCGAGACCTTCCCTACCCCCCAGCCCTGCCACCAGATTCCTTCTCCCCTGTGCCCTTTCCTCACTGGGCCAGTTCACTTGTCCCTGAATTCCCCCCCCCCCTCCCCCCCCCCACCCCCATCCCCATCCCCATCCCCATCCCAGGGCCTGCTTACCTGGCTGCCATTTGGAGCAGCCCTGGCACAGGCTAAGGCTCCGGCCCTGAGCCTGCTCTGACTTAGTTCCCTGCCAACTGAAAGACTCTTCTCTTCCCGCCACAGCTGCCGACTGTACCAGAATGCTGAGTTCCAATGCATTCCTCTGTTTTTAGAGGGGCCCAGAATGCTGTTCTGGGGTGTTCCAACTTACTTTAACCACTGGTGGTCTCCTAGAAGATAGGTGTTTGTTCTTTCAGCCCTCAAACTGCAATAGGCCACTACAGCTTCCTTGTGTTATTTTGATCCTGTATCTACCATGAAGCTTCACTGAAGCATGGAGATTGCCCAAAATGACTCCAACAAATCCCATTTTACTACCTTTTGGCACAGACTTTCAAAGCTTCTCTTTGTGATGTTGTATCTGAATAATAAAAAGAAATGTAAAAATCATGCCAAGTAGTGAAAAGGATATTTATTTTGTGATAGCCTCTCACAGCAACTCTCAGCAAGCAGGAGTGCTGTGTGCTGCATTACCTAAAAAGTGGCTTGGTCCCATTGAAGCCAATGATAAAACTACCACTAATTTTACTGGATGCAAAATTAGGCCCCAGGAGTGCTTCTCAGGACAGTCACAGAGACAGAAAGTCCTGACACAATAAACTCTCATTTTCTTTCTTTGGTCTGGAGCCAGGTAGCATAGTTTTTCCAATACAGTTTTGTTGAGAATACAGGAATTGCCATGATGCACTAGAACCTGTGGTTGAGCATCCTGTAGCTGATGGTGCGAGCATCAGATATTTTAGGAGAAGGCACAAGAAATCCTTCAATAGGCAGGGGTGATATTGTCTGCCTTCCCTCCCATGAAAGCCTGTTCTAATCCCTAATGGTTAAAGATTGTCTTGCCCTCTGAAGAATAAAGTTTTACATGTCTCCTGAAGTATTGGTTGGCATTAACTATTGTAATCCTGGACATTCCTGTTATTCATATAAATGCCCAATCCTTTTTTTCAGGCTTGCTAAATTCTTGGACTCAGTGACATCCTGTGGTGATGAGTTTGTTAGTCTAATTATGGATAGTGTAACAAAGATGATTGGTCTACAGAGAAGATCAAATGATACTTTGTCTTGTGTGAGGTTGCAATATTTTTAACAGAAATTAATAATCATTAACAAGGCTATAAGTTGAGCATTCTAGGCTATCAGAGGCCCAACTATTTTTCCAAACTTTTTTCCCCTTCTCATTCTTATTTTAAATTTGCTTTTAGCTCTTTAACTGTGGACCAGATAACCATACAGGGGCATGTGGTCTACTGTACCCTATTGAAAGTTCCTGGAGTACAGAGGGAGTGCAGTGTCACATTGGACTATCCTAGATTGCAAAGAGAGCAAAGCCTTTGAATTGCACAGCATACATTTCACACTCTGTGCAGCCTGCTTCTCTGACTAATGTATGGTGAGGAAAGTGGGACTGCTAACATCATGTAGGCTGGCACAGTGGTTTTCAAACCACGGGTCGGAGTGCAGTATTGGGTCACAGACCTCAGGTACTGGGTCATGACAACCCCTGCTGCTGCCTCCAAAAGACTGAAATGTATCACTCAAAGATGTAATTGTTTGGTCGTGGGCATAAATGATTTTTTTTCAACTGGGTCCCCAGAAAAAAGTTTGAAAACTATTTGGCCAGTGTGTTGTTTCTTGACCTTTGTGGAGTGGGGACCACCTAAAGATTTTAATTACTTTACATAGAACACCTGATGAAATCTTTCTTAAAAAAAGTCAGTGTATATTGGTTTTAATGTTCGTAATATCTGCATATTACGCATTCCTGCAAAAATGGTTCAGGAATCTAACTTAAATACAATTTTACAAATATATCATGCATTTATTTCTAAAATATAGATACATAATATTTATGCATACAATTTAAAACTGAAAATGATATTACTCAAGTTTTAATGGGAATTTTGGGCTTGCATGTTCAAATGAAGTTTTTCTATTCTTGAAGTAAGATTAGTCAAAGAAAGTCTTACGATGGAAGTTATGCCCAAGTGATTTTGATGCCAGTCGTAACAGTGGTGCGAAATATAAAATGCTCTGGCCTCAGCAAAGGAGCAAGGTGGTGGTGGACACCGATCCATGCCTTGAAGCTGTGCTGTGGCTGGGGCATTTTAAACGTCCTAGGCACACATAGACTCACTGCATTCCTTCGCCCTCCCTACTTCCTCAGATGGGTGGACGGGTTGATCATGGAGCACCTACACTGTGTCCATGAAGTTTCACTTGCATTGTCTTACCTGACTTTTTCTCCATTTTCATGTGTCACAAAGGTGAAATGACAATTCTGCAATATTTTGCCTCTGGAATCAAATAATAGGTCCCTTAGATAGTAAAAGTGGTTCTTATATATTACACATCAGAACTGTGCATTACCTTACACTGGCAGTTAACATTATGACAGGACAGATAGCTCCCTTATGCTGATGGATATGATGCTGACCAATCTCTCTAAAAATTTTCCCACTCTTTTGGGCTCCCTCTGTTTCTCCTGCTTCATTTCTGCCTCACTCATATCAACATGCAAAGAAGTTACCATATCTGGCTGCTGCCATTTGTCTCTTAATCATAGAAGGTCAAATTAAAAATAGAAACACCTTTACTGTGTCTCTTGCTATAACATTTTCCCATTGATATGCTAAGCAATTCCAGTACCTTCAAAAAGACCAAACCAAACCAAGTCAATGTCTGAAGGAAAAGTGATTTCTGAAGCCTACTTAGCTTCCATTAGTTGAGAAGAAAAGCTCTCTGGTATGTATGGGCAAAGGCTCTCTCTAAAGCAGGGGTCTCAAACATGCAGCCCATGGGCCACATGCGGCTCCTAAAGCTATTTTCTGCGGCCTGTGGCATCACAATCCTTACTGATATTTGCAATACCATTGTATTAAAAGGTTTAAGTGGTGCGGCCCTCAGGCTAACATACTAGTCTGCATGTGGTCTTCTGCTAGTCCTCATGCAGCCCTCATGTGATTTGAATTTGAGACCCCTGATCTAAAACAACAACTTTGGTGGTCTGTGGGGCTGTGAAACCCGTCCATCCAACTCATGCAAGGGGGAAGGGCTCTCCTTCAGGCAGCTGCAGATGTGCAGGAAGAGATAGTTCAAGATAATGCAAGGGATCTCAGCAGGCCCCCTTTGCTCCCCCTCCCAACCCTGCCCGAACCCCAAGAAGTTCTTGAGTAAATTAGAGAGTCCTTGCTAGCTGTTAAATCTTATCTAAGGAATTACCAAAAAGACTTTTTGTGATTCCCTAGGATTCAACTCTCATGCTTCTTCCACTGTTTCAAGAAGCTTATTAGCTTATTACATTGAAATATTTTCCTGCTCAAGTTTTAACAATTGCTTCAGTCATCTATGGAGGGAGAGAGGTGAATTCGAAATCTGAAAGGCAAGTCTCAACCCCACTAGGAAGGTTTAGGGGTATGTGTTTGGCAGAATTCCCTGCCGGTCTGTCCTTCAATCCAAGAAGTCAGATAAACCATCTGTACTTCTCATGGTACCAGTCATCATTGATTGCTAAATCTACTCTGGGACTTACATATGCAATTAGTAGATTTCTCTCCTTCTCTAAGGTGACCAAGGAGTCCTGTGGCACATAAAGACTAGTAAATTTATTTATTGCATGAGCTTTCATGGGAGAAAATCCCACTTCTCATGAAAGCTCATGCAGTAAATAAATTGGTTAGTCTTTAAGGACTGCTTGTTTCTTTTGCTGAACTAGACTAACATGGCTACCCCTTTGGAATGCCTTTAAAATGGATTCTGCAATGTGTATTGCCCCCCCCAAAGACACTCCCTTGAATAGGGAAATGGAGTGTGACACTAGAAAGTTGCCCATATGTCTAGTTTAGATATTTGCTGACTATTGAAATTAGAGCAAGAAAAAATTTTCTGTTCCTCCCTTCTCAAAAAAAAAAAAAAAAAAGAAACTATAAAGGGTTTCTGAGGGATGAATAACCTGAACAATATTGCCCAGGATGCCTTCATGTTTTCAGTTTACATCCCCAGCTTCTCTCTAGTGGTTTACTGAGTATTATGAATTTGGCCATGGTAGAAAATATCTTGTTCCAACTCCTCTTTTCTTCAGGGAGGATACATTTGGTAAACACCTTGTAATTAACCCTATATTACTTGTTGGAAAGTAAGTGTATCTTCCCATGCCAGTGTAAGCCATGTGCCTAACTAAAGGAGCTATCTCTTTTAGGGATCTCTTGAGGCTGGGTTAGGTTGCTGGGCAGATTTGGCTGCTCAGATCCAGAAGCTTCTGGAAATTAAGTGAGTGCAGGGCCAGCGGAACACAGTAAGTGCTGCAGAGGGGTGCCAATGTTTGGGGGTGCCAAAATGCCCTGGGGGGGACACATCCCTGGCCCGGATGTCCCATGCTGGCAGGGATCGGGGTAGCCAGCCAAAAGGGCGGCCGGGTTCAGCACTGCCGGCGCCCCCCTGCCAAATGCGCTGCTCTTGGCTCAGTGCCGGAGCAGCATGGAGGGGGCAGGAGGCAGAACGGAGCCAGTATTGCTCCTTCCGGCCCCCCTGCACTGCCTCCTGGCCCCTCCCTGCTGCTTTGGCACAAAGCAAAGAACAGCATCCGTGGCCAGAGGGTGAGGGGATGGGCGGACCGGCAGCGCTGCACCACTGCCCGCCCCATGCCAGACCCCATGTGGCTGCATCCCTGCCGCTGGGGACCTAGCAAGCAGCCAAAAGGGCAGCCCAGTGCAGCGCTGCCGGTTCGCCTGCCCAGCCTCCCCCCGCCACACATGCTGCTCTGGGCTCCATGCCAGAGCAGCAAGGCGGGGTTGGGAGGCAGCGCAGAGCCGGTATCACTGCACTCCCCTCCCCGCTGCTCCATCACAGAGCCCAGAGCCATGCACACTGGCCGCACTGCACCAGGCTGCCCTTTTGGCTGCTCACTGGGTCCCCTGGGCTGGCCAGCCCTGCCCCCCAATGCTGGGGGGTAGGAGGTGGGAGGGCGCAGAGGGTGATTTGCCCAGGGCCCTGCACCCCCTAGGGATAGCCCTGCTCAGAGGAGGGGGAGGGAGGAGGGAGCCAATTTATAGGTTGCAGGGAGGCACCAGAAACCCTAGCAACAACCCTGAATGAGTGGTTGCATTGAGCCTGCTCCACCAGGGTTTCTACTGCTGCTTAGGTCAGATGCCATGAGAGAAGCAGACTGAGAGCAGCAGTCACAGAGAAGAGCAATGAGAAGAGCCCCAGCACTTGACTGGGAGAAGCTGAGCCAGAAGTGGACAGCAAGATGTTCTTTCTATGCAGTGGAGCATTTTGCAGCAGAGTTTTCTTATATGCACATGTGAATGATTGCTGGTTAACCAGTAAACTGACCGGATGGTGCTGGTTCCAGAAGAGAAAGAAAACCCTGCATGGATTTTTTTTTCCTAAGATCCCTGCAACCAAAGAAGAGGATTGCTGCTTCATGTACTCAAGACTTTGGATTTGATTAGCAACTGAGATATGGGTGAACTGCACCTAAACTTCGGGGTTCTTGGGTTTAACTGTTCTGTTTAAATTCATTTTGTTTTTCTTAGGATAAGATTTATCATGTTAGTAGTTAATAAAGTTCATTATGTTTGTTTTCAGGTAATACTTTAATGTGGGGAGGGTAACCCAACAATCTTCACTGCAACTCCCTTACAGACTGGATCCTGGGTCTCCAGCTGCTTCTCTATAGGAGATTTTTTTTTTTTTTGAGGCACTGGAGAAGGACAATTAAATGAATTCTAGCCCACCCACAGGTTACACCAGCTTCCCAGGTGTCACCTGGTATTTTCTGTATCCTTTCACTATGCAAGATAAGCTGTGAGGGCAGCCACTAACCACCCATGGTGCAGCAAGCATAATTTGCATGAAGAGATAGTGGTGAAAAGATCGGAAATCCTTTTTCCCTTTCTTACCTCTCCATCCACTCCAAGGCCCTTGTGGAGTTGACTCTCAGCTCTCTCCTTAGATTGTTTATACATAAGTGCTGAGAGCAGGGAGGGTGAAGGGACCAGGCATGGACATGAGAATAAAATTTAGGTTAGGAATATTGTGTTGGTGACAAGCAAAGGGAACTTGAAGAAGGGGAAGAGGCGAGCAGAAAGAATCAAAAAGGAAAGTGGGTAAAGTAGACAGGCATGATAGAAAATTCTAAAAACAGTTAATGGTATTAAGATAGGTAAGCCATAGCAGCACAAAATCAGTACAATGTAGTTAGAGAAAATGGGTATCCTGGAGAGCCAGTTCATGGAGTGACAGTGAGGTGGTGTCTCCCAGCTGGTGCACCACTGACTCCTGTGGGACAGGAACAGAAAGCCAGCCCTTCATGTCTCTCAGCAGTTGAACAGTTGCCTACTGTGGCTGCTGTATTTGCATTTTCCATTATGATCTGGGCATTCTGCTTATATTCTTATTCATATATATTAGTTTCTAGTTATTTTATAGATTCAATATTATTTCTGTAAATATTTCAGTTATTTTATAGTTAGTATATAGTTGAAATTTGTATTAGCCTTTATGGGCACATTAAAGTTTGCAGCTCTGTAAGGACATGTTATTGTTATTTTGAGGAATCATTTTCCAAGTGCCTTAAAAAATGTAACACTATAGAGAAATAATTTGTATAAAATTTGAATCTCGACTGGATATTTATCACATGCTTAGCCTCAAGGGAAGGAGATCCTCCATAAACATTAGACTGGAAAACTCTTAAGTTTGAGTATTGATAGGACAAAAGCTTTTTGCAGATCTCCAACACTGTAGCCTTTGGCAATAACTCTGAGGGGCAATCAATCTATAAGTAATGTTTGGCCAAATGGATAGTAGAATATGATGTGTCACAATGTTTTGCCAGTTAAATTCAGCAAGAGGTACGGCTTTGTCAGCGGCTGATAGAAGACATCTGTCAAGCATCAACATGAATCTTTAGCTATATTTGCTAAAAATCCGACTATTTTAAGAAAGAAGCTAACTGTCGGGCATAAAGATCATTGTGTTTATATAAGTCTTATTTTCCATTCATTAAAATATGTTATCAGATACGGCAAGACTTGCAAGGTAAGGAACCTTAGTCACAGTAAGTTATTCACCTCTGACTTCAATGGTACATTTTGAAGCCCCTGATCAGTAACGCATTTAACTATAAGCTTATGTCCCATGCCTATGTAGTAAAGCACTTAAAACACATACTTAAAATTAGCTGTTATGCTTAAGTGTTTTGATGCTTAGGCTTGCACTCTTGAATAGGGGCATGAATGAAATGTACTCTCAACAAGAAATAGGGTTGCAGAGTCAAGTCTTTAATTTGTAATCACAATGATCTTTATTCCCTACATCCACAAAGCCCTAAAACTGTCATGAACAAAAAGAATCTTAGACTTTAGGAAGTCTGTTAGTCTTTCAGTGTCAGTTTCTGCATCTGTAAAAACTGTGGTTGTAACACTTAACTTCTTTAGGCTGTTGGGCAGACTAATTATTTAATTTCTGAACTTTTTTAGCATATGAAGAACAGTGTAAATGTAAGTATTATTGCTGTTGTTATTGTTTTAGTATTATTATTTACGGGAAGTCTATGTACTCGAAATATGTTAGACCACAAGTTAGCAAATATTTATAGAGAAAAATTTCACTCCTTTTTCTATCTGTAGCTTGTTCACAAACAGACCTAGATTTGTACAAATTTGTTTTTTATTTGAAATCAGTTCACATATGGTTCATTCACAAATGTGAGTTGCTTGCAGATTGCACATATAGTCATATAACATTGCTTCTGTTCCCCATTTACATAAGGTTGGCTGTAGTAAAGAGGTGGCTGATGTGATTCTCTTAGTAGGGGTTGGGAGCAGTTTGCGGAGAGCAGAAGCATTAAGTGAAATTAACAAGTACAGAAGGATAACCTCCTTGTCACAAACAAACTAGTAATTTTGGTAGGAATGTATTTCCAGTGTATTTCAAAGAGTGTCCTATCAACAGCGATATTTTATAAGTACTTTTGGCATTAGTTGAACATACCAGTCTCCAGTTTTGTTATCTATTACCATGCACCACTGTCATTGACATGTAACTGTGGAGTGAGTTTTCATGCATGATCCTAGTTAGAAAGGTGGTGTAAAAACTCTAATAACCTGCAGTACGTGTCTTAACTCTGGCCAGTGATATGGGAAATGTGTCATCCAGCCCATTGTTCTATTGTGTTCTGTTATTAAATTACTAACTGCCTCTCTCAGTCAGTGAATTAGAGACAGAAGTGGAGAGAGCCTCGATCAGGCAACAAAACATATATAGATGTTTGGACCTTGTGCAGCTGCTCAGGTGCCTAACATGAGCATCATAAGCATAATGGCATTATTTCAGTCTAACATTTTTGCTAGTTGCAGACAACAGCTATCTGCTGCACAGAAATATCAGCCTTTTGTTTAGACTAAGGGAACAATAGTCAGCCCAGAACTGAGGGATCCCTACTGAGCAGAGTATGGCATGTAGAACAGGATGTTGTCTAATCATGGGGGACTAAAATAAGATTAATATATATGGAGAAGAATGTTAGCTTGACAATCATGGATGTCATGGTTTTTGCTCCTTTAAAAGAAAAGGAAGTTGCCAGCAAAGTGTCAGTTCCTTCTTCAGGAAAGAGTAGTGGAGGGAATAGCATGAGGCATGTGGTGTTGAAGAGAAAGACATGTAGAAGGAAAACAGGGAGAGAATCTTCTAGTGTATAATATACTATATGCAGAAAACCTGATAGTGACTGTCTTATTTCACAGGAAGACACATCACCCTTTTTCTGATGATCTTTTTATGAGAATTACAGGTCACAAGTAGGAAAAGAATGAGCAACATAAAGAATACCAATCTTAGTGTTCAGGAGTAGGTAACTGGCAGATAGGGAGTAAAATTTTCAAAAGCTCTCTGTTGATTAATGGCCCTAAATGCCATTAACTTTCAATGGACTTTCACTGGAACCGAGGCTCCCATGTCTCTTAGTTGCTTTTAAAAATGGGACGTAGGCACTTTCAAAAAATGTCATTAGGACACAAAAGACAGCCAGTGCTCTTCCTAGTCAACATGTTGGAAATGTTTGTCTTTCTCTCTTTCAGATATCTATTTTATTATTATTGCATTTGATTATCTGTAAGTCATATTTATTTGTATGTCTCTTAGATTGGCCAGTGAGTGGGTTAAAGGAGGCCCATTTACCAAATTAAGTATGTATTCTGTGCTTATTTTTATAAATGGTATCACGCGTGTTTGGTACTGCACGATCAATGGGTGTTCATTTGGACACCTGCAATGCTCTGTGGAACAGGGCAATCTGTTTGCCTAGTACAACAGACCTCTAACAGTAGAGCTACTGCTAAATAGTATTATCACAAGAAGACAGGGCTGTGTGGCAGTCTGTACATGTGATGATGGGGAAGATCTCAGTACTGGTTCTGCTGATGCTGTTAGGGAGCCTTTTGATCTAATTTACATGTCTTACTTTACCTAACAATTCTTTCCTTCAGCAGCAATATGTTTGAATGATGTTGTTTCTCTGGTACAAACCTTACACGTGAAAAAGAGGCTTCTGCAGTTGGCAGAGAGTACTGCAGTTCAATTTACATGCCAAACGTTTGAATTCCATAAACAAAAACTCCTTTTCAAAGAGTTTGTTTGTTCAGTGTGGCACATTCCCAAATGCAAAGTCTAAAATGCATAGAAATAGAATGTTTCTTACCCATACTCTGATGCCCATGCAGCCAGTTCCCATTGACAGTGACAGAAGCCACATTGTAACTTCTTCTGTCTCCAGCTAACAAAGAAATTGGTCCATAGGACTTTGTTGAACTTGCAGGTTCCAACCAGCCACCCAGGGATACTATAACTGTTGTCAGAACAGTAGGTGAAGTTAAATAGAGAAGCCAAGTCCTGGGAGCTGATTGGCATAACACTGGGGGGCCTGATTGGTCCACAGCTCCACTTAAACCCAGTGCAGGAACAGGAAGTTGTCCATGCAACTGGTATCCACCTTGCTCTGGACTGTGTGCCTTGTGCATCCTACTCTTTTCTGTTCCCCTGGCTTGATTGCTTGGTATTTCAACCTGGTCTGACTCTGGTTATCTATCAGTCATTCCGCTCTCAAGTTTGTCTCTTGCTTCTGATCTTCTGCTAACCAGACCCTTCCTGTCTCCCAACACTTGACTCTTAGTTTGGCCTCTGGCCCATTCAGACTGTGACCCAGCCTGATTCTCAACTCCTGCTTCAACAAGTAGGTCCGACTGCCCCGGTCCAGGGTCTGATAGCAACAAGCTCATGTAACACATGAGCTTCTCTCAGTAAAATACAATCTTAATTTCAGCCACAGCAACATCAGCCTTTGCAGTCTGTCCACAAAGGTGCTAAGTGGATCCTACTTAAAGGCCTGCCTGGTCTCATCTTTCTCCCTCCTGCTCTCTTACATTAGTGTTCTTCTCCATCTCCTTGTCACCTTCTTCCATTTTCTCCCTCTCTGTGCTGGACTCCTAAAATGGCCGCTAGCTAAACTGCTACTGCTTCCATGAAAAATAAATTTTGTTCAGTCATGAAGTAAATTGCCATTATAATCCTGGGTTTTATTTTCCAAAAAGATTTGTAAGAATAAAACTTTGCTTGCATGAATACTCATGACAGAGTAAATACAAGGAATGTCAATATGTCAAATGGAAATTAAGGTTCTGATTTGCAAACCTGTTTGTGCCTCATTGTCCCACTTTTTATCCAGCTCTACATGTTCATCTAAGGATGCTAGAAAAAAATATGGGACAGATCCTCTGGTATCAGTGCTTTCTGAGACACTGCCTTAAGGGTCTGGTCATACAACAAGGGTATCTGATTCCAAAAAGATCAGTCCAGGGAAAGGGAAGTCTTAAGGGCATAAAGCTGCCTTGGGAGGCTTAACTGGACCTACAACTGCCCTTTCAGCCTCTTGGAGCCATAAGCCACCAAGGCAAGAGCTATGATATTGGTCTGTTGGAAAAATAAAAGAGAACGTCTACCATAAAATTATGCAAATGATTTTATTTTACTTCCTGTATTATCCTGCTAACATACTTCTGGGGCTGAAAAAGCAGTAGATCTGTTGTTAGATACAAGGATAAAAATATTTCACTTCAGGGATGACTGTATTACATATACAGTCTGGGTTTTGTCCTACGATCTCATTATATGACACAAAGTGACATAGAAACAACATTAAAGTTTGTTTCTAAGATGCGATATGCACATCTAGCTAAAAGTAATGAGTTTTCAGCTCCTCTAAATTCCAGTGAATGTTTGTCCCTCCAAATATCTAACAACATTGAGTATAAAGAGCTAATTGACATAATTTTCTTTCTTCAAAACCAGTCAGCTGTGCAACACTGAGTTCCTTAGACCTTCAGCAGGTACAATTAGTATCTGTTTGAAAAAGTCAAGCCTTTTACTTAGAGTTCTCTTCAAAACCTTAATAGCTGCATTACCTCATTAATAAACTTCAACCAATATACCTTTGAAGACAGTTTGAAAATAAAAAAAATTAAACAAGTTTAAGAATAAAAAACATTTCATATTCCCTTTAAGCTACTGAAATGGAATCATAGAATGATTAGACTGAAAGGAACTTTATTAGAGGTCTTCTAATCTAATCTGCTGCAGTCAAGGCAGGCTCAAGCAGTATCTTTAGACAATAATTGACTGGTGTCTGTCTTACTTGTTTTTAAATATCTCAACTGATGGAGATTCCACAACCTCCTTAGGAAATTTATTCCACTACTTAACTACCCTGACAGTTAGGAAGTTTTTCCTAATGTCCAACCTAAACCACCCTTGCAGCAGTTTAAGCCCATTTCCTCTTGTCCTAGCTTCATAAGTTAATGAGAACAATTTTTCTTGTTCCTTTTAGCATCCCTTTATATACATGAAAACTGTTATGATGCCCCTCCCCCCAAGTCATCTCTTCTCCAGATGGAACAAACCTAGTTTTTTCAATCTTCCATCATAGCCAGGAGCATCGCTGGCGCCAGGCTTACAGGGCTCGAGCCCTGAGTCCCAGCACCCAAGCCTCATGTCCGCTGCTGGGCTGCTTGTGGCAGCAGCAGTGCTCAAGCCCGAAGTCCAAGCACACTGAGCCCTGGTCCTTTTCCCGGGCCAGCAGCTCTTCTGCTCATAACTCATGTTTTCTAGATCTTTAATCATGTTTGTTGCTCTTCTCTGGACTTTCTTCAGTTCGTTCACATCTTTCCTCAAATGAGGCATTCAGAACTGGACACAGTAGTCCAGCTGAGGCTTGATCAGCATGGCATAGAATAGAATACATGTGTTTAAACACAAAACAGAAAATCATCCTCCTATAGAGGTTATTTTTAATAACTAATAATGCTTCTTTAAAATCTTTACCAATATTCAGTTATTGTATAAGGGGGCTGGTATCAGCTACTGAATAAGAGCTAAGAGAACTGGTCTCAGAGTCACCATGGTGGTTTTATTCTGCTCAAGGATTCCTCTTGAATAGATATTCTAGCTCTCCACACTGAAACACAAAGCAACTGAAGCAGGGCCCCAGATCTGGTCCAGTGACTAATTTTTATAACATTTCATTCCTAAACTGTTCTTTTAGGGAAATAAGATAATTCAGATAAACCATACTAGTTTGCTTGCTTCCTTTGTAGTTGCACAAGATGGGAAAGAGTGTAAATAGTCTCTCTTGCCTTCCCTCCTTGCTCAGGGGTGGGCTTGCAGCTATATTTGTGTTCTCACGAGTACAAAGAATGCTCCTGGCTAGCCTCGATAGTTGAATCAGCTACACTAAAGAAGGGAAGACAATTCAAGGCTATGGCCCAGCCTCTTCTCCTAGCAGTGGCAGCAAATCAGCTGAGAAGAGGGTGCAATACATCAGCTATCTTGTCCAAGTTCATTGGGAGGTATTCATAGAATCAAGGAAGATGAGGGCTGGAAGGGACCCCAGAAGATCATCTAGTCCAACACCCTGCTTTAAAGCAGGACAACCCCGAACTAAATCATCCTAGCCAGAGTTTTGTCAAGCTAGGCCTTAAAAATCCCTCATGATGGAGATTCCACCACCTCCCTAGGTAACTCATTGCAGTGATTCACCACCCTCTTGGTGAAAAAGTTGTTCCTAATATCCATCCTAGACCTCTCCCATTGCAACTTGAGATCATTGTGTCTGTCATCTACTACCACTTAGAACAGCCTAGCTCCCTTGTCCCTGGAAGTCCCTTTCAGGTAGTTAAAGGCTGCTATCAAATCCCCCCTCATTCTCTTCTGTAGACTAATTGTATTGTATCTGCTGAAGGACACACATAGACAGCTGTGAAGACACAACAGAAACCTTAAAATATAATTGTGGTCCAAACTGTATCTCAGTGTGGGATTCCACATTTGTCTCTCATTACTAAGTTTACAAATAAAACAGATGCTTTGTGTTAACTCCTGCCCACACTGCTTGGATCAGGCTGTCAGCTGGGTTCATTCCTTCTTCCACAATGTCACCAGGAATACCTTCCCAGATTATGGCCTAGTTACAGATGTGCAACCTGCAGTGTGTTTGCTATTCCTGAAGAGGTATGAGAAAAAGCAAATACTCCAACTTGACTCTCTGTCCACAGGTGGCTTGAGGGGCTGCCAGTTTAAACAGAGCAAATTTGATATGGAATCCAAGTTACACAAGACCCTGCTGAGATGGCACAGTGGCTTCCACTGCCTGTCAGCTGCTTTTTTTCTGCTTCCTTTTACTGCAGCGATCAGCCATCACTTGTACATCAGCTCTTCAGGCAACCTTTTAGCTGCCTGCTTGCCTTATTGAGAAATTCCTTCCATTTCTGCTAAAGGATTATA
>ML682005.1:8823522-8895191 GCA_007922195.1 Podocnemis expansa
AGATGCTTCGAAGATGGGTGAAGTTCACCCATCTTCGAAGCATCTGAGGAAGTGGGATCTTCTCCCACGAAAGCTCATGCAAAAAATAAATCTGTTAGTCTTAAAGTGCCACACAACTGCTTGTTGTTTTTTTAATGGGTATCTATCTATCCTGACTACATACAAAGAACAAAAAACACCCAGTATATGTGAAAGATGGGAGTTCCCATTAGCCAACTGCTTTAATACATGGTTGTACATTTCAACACATACAGTATCTTCTCTTTCAAAATAATGCTTTAGAAACATGAAATATCAGTAATAGATATCTATGGACTTGATTCCATGAGATCTTATGCATAGTTCCACCCACTTCCCATGGATTTAAGTGACACTATGCACAGAGATAGGCATACGCTCAGACGTGTTTGCAGGATGCAGCTGGTAGTTTATCTAAAATTGAAATAATGTATTTCAATATGCAAATATTTTATAGACCATACTGTTTATGTTGTTTTAAGATTTCTAGTCTTAAACATGTACTAGAAAAACAGTGGTGATGGGAATTCAGTAGTTGTGCTCCACATCTGTCTACCAAATCATGGAAATCACTTCAGTAACATACCATATGACAGAGGAAAACTGAAAAGAGCAAATATGCACCGAAGCCTGCAGGTGTGAGAATAATGCTTCCAGCCCCATCTGTCATTATGTGTTATGCGTATGGGGGCAGGATTTTTCATAATGTAGCTACATGAATATATGATATTTAAAACCAAACAGATTTTGCCATAGTTTAAAATACTGAAGTTGTAGCTCCAACATATTTTAGTTCTCGAGCAAATCAAAAATCAGTAACAAATAATTTAGAGGAAAACACTGTCTGCTTTTTACTGCATCTGTTTTTCCTCCACAGTGCTGTTGCTTTGAAATGTAAGCTGTTCAAGGTAAATTCTCTATGAATTCTTGTCATAGTTTCTTTTTTAGTTAATAATTTCATATGCATCTCCTGTGCTTTACTGAAAGACTTAGGATAAACTAGTATATGCAGATCAATTTAATAGGCAAACATTAATATATCACAAAATGTGCACTTACTATGTATTTTAGGTATAAACTTGCCAAGAGTTTATTTAGGGGGGAACTTAAAATAAGGTTTCTAACAGTATAAGTGAAGTCATATAACAGTCTGCTGATGGGATAGTGTGGGGAACAAGAAATCCAGCTACTTTTAAGACATGCTTTGATATATTTCTAAACTGAGGGCTCTACATCTCAATGATTTTATCATTCTATTAATGGGATTATATGCTTGCAATAGCAGGGACTGGACTTAGTGATTCAGGAGATCCCTCTCTGTCATTGGCTTCTATGTTCTGGACAGCAGACACTTCATGAGATGCTGGACCAAAAAGTGGCTTTGTCCACCTGACAAATGAGGACATTTAATGCAAAGAATAAATAATTGAGGGTTGAGTCCAATGCCCATTGAAGTTAATGCAGAGGATTCCACTGACAAAAAAAAAATGTGATTGGCTAAAATGCATTTTGAGAACTTTGTGATGGTTTTGGTTACATTTCAGTAACAATTCACTAATAAAATTGTAACTACTAAGAAGCAGTACTGAACCTTTAGTGGCTAGTGACAATTTTTCCTTTCCTGATGCCTTTTTTTAAACAAATGTTGCTCTCATTACATAAAAAAAAATTAGTTCAGAATTTTAAAATTCAAAACATTAGAATGTGCTTCCTGTAGTAGCTGTCAATGCCTACAAGGTATTTTTCTTTTCATATTCTGCGATGTTGAACCTAAATTCAGTAGCAAGGCTTCTTGATTTCTTACACTTGTTAACTATCTGAAATTCCTCAGATACACAGTATGTACAGAAGAAAATGCTTACGCAATTAAATGTAAAAATTGGCAACACTAGCTAGTGATGCATTTTATTCATTAAAAACACTGCATGGAGTTTAAGGTTTTGTCACTATGGGAGCTGAGCAGTAGGAACGTCAAGTTGCCGCAGCTAGATTGGAAGCTGGAAGTTAGTGTTGGGGTGGCATGGGGATGTCAAGATGATTGTTTCTGACTACTCGGGCTCCACCTCATTTCCTTCATGCTGTGTGATTGCTGGGAAAGTCTTTCACACCTTTTCTCCTGACCACTGGACCATGGAGCAGAGTGAAGCAATGTTTATGATCAGTATTCTGCTTGTTCTAGGGAAGTCCAAAAAGAGAGCTGATCAGTAATTTTATCTGTTTTAAAGACTAACAAACTTATTTATCGCATGTCCTTTCATGGGAGAAAAATCCCACTTCATCAGATGCTTTGAAGATGGGGAATTTACAGAATGGGAGGAAAATAAATGCAGGGAAGTGTGTAACTTCCCTGCATTTATTTTCCTTCCATTCTGTAAGGGTATGTCTACACTTAGAATTGAATTCAAATTTATGACAATCAATTCAAATTCAACTAAGTGTATGGCCACATTTGCTTTCTTCAATTTGAACTGAGGAACTCCTCAGTTCCAGCTGATGAAAGCTGACTTTGAATTGGTCAAACCTTGTTTGACTTCAAAGTCCGGGCCAGTTCAAACCCAGGAGTTTGAATTTACCTAGTGTGGCCATGTCAATTCGAACTCACTGAGTTCGAATTGACATGGGTTGACTTTCCTCCCAGGGTGCATGGCACCCTGGAAGGAAGACCAGCCATTCAGCACCTGTGGCCAGCAGCTCCAAAGGTGCCTCCACCCCCCGTCCCCAGATTGGGCTGGGGAGTTCCTGTCCTCTGGCTGGGGCAGGGACCCCAGCCCCTGCTCCAGCCCCACTGGCCAGGTGCAAGGAAGGCACCCCTGCAAGTGGCTCCTGCCCAGCTGGCCACGCATGGGTTCAGGCACTCCCGCATGCGGCTTGTTCCCCAGTGAACGTGCATAGGGAAGGCACCCCCTCGCATGGCCAGTTGGGAAGGAGCCGCATGCAGGGTTGCCTTCCTTGTGTGTGGCCAGCTGTGCAGGAACTGCACACTGGGGTGCTTCCCCACGTACGGCCAGCATGGATAGAGCCGTGCACGGGAGGGTGGGGGGGGCCTTTCCCCATGCTCAGCTAGCAGGGGTCATGCCAGCACACGGGGATCCCTTCTTCCCCGCCCCCACTGTGCTGTCAGAGCAGGGCCAAGGGATTCCCCCGGCCTCCCACTGACTGCAGCCGGGATGGGTGAGAAGAGATTCCCCCCAGACTGTGCCGACAGCAGGGGGTGGGGGAATCCCTTCTCCCCCGCCCCTACTGTGCTGTGGGGGAGGACAGATGCCTTGACCCCAGGGAGCCCTTGGAGGGGAAAGCATCCCCTGCCCAGCTCTAGCCACACCGTGGCTAGAGCTGGGCAGGGGATGCTTTTCCCTATGACGGGCTCAGAGTGCTGGAGCCCGGCAGAGGATTGCGTGGTGGCATGGCCCTTCCAGGGGGCCATGTTGCCCCACCTCCCATGGTGCCCCACCTCCAATTTGACTTAGCAAGTCCAGTTCATGGACATGCTAATTTGTATTGGGGTTTCTTGTGTGGCCATGTCAATTCAATTTGACTGAATTTGAACTAATAATTACTAGTTCAAACTGACCAGTTTGAATTCAGTCATTCGAACTGACGTGTTAAGTGTAGACAAAGCCTAAGTTCTGTATCTTCAAAGCATCTGACAAAGTGGGATTTTCTCCCATGAAAATGCATGCAATAAATAAGTTTGTTAGACTTTAAGGCTATGTGTCTGTTAGGAAAAGTTAATTCAAACTTGTTAGTTTGAACTAATAAGTTTGAGGTTACTTCCAACTAACCTAGAACTTATTAGTTCAAATTAACAACATGGACTAGTTCAAAGTAACATTAGTTCAAATTAGTCCACTTTGTTAGTTCAAACTAACTGACCTTAGTTCGGATTTATTAACTCTCAAACTAAGGATTAGTCCTAGTCTCCCCACACTTATTTTGAACTAATGCTCAAACTCAGCACTTAGTTCAAACTAACTGGTGGTAGTTACTAACTCACACTAAGTGTTCATTAGTTCAAACTAAGGAATTCCTTAGTTTGAACTTATGAAAACCTGATGTAGACAGGTAGAAAGTTAGTTTGAATTAAGCCTCCTTAATTCAAACTAACTTGCCAGTGTAGACATAGCCTAAAAGTGCCACACGGCTCCTTGCTTGTTTTGCTGAACTATACTAATAAGGCCACCTTGTTGGAATTTACTGTTTTGTCTGTCTTATGTTACCAGACAAAGCAGGAAAAAAAGATTTCTGTGGCTGAGCCCCAAATCTGGGCCAAAATCCTAAGAATTTCTGTAGCTATTCTGTAGCCGCCTTCTTCATGTGTTACACACTGTTACTCATACAAACTTCTTCTGGCTCCTGGCTGCAAAATACCCCTCTGTGAAATATGGAATTAAGCCACTCACTACTACCACTGTAATGGTGATGACAAACTGAATATTACAGGAAAACTGCCCTTGTGGTGAGAAGGAGGCTGTCGGACTGAGAGATTCTTGGCTGTAGTCAAGAGAGTGGGGGGGTGAAGGAAACATGAGATGGGTATGGAGCAGTAATTTATGTTAGGCATAGCTCCAAGGATCCAAACTTGTGTTTTATGATCTTACCAGAAGCCACCAGTAGAATTACAGCTCCATAATTCACAATTACATGCTTATTCTATATATAGCACGTAGTACTTACTGACTGGTCTTGAGGTTTATGATGGCAAGCTTTGGATGGGGGGACAGAAGAAATGACCAATAGTGAATCTCAGTTTCACAAAAGAAGAACATTACTGCCTCTGGAAGGTCACTTTTCCAACTCAAAATTAATAGTTTCTGTGCTAAGCGAAAATATCCAGCCTGTATTTAGTTTCTTAAACTCTGATAAAAATGGATACAAAAGAAATGTCTGTGGAAAGATTTTCAAAGGCACATAGGGTGCCTAACTTCCTTACATTATTTTTAAACATCCCAGACTGAATGCTTCTAGCTACACCGTGGGGAGATCCACGTAATAAATGGCAGAGGAAACTGTTATATTTATATATGTCATTTCTCTTCCTTGAATTTTAAGTCTCAGTATTTACACCATTACAAAGAACATAGGGATTGTACAAACCTGGCTCAACTTTCATTAATTTAAGTGGAACTGGATCAGGCCCTGAGTTACTTTTGAGGATACAACAGACTCAGATGTTCCAATAATGCCTATGTGGGTGAAATCAGATAGTCACTACTCTGGAATGAATTCACACAGAAAAATAAGAAGACAGAAACACTCTGTCACCTCTGGATGAATCCTTTTCAGAGAGCGCTCACTCCACATCAGCTTGCCCACTCCTCATGCTCAAAGGAAGCCTGTGAAACACATTCAAAAGGCAAGTCAGGGAATTTAAATTTATCATGCTGCTAGACACCAAAAATATTGGCTCAGCAGTGACACTGATTTTATGGCTCATTACAACAATTGGTAACCCACTAACCCTCCTTTGTCCTGTGACCCCAGTAGTATAAATTGCCCATTTCATGTTAACTGGTTTCCTGCAACGTATGTTAACGCTTTATGCTTACCAATCTGTCCCACCTTGTCTTTAGCTGTGATACTCTGATTACTTTTCTCAGACCTGAACACAGAGCGCTGTGCAATTCAAAAGCTTGTCTCTTCCACCAACTGAAGTTGGTCCCACCTTGTCTCACAGATGAATTAGTCAACTGTCACTTACAAGATGGAACTGTCATTTATGTATCAGTGCAATGCTCTGCCGCTGGGAATGGCTTTTGGGACGCCATGGTTCCAGTATAGCCTGCTGCACATCTGGATGGCTGGGCAAGTGTCAGATGTATTTGGGCTTTTATGCTTTGTGGTCTCCTTTCAGTTTGGAGTACTGGTTTTTTTAGCTTTTGTTTTACATGTTATTAATGTATTTGGCTGTGAGAAGGGGCTGAAATGTTAGCAGAGTGCAGCTGTAGGACAAATTGCCTAAAGGGGCCATAGCAAAAGGGCTGACTTCATTCTCATTTGTTATGCCTTAGAAGAATTAGTTTGCAAGATCATGTTAAGGCTCATTCAGTCAGTGACACCTCATTGATGATAACTGGATTCAGTTCTCAGCCAAGGGATCAGTTCTCATCCAAGGGACTTTTCAGAGCAGCCTCTGTTTGCTACGAAAGTTTACAAAACAATATTGTCTAGCACTAGTGTTTCATGCTAAATCCAGGCTTGTCCTGCCTGGGTTTCATCCTGGACACAAGTTCTATGAACGACCCAGCCCTCCTGTTCCCCAACTTAAATTTTTCTAGGTGTTTTCTGTCTAGGTGGTGTTATGGTTAAAAGGTATTGTATTCCACTTTTTCTTGTAAAGAAGTTTCCCCATTGCTACCCATACAATAGAAAGTTGCTTTATATAATGCCCCTGGTACTGAGGAGTTTTCTTCTAGTTTGTTAAAATACAGAAATCCATACACTGATGGTAGCTTAGACATCAAAATAATTTTTACATGTATTATGCACATACAAAGTATACTAAATTAATACTTTTCTAGATTCACCTATTTCATACATGTGTATTTCAGTTGTATTCAAAACCTCACGGGGACGGAATAAGCTAATTGGAAGGAAGGGAGGCCTGATTAAATATTATTGTCATACTATAAGAAACTGGGTTGATTAATTTTTAGGAACCTTAATTAAATCAGCTAATATTTTCCATGTATTAATGAAATTATGGATAAATGTTTTTCATTGTTTTGTTGAACCTGACATTGCCTTTTCAGTTAAATCTTTCATACTACTTTTAAACTATCTAGTATTTTAAAGGTTTAATTAATAGCTGATGCACTTAGTTTTAGGATTCCTGTTATGGGAGATAGAGGCATATTTCATTCTCATGTGTAAATAATTATGTTATATATCTTTTCTTAATTCTAAGATGTTTTTAACTGTGGTCCAGTCATACAACTGATGTCTGAACTTAAGAATTTAGGCCTCAAGCCTTTCATAGGGTCTTCTAGCATGGACCCTTAAAGTCCTTGTGGAATCCCATTAAAGTGGCTCAGGGATTTCCTTTTAGTCAGTACGTAGAGCGCTCCAAAGCCCTTACCTGCAGAGTCCTGGTGTGGTTCAAACCACTCACCCTCTTTATTTATTATCTTAAGCCACTGGGAGGTAGGTGGGACAACAACAGCTGAGATGCTTGCAGCATAGAGAAAACCAATTTTTCTTTCTCCTTTACATGAAATATAAACAGCACCATCTTGCTCTTTCAACACCTAGCAGAAATTAGCACCTGAATGAAGATCTATTGGCTATCACAGAACAGGCACAAGACCGGGTAAGACAAAACATGGTGTGCTTTGAAGAACACAACTCCTAATGTTCTTCATGATTGAGAGTGAACATCCTCAGATCTGATCCACAGCTCTGGGATCTTCTCAGTGCTAATGGATACACAAATAGTCATGGCAGTAAAGAATGTGCACTTCCCTCAGTGACTGGTCAAAAAAAAAATCATACCCCATTTTATGGCACACACATTATGCTACACACCTGGTTTGTGGCAATCAGGTATTATTACTGCAGCTAGTCTCTAGGAGGGGGCATAAGTCTCCAGGGCTAACCATGCCACTTTTTCCACAAAACTTAATAGGCACTTAAAATCGTATTAAAAAATGGAACAAAAACAAAAGAAACCTTATGTGAGTCAGTCTGTGTAGACAAATACTTCAGCTGTTCACTGTTAGAAAACTAGTTGGGCCTGCAAATACTTCATGATGTTGATTGAAGATGACAGTAATTTACCAATCCAGTTTTGCAAAACATGGCTTAGTGTATTCAGTGTAGTTAATGTAGACTGATCTCGTTTCATTTCTTTATCACAAAAAAAAAAAAATCTAGACCTCGCATATTCCACAAAGTATTTAATATTTGAGGCTCAGTCATTATTCTTTTTCTGTAATATGCTAAATTGTATCGGTTATGTTTCCAGACTGTAAACGCCTTGTGTCAGGGAATCAATTATTTTGTTTGCATAGTTCTACTATTGTCCGCTGCAATGAAAAGCACTACGTAAATGAAAAATCATGAACATCTTAGTCTAAATTTGGGCCTGGTATTTGGGCCTGGTATTCATAGTAAGCTATTGGGGTGATCTATTACTGTTAGAGCGGAGCTCAAAAACTTTTAATTGAATTTTTAAAGCAAAAACGTAAAATCCAGTTCTGCAGTGATTGTATGCACAGTATCTTCTTAGTATGAAAAATGGTTCCCTTAAGTAGCTAATAGAGAAGGGAAAAGAGAAGTGCTGCACTGGGTGCAGTAGTTCCTCTCTCCTACTGATCCTTGTTTAAGAACATTGGTGGAATCTTCATTTTTCTGGGAGGGAAGCAGCGTGTGACAATTCTGTCTTGTTGTGAGTTGATACATGGCTGTAACTTTACCGAAATGTCAATTACAATATGGCTAAGGAAATGCTGTAGATGTGATGGACAGCAACATGAAAAACTCCATGTCTCTTAGGAGTAACCCACTTCCTTACATGTGTAAAAAAGCACTACATCTTGGAAAATTTAGTTTCACCTATCAAAAGGAGTCAGTTTAAAAAAAAAATGTTTTATGATCTCTTTCTAAAAATGAGTTGTAAATCTTAAGCCCATTTTGTCAAATAAAAATGATCATCTGAGTTTTTATTTCTTTTAAAGAAAAATTAAAACACTGAAGTAGGTAGTAACAGATTCTCTAATTTTGTTCTGTATTCTAAATTATGCTTGTTCACCCATACATTCCCTCTAAGAGTGCTCATTTAGAAAGAAGGTTTTGTTATAGTCGCATTTAATTTATCAGGGTGCAATAATTTGTGTTTCCCAATCATCTTCCAGACTTTGGTTCATTATACTATTGTTTCACATGAGTAAGTTAGCAAAGTTTGGATTGATTGACTTTAATTAACTAAAACTGGTTCCAGGCTGTGCATCTATTGTCATGGTAGCTAGCCACAAAGCCCCAAACTGTTCAGTAATGGCAATATAACATCATATCGATATGAAAACTCTTGCAAATGTTTAATATTGAGTTTGTCGCTATATGAACAAAAATAACGCAAGTAGTAGAGAAGGGAAAAGCAATGTTAAGGCAACTGTTTCTCATAAGACTTTGGGGAAACATATCCTTTTGAAGTTTTGAGTGCTCTCACCTTTTTACTTGTTAACTGAGAATAAAATTGGAAAGAACTGCAAACTGAATAAAGAGCATGCACATAATTTTTGTATATGAAAAGGCCTAAGCCTTCTTGCTTTTAAAAACACTTGAAACCTTATTAAGACAGTCAGAGACAATGCAGGTGGAAATTTCTCTTTGTATATTTTAATGAAAGGGATCTTTCTGGTTATACTAGTTCACAGTGCAGGGTTTGAACCTATTTTCTAACAGCCTGTGTTTTAATCATCAGTATGGTCTTGACTTTAGAAAAATTATTCTTGTATAGCATGAGACACTGGCGAAATGGCTAAGCCTAAAGTCTGTGTCAGCCTGATCAAATGTCACTCTTCTGTGTTAGAAAGAAATCAAATGACTGTATTAAAACCCCCAAATGATGAGTGGGCCGCAATGGAGCTATGGTTGCTCAGTACCTCTGAAAATCATGTGTTTGCAATCCTGGAACCCTGAAAGTCTTATGAAGCAGGCTATGTACTGTAAAATCAGCCACCATCTGAGTGTTAGAGTGTGGGTGCAATTACATCCAAAACCTATATTAGAAGTTCATTAATATGGGAAAGTCAAGCACACAAAAGATAGGCAATGTCAGATTAAGGTTGCCTACGTAGCATGTTTACAGCACAGGAAAGTTGGGACTCAGGAATCCTGGATTCTTTTCCAGGTTGTGGAGGGAAGTATTCCTACTGGTTAAAGATCCTTGTGGCCCTGATCCCAGCAAGCCTGATCCCAGTCAAATTGCCTTGCCCAGTCAGTCCCAATTCCTCCTCTTTTCCTCCCCCAGATCTATCTGATTTCAGATTTCCCATCACCCGTACAATTGGCTTCTGTTGCCCTTCCCCAGCCCTATTGCTGCCAACCAGCTCAGTCCCCTTACCTGACTTTTCTCAGGCAACCAGTCCCTCTCCACCTGCCAGCTCCCAGGCTCGACACATACCCCAGACTCCTAGTCCCAATTTATTCCCCCTGCAGTCTCACCCCCCAAGTTCTGGTTCATGTTCCCTCTTCATTTGAGTCAGGTTGCTTCCTCTTCCACACTGCCAGGGTGACAAGAGGAGCTACATGCAGCACACAGGAGAGACAGACTGACCCTTCTCTCAACCCTGGTGTCCAGCTTCACAGCAATGATGGATAATTGTAAGAAAAAGTCCTGTTCAGATCTGAATCCTTGGAACTCTGAGGATTGGGAGGGGATGCATTTGTGTAGCCTGGCTGCATGTAGGTGTTGTGTGGGCGTGGAACACGCTCACTGTAGGTGGAATCATCAAAAAATGTAGCTTCCAAACGCCAGCATGTCTCTACTGAGAATATACAGACTGTTTTATTTTTTCAGAGTCTTATTACTTGGCCACATGTGGATGAATTTTTAACAGGGATAGCAATTAGCACATTCCTAACTTTCCTCCCCAACCCCGCTTCGAACTCCATGCCAGACATCAAGACTTGGCTCCACAGCATAAAGATGCTAGCAGTTCATCTTTAAATGATTGCTATAGAGCTATGCTTGTAGAAGGGTGTGAATTTAAAGACACCCCCTAGCCTGAGCAGTGAATTGGGAGATGTGCTCTAGAGAAGATCTAACATAGCGGCTTCCAGGTGCACACCTGAATACCTGTCTGTATGATTAAAGTTTTATTCTTAACGCCTTCAGTAGTACGGTCTTTAATGAACCCTCAAGATCATTACAATTGCACATGTCCATTCCACTGTAGCTGAGTACCCAAGACACTATTTTGAGAGATTGTGTTCCCTAGGCAGTGCCCTTCAGGGCAGCTCAAGGGCCTCCTGCTGCCAAGCACCACTGCATACAGGTATAAAAGAGCTGCCCATTGCCCCTCCCAGTCCCTTCTGACGCTCTATGATGGTTGTGGGAGCTATTGCAGCCTTGCTATTGCAAGTTCTTTCCTTGTTCCTTGTTAAATATATTATGTTTTTACTTAGCCTAGTCTCAGTAGTTAGCCTTTTTGATAGTCTAAGGCAGTGATTTCTCAGTTATAAATTTCAGTTCTTAGATTTTAGACTGATCAAGATCAGTTTTCAATGCCAATAACAGTGCTGGAAGCATGCCTCAATTGCTGGGGTTTAAACCAGCTCACCCATGCTGCATGGGACATGCACCAAATCAGTGCTGGTGAGTGACCCTCACACAGCTGCCGTAAGGGCTCTAAAGAGTCCGGTGTGAGTTCAGCGTCACGTTTGTAAAGGATTTAAGCCTTGCTCAACAAAGGACGGAGTGGCCAGGCTTAGGTGTACTGTTAGGAAGGCAGTACTGTATTCTCCCTCAGAGCTCTCTAGCTCGGAATGGGCACTGGATAAGTCAGCAACGGTTTGGAGTGCTCCCTGGACTTATCTGAGGCCAGAGTTTGATCACTTTCAACTGTGCCAAGGAAGAGGCACCAGAACTCCAGGAACTACTTCGCTCGGCAAGATCCCTGGTACCGAAGCCTTCTAAAGACGAGCGCTGTGAGGGACATTGAAAGGAGGCAAACATAAAACATGCTTTAGGTAGAAAAGGATTGTTGACTCTGGAATGTGTGCCAAGTTCCCTCAAGACCTATCCCTAAAGTACCTGCTACAGCTTCACCTGTCTATTCCCAGTACCAGAGGGCCAAGAGGCATTACTGCCATCAACATGGGAGGCATATGGCTCTACTAGCAAGCTACTTAACCTTTCAGTACCCGTTTCCCTGGTTGTGCAGGAAGGATTTTACTGTTGATGCATAGGGAATCTACTCCAGCTCCTCCACAGCAGGCAATACCAATGCCATCTCCACTTTCCTTACTTCAGACAACAGTACCACAAGCAAGAAGCCAGGCATGATACTGCCATTGTCTTCATCTTCATGTTCTGGCTATGTCTCTCCAACACCATGGATTCTGCTTTCCCATTATCAAATGATTCAGATTCTTCATCCTCTTCAGACTCATGGGGTGGTGCCTATGAGTCCCAGCATAGACAAGACAGGCATCCTTCATTGGGTCTTATGCCCCATGGTTCTTGCAGTGGTCACATCCAGGCCACTAGACACAGAACAATGGTGCGGTCAGGGATGGATCCCAGGACCACATCAATGGCTTCTCAGGTCTCTGTGAGGTTCCCCTCAGCTGTCAGGTCATCCTTTCATGCACCATAGCTTCTCCTTGTATCTGTATCAGAAGAATTGGCACCAGCGGCAACATCTACCTGTTGGTGATACCAGGACTGGGGCCACACACATGTAAGCCACCCCAGCACTTCCATCATCAGAGAAGAGCAGATAGAGCAAAGTCCACTTCAACATGCTTGTGCTTCCATTTCTTGACCACTAGGTGAGGAGACAGAGGCAGTGAATGACTCTTTCCCACCTGCTGATTATAGAGTTCACCAAGACTTGCTAGAAGTGTAGCCTCTGTATTGGACATCCAGGCAAGTCTATGAGAAGACGTCACAAGCTGGCAGATATTTTGGCTTCAGTGGGACCTCCTTCAGTGGGACCTCCTGTTCAGTGAGACTGTTATGGATCTGATCAAAGCTTGTGGCAAACCCTCTATTTCCTCCCAGCTGCCAGAAAAAAAAAAAACATAGAGAGGAAATGCTCTGATTTGCTGTTGCAGTATGACCTGATCCCATGTCTTAACACTTCCCTGCATTTATTTTCATCCAGTTCTGTAAGCTCTCCCTCTTCAAAGTGTCTGACGAAGTGGGATATTCTCCCACGAAAGCTCATGCAGTAAATAAATCTGTTAGTCTTTAAGTGCCACAAGACTCCTTGTTTTTTTTGCCTTAACCAACTTCCACCCCAAGCCACTCCCGGCCCTGTGAACTGGGCTGCCACTTTTAGCCAGCTCCCCCAGTCCCTGGCATGGGGGAAGGCAGCAGCACAGCCCCTGCAGGGCTCCCCAAAGCACAGAGCCCTGGGCGGCTGCCCCTCTCGCCCTACCCTAGGGACAGCCCTGGCAATGGGGTCTTGGAGTCTAGAACGCCAGAGAGTTTTATCTGACTCTGAGTTTTCTCCACACATCTTCCATTGACTTCCGTGCAATTTACATGCATGCTGTTGAAGGAATTAGGTCCCTGAGCATGAGTTCCCCCTCCTCTGCTGATGCTGTGTGTGACTTTGGGTAAATTAATTAAAGCCAGGCTATGAAACTGCTACTCTTTTTGAATAATACCTTATGCTCCTAATGGTCCCACTGATGTCAGTGAATCTTCTTGCGAAATAAGCTACTATTTACTGTGCGTGAAGGTATCACAGCCTAGCCTTACCTTCAGTTTCCCCTTTAGTAGTACATTACATGTAAATTATATAACCATTTCAAAGGAATATTCTGGAGTTTAATTAGTTAGTGTTTGCAAAATGCATTCTACTATATATTTAAAGCAATGTGTATATTATCTGTTACCATGTGTACATTATAAGTTACCTCCATGTAATTTTTTAAGCTTTGCTCCATATTTCTAAGGAAAAAAAGGGTATATCCTTTATAATATTTTCAAGAACCATTTCTAAGAATGCTGTAGCCTGTCTCCTGCTAAAAGTGCTAGTAAAAACAAATGACAAACTCTTCCCAAGCCATATAAGCTTCTTGTAGCCTGAGCCCACTTTTGGCATCCACTGCAAACTGATGGAGCCTTACTCTGTAGCAATGCTCTCATATGAATACATTACTGAATGACTTGTTGGGTAAACATTCCCAAACAAATGTCATTCTTTCTTTTTCAGTCAGAAGGCATCAACATCTTCCTTTTTAACCCTAAAGTAGGTGATACCTTTAAAAATTGATATTAACTAATGGTTTATTTTTTCATCAGCTATAATCAGTTTTAGAATTCTTTTATTTTTTTAAATCCAAGTATGGTTCTCATGGTGTAGTAAATGACATTAGGCTTTTGTAAATTCTTGCAGAATATAACAGATCATTGGTTTTATAACACAGTCACTGCTTTTGCATTCTGATGAGATTATTAGTAGCAGCCTAGAATACAACATCCCTGCATACTGTTAGTTAAAAAAAAATAAAAGTTTACTAAATGGTCTCTTGTCAACTGTATCTGAAAATCATTATAATTTCTCTGTTTTCCCCTACATGGAGGGGTTCTTCAGTAAGCCAGTGGGTTATGTCAATATGAGGTTACAAAATTATTATAGTAACACTATTTGTTTCTCCATAGCATTTTCTCTGTAACGCTGTTCTTTATGTGTTTATAAAATGCTTATAAAAATGTTCACAGGGCCAAACATCTGAAATGTTGGATCTGAGCCTAAAAATAGTATTTTTTCTTCCAATTTTGGCTGAAATTACATTGGATCTTTTTATATGATACAAACATCAACACAAATTAACCTGTTTTCTGGTCTTTTTGCACTTCCCATCTCATCCTGCTAAAGTAATTTAGTTGGGTTATAGTGATTAATTCAGGTCTTTCATCTGCCACATAGACCTGACCCATTTGGTATTTTCAGACCAGATTTCCTCCTCCCAGGCTGCACTGCATACTTCTGTTGCATATTCCATAGGTGGGATACCCATTAACAGTGGGAGCTTCAGTACAAGTGCCATGAGTGCAGAAAGTGCAAGAGGGTACCCCACTGTATACAAGAGGCAGAGCTTTGAGGCAGATCAGCGAGGAGAATTTTTGTCCATGTGTTTTTAAAGGGAGCTAGGATTACTACATGTGTGGCAGTTACTCTACTTTCCATACTGTTACTAGTACATATCTCTTTTAACAGGCTGACAGTCCATACTACAGATTGCTAACAATACCAAATAAAGTTACACCATGAACCATAATGACTCTGGAGAAGCTATTACACCTAATATAGTCAATATTATACATTTTTTAAAATGTATAAATGCATAGTTAACTGAGAGATCTGATTTGCTCCAGCAGTTCTGGTCTATCAGAAACATAATATGCATCTTAAAAAACTGCTTGCATACATTTTACATTTTACCTAGAGACAAAAGACTACAGCTAACTGATAAACATCTTTCTTTACATCCTTCCATAAGTGCGTTTGCTTTTTAAATAATAAAATAAGGGGAAAATCTGATTAAATTGCTTTTCTGAGATCATAACATTAGTTTTTGTCCCCACCAAACCAGTGTTGGTTTTGGCTATGACCCCAGATTTTGATCTTTTCTCCCTCACAAACTTATTTAAATCTAGGTTTTAATGTGAACCTTTAGAATGATAAGTCCAATACTCCATGGGTGTAAACTGGTCTCACTGCTCATCCCCACCTGATGCTCTAGCTTCACCACAATGCTACCTTCTGTTGAGCAATTAGCAGAGTGCACTGCCGTGAACCGCAGAGAGACTGGCGCGGATGCCCTGTTACATGAACCACACATTTTACCTGAACTTATGTGAGAGGTGACATCGATATATGAATTCAAATTTATTAAAACAGATACTTTTCCTTCCATTTTACAAGTGATAATACCATTTGATTCTCAGAATTAACTTTGTCTGCATAAAGCCAGGTAATTGAGCTGCATGATAGAGTGCAGGTGTGTTGAGGGAGGTAAGATCTAACATCCCAACATAAGATCACAATTTATTGTATATCCCCATGGGCTATTAGCCCCTGTACACCCCAGCTTTGCAAGAGCCTGGAGCAGCATAGCCACAGATCCCAGAACATGTCCCTAACCTGCCATCATCCCATGGTTCCTAGCCCAGGAACCCTTTCCACTACACACAGAGGATGCACAAGTATCCCAGTCAGTCACTGCTATTTATGCAGCACTCCCTTGCCGACAGGCAGTCATGGTGGAATGGAGGGTCTTTTGCTGGCCAATCACAACACAGATAGGCAGACAGCAGATGCCAATTCAAATTTTCAGATGCTATCTCCAACGTTACATCTGCAGTTTGGGGTATACAAGATTTCATATGTCAAAAAGCTGTCATGGCCTTGTTGCATTTCTAGCTGGCAAACAGTATCCGAGCTCTGGTGCATGTAAACCCTTGTGTGTAGAAACTTATCTGCCAAAATGTAGAAAACATGTGAAAAAGCTATGCTCATAATGCCCAGTACTTAAAGATAACAATGCACCCGTTGGGGGAAAAAAATTCAATGAATGGACTAGTAAAAACTTATCTACCCTTGTGCAGAGGGCCAGCCCAAAGCTTTGGCACCACTTAAGTTCTATTTAAGCCAGCTCTTTGCACAGGAGTAAATTTCACGCATAGTGAAGAAAAGCGTATTGTAAGAATGTGTCATCCCTTGGGCATAAGAAAGGAAAAAGAAAATGTAACAGGTAAGAATACTTGCTAGCTGGAAGGCAGGCAAATATAGCAAGCACCAGTCACTTTCACCCTTTCAGATGTGTCTTGACCTCTGCCTTACACATTTATGACCCTTTGAGTGAAATCCTGCTTCCATTAAAGTCAGTGGGAGTTTTGCCATTGATATCAATGGGGCCCAAAATTACATTCTCAGGCTATGTCTATACTGACAGTGGCAATTTTGCCGCCGTCAGTTCGCCCTTCCGGGAGCAGATTGCAGTAAGTATGAACTCGCCGTGCCTCTCCCAGAAGTTGACCCTGGTGGTCCGGGGGCATAAGGGAAAGCTAACCACATGGGATTTGTAGTCGGCTTTTCCCTGATGAGTACCGGTGGCTTAGAAAGTCATCACTGATTATGCAAGGAATTTTATGTTCCTTGCGTAACCAGCGGTTGACTGCCACTGAAAAGCCCCCAAATGTAGACTAGGCCTCAGTCTCATATATATGATTATGTATTATAGCATGACTGGAGTTTTAGTAAATAGTATCTATCCTCGACTGAGAACAGGACTATATCTCTGTACTATGGCTGGGTTTAATTCTTGAATTTGCCTAAGTGTCTGACTTTCCAGAGATTCTCCTATATATTTTTTAGAAATCAGCCCCTGATGTAGTTATTACCAGCTGCTTCTCATCAAATTGGTAATTTTTCTTGACTTCTGTTATGTTATCTTCTGCTTTGCACGTTCATATGCCTGAGGAACTGGTTCATTCTCACAAGTATGTGCAAAAGAGCTACTAGTGCATAGACTAGAAATACATATATTTACAGTATTAGTTTTTATTTACATTATACAATGTGTGTTACAAAACAAATGTAGATCAGCTGGATAAAAATTGCTGGGTTTTTATAATGCTGCCAACTCTTCAATTTTATCAGGAGTTTCACAACAGCTATTGTTTTTCCAAAAGCTCCAGCTCTTGTAGGCAGGTAATTATGTGAGAATCTCAGCATTTATTTTAAACAGAAGTAATTTCCTAGCCTTCATACTTGTGAGGAAAAGCCCTATAATTGTTGAACACTTGCGGATGGCAATCCAAGGTTGACCTGTCCTGACAGACATGTTGTACTGTGGGCAGAAAGCCTTGAATCTTATATAAAGGAGAAAAAATACTTCCCAGAATATGTTATAAATGCTGAAGTAACTCTAGTCGGGGGAGAGGGGGGCAGGGAACTGCAATTATTTCAGAAAACAAATGTAATTCACTAAGAAAAAATGATGGCTAAAGTGTTCCTATGACTGAGAATATAAAGTATAGTTAATGAAATTTGTTTCCCTTCCTCATTTTTTAAAACAGCATTGAATGAAGAGGGTTCAGCAGTATTTACTATGAATTAAACCAATAGGGTTCTTTAAAAGTTACCCTAAAAATAAGTATGACCTGAACGTACCCTTTCTATAAAAGGTGTAAACCTTCCCAGTGAGTTCTATAGACAGATTTGGCTAAATAGAAAGGTGACCATTTTCTGTTCTATACTGCAGAACTTTATATGTGGTTGTCATTTTTCCATTTCTTGAAAGCCACGTAGGAATTTGGAAGGTTAAGAGCTACAGTCACACTTAAAAAACCTTCCAATTTTGCTTCAGATAATTTTGCCTTAGTACCTGTAGCATTCACTCTTGAAGGAGTGGTTATTGGCCTTACAGATTAAGTCACAAAGGGAAATGTAAAGGACAGTGTGGAGATGTGGGGTGTGGAGACCTAGCCTATTCACGTCAATGTGAGTTTTGCCATTTGATTTCAACAGAGGGAAGATTCACCACTGCAGACAATTGCGTGAAAAGCCAATAAATGGATAGATCAGGCTGATATCACTGGCAGTGTAGAGAACTGGAGGAAAGTGGCCCAACAAGAGAAGAGCAGACAAGTAGAAAAGGGCAGTGTTTTGAAGGGTCTTAGGATAGGGATGAGGATAAAAATTTGAACTTGCTGCCTTGAAAGAGAGAGAGAGAGCCAGGGGCTGGTTTCATCAAGATTTGGACACTGCCTGGATGTGTGAGGCAAGAGAGAGAGGGGTGGAAGTCAGAGATAACTTTTAGGTTGGTCTGGGGTGAGAAGGCAGGACAACCCATGTTTTCAAGAGTAAGAATATGAGTAAAGTAGGGTACTACTGAAAACTGATCAGGGTGAAATCCTGTCCCCATTGGGATTTTGTCAGTGAGGCCTGGGTTTAACTCCAGGAGTTTTAAGTTTGTCTATGTTAAATTTAACCAACTTCAAGAAATCTAAGAGAAGATGTTTGGAAATGAAGATGTCTAGAAATGAGGTTTATTCACAGGCCAGCATGAAGATGTCTAGAAATGAGGTTCAGTTACAGAGGCCAGCATGTTCTCCCTATGTCTGCTATGCAATGAGGATCTGTATCAATGGCCCACATGAAGATATCTAGAAATGAAGTTTATTTACAGACCAGTGTGTTCTCCCTATGGCTGCTATGCAATGTGGAGCTCTATCAAAGTATTATGTGAGTAGGGTTTTTTTTGTTTTGTTTGTTTGTTTACTATTATGGATTGCAATTTCTGAAAATTTTATCCTAAACGTCTAATGGTCATTCCTTTCTCAATTAGAAATTCTGATTATGAGTGGTATTTTTAGGCCTCCTCACTGTTTGCTTGTTTGATTCCTTTTTGCTTATTAGAAAATTCGGTGTTTATAGATTTTCTTTTAACTATGCTGTATCACTTTGGGCTGAAATTGGTGGCTTCACGGGGATGTAATGGTCATAGAATTCACCTTTGAGCAATGAAAAGAGCAATAAATTATCTAGTTTCTAGCCAATCAGTAGTATCTTTGGAGAGCTTACATAAAGCAACTTCTGCATAGTGTGGCTGTTATGTATGACTCAGAGAAAGAGGATGACATCAGGCAGAGTGACTAGAAAGTGAATGGCAGCGTAAACAACAAGTAAAAGACTCTTAAAAACAATATAGAAATGTCACAGTTTTCAATTTTTCCCAATGTTTGTTTTTTAAAACTGCTTATAAAATAGGATTTATCAGATGCTTTCAGGATAGACTGGAAAACAGAAATACAACAGTTTTAGAGTGGGTCAAGTTCTGGGGCTTAAATTATTTGACAGTTTCTCTTTAATTAAACCTTTGGGAGTAGTTATTCCATTGGAGTACTTCCTTTTATTACCTTTGCAAAAGGGATCAAAATAGCCACTAAAAAGAAACATGAAGTCTTTCTTCTGGGTATTTGCAAATCTGGCACATATGTACTGAGCTTTTGATTAGTTTGTACAAATCAGGGTTCCATTTGTCCATTACATGTGAGCACAAAATAGAGAACAGTTGGCCCATGACATCTATATCAACATTAGTAATTTGTGCTGTATATATCAGTCATCCTAAACCTAACACCCAAAACAGAGTTTGAACTGGTAGGTTGTATTGATCCTTATGGCAAAGTCCTTTTCTCAGACACATATATTTGTCACTGAAACAGAAAAACATCAGGGGTTCAAAGCAGATGTTGTCCATTAGGTGACCTCATGCCACAGATTAAGATTTGCACACAATGGGCATCACATGTTTATGGAGGAAACTGGGAAAAGGAAGCACTAATTCTGAGGGAAAATGGGGCATTTTTTTGTCACAATTCATCCCTAGTACAAATCCTCCCATCCCAAATCTAACTGAAATGAAGAATGTAAAAAAGATGGTGTCTATAACCTTTATTCAGAGACACAGGATTGTATCCTTCAAATAAAGCTATCCAGGAAGACTCTTGACTTCAGTGGGGCTCTGTGTGAGAACACAGCTCTACATGTATGGTAGTCTTTGCAGGATCAGGTCAGAGACAATAGAAGGCTGTATAGACACATCCACATATCTAGCCAGACTGACAAACTAAGTAGCACTTTTGTTCTACATATGAAGAAACATAAAATGAGGATGTGCACACACACTATCACATTCTGTGGTATAGTAATACTTCGGAAACTTTCTACAAGAAGAGGGAGATATTTGGTTTACTTAGTGTTTATGCTTTTGTTAAGTGCTAACATTGTGCTGTTCAAGACCAAAATAAAGACTGTCCTTGCCCCAAAGTGCTTCCATTGCAAGAGTCAAAATATTACTTTAAATCAATGCACAATGTTGTGTGGTATGGGAAAATCATGTTTGGAAAAACAAGCACCTTATCTTAGAATTACCTCCTGTTCTCACATGAGACGAGTGATACAATGTGCAAATATTATCAAAGATATGTATGCAATAATGAGAAATTATTTCTGTCAAATGGATATAAAATGCTAATTGGTGATCTACTTAATCCCAGAGATGTTTGACATTCAAAGAGCGAGTGAAGTATGGCAAAGCATTTGTATAGGCCATCTGGAGATGTACACCATATTTTGCACTTGATGAGAAAGTGGCACTAAACTGAAACTTCTGATTCCAAAACCTAAATATGCATCACTCTCGGCATTGATTTTTATAGATTGACAGAGAGCTTATGGATAAACAGAAATTTGGCAAACCTCCGGCCAGAGAAAGAAGTATACCACTGCAAAAAATGCCTCATGCTTCTATCATTCCAATATTATTAATAGCTTAAGAATTTTCAAACATTGAAATAAAAAACAAATATTTCAGTATTTAGTTATCTAAATTTTTTGCTCCTGTGGTAGCTTTGTAAGAGAGCCACCTCATTTTTCTGAAAGCTCTGGGGAACAGTGGTCAGGCAGCATTGCATCAACAATCTGAAACATCATTATAGTAAGGGGATTGTGGAGGACTCAATGAGACTGAGCTTTCATAACAGATCAAACATTTTGTAAACCAGGCTCTTGGTGCCTGTTCACCTTCTGACATGGTTTTCAAGTTTCTCAATGCTCTTTATTCACATGTAAATTAGACAATGGGTGAATTCACAGATTTTAAACCCAGATGTCATCATCTAATCTAACCTTCTGTATAATACAGGCCATAGGATTTAACATGAATTTATTCCTCTTTGAATTATCATGTCTTTTAGAAAAACACAGTTATGATTTTAAAATGCCCTTAAATGGCTCTGTTTCTGTTATTTACCTTTGCTGACGTCTTTCCCTCAAGTTTTACTCTTCTACTCTGTCATTTGGCATTTTCAGATAGATCATCAATGTGGTAGACAGTACATCTGTAGAATCAGATGGTAGACCAGCCTCTCAAATACTGCATCACTGTTCAGGTCACTGTGGGTCAATGGTGCACTAAGGGTCACTACGGCCATAGCTCAACCATATTTAAGCAGTGGCCCTGTACTAAGTCAGTATAGTGGCTGCTGGAGTGGTCTGGAGCATTCTTCCAGCTTGTGATCACAGCAATGCTTAAATTTGATCTGACCTGCCCTCCATATGGACAGGGAGGTAGCTGGATGAAATTTCAGTGAGTGATTTCACAATCTGGCTCATGGGCAATCTGTTCTTGTGCAGTAGATCACAGGGGAGTCCTCTAAGAACTTGATTCCTGGAGGCACTGGCTTATGAACTATATGTGTGAGAGAAAGAGGAGATTCCCTGGCTGAGGGAAACCTGGTATCCCTGCAGAATGAGGGGGAATGAGCAAGAATGTTAATAAGGTCCCTGTCAGGAGTTGTACCAGAATTTCCCTCCCCTCCAAGAAATATTTCAACAGGCACCGTTGCTTTAGGTCCGATGCTTCAGTAAATAAGATGGGTTTTCATGGCCCAAGTAGCGCAAAGTCACCTTAAAAATGCTCTAGTCCCAAGAGGAGTCCCCCCAACCAGCCACTTCTTTCCTTCACCCTGCCCCAATGGGTCACCATGAAAGCAATGACAATGTAAGAGATTACAGCATATATGATGGGAAAATGAAATTGAATCTGACTGAATGAGTCTCAAACGACCAGTTCCCTCGTAAATAAAGAAGTTTTCTGCTGTAGCTGTCGCCAGTGAAACTATTTTGCATAATGTGCCAATTTATTAACCCAAATGTAAACAACATAACAAAATAATGGAACTAACATGACATTTGCCAAGAATGTCCTTGATCACTCTGAGACGTTTCACCCCATCTACCAGCTTTTGTCTGACTTGCCTAATTATACTGCAAACTTTCTGGGTAGGGATCGTCTCGTACAATATGTATTTCTACAATGCCTCATATAAAGGGTTTGGATGGGGACTCTAGATATTTCTGTGATTCAGAGATAAATAATGAACTCATATTGCCTACACTCAGTACCAGAGGCATATATTAACTATTGCAATGAGTTCTCAGCTAACTTAAAAATTGAGTAAACCCTTAGTAGACTTTCCAGCCCTGCAGAAGCAATCAAGATAGAAGGGGTAAAACCTTTCCTAAATGGGAATGGTCCAAATCTATAGGATAAAGTGCTCAAGGCACTACAGCATCAGACAGAAGGGAGAGAGTGCCCATGCTACCACACACTAAATGGTTTGACAGTGGTGAAAACTGCTGGCGAATATCTAGGTTTTCTGCTGTCCAATTTTCCATTCAGCAGATATAAACCATGGAATGTTCAATCCCATGCTTAAAAAAAACAAAAAGAAAAAAAGAAACCTAAAAACAAATTTTAAAAACCTGCTTAATACTACTGATCATGTAAAGTACCATCTTGGTCGGTACCTCTCTTTTTTTTTTTTTTTTGGTAAAAGGCACTGAGGAAACAAGAACAGGGAAAACTTCAGCAACAACCGTCTACTGCCAATAATTGTGATCCTGTTCAGGTCAGGTATACATCAGGACACTGCCTGAAGATAATGAGTAAAATGGAACTCAATCCTGCCTGTTCTGCTGATCTTACATTAGTCTTTGACACCTTTTATCATAAGACATGGCTCACCTGTCAGTGGGGCCCAGTAAAATGCAGACGGAGTCACTTTCCTTTTACTCCACTTTTTTCCTATGGACAAATCCTAATGAGTAGAAGAGTAGAAGTGAGGCTACTTCTCTTCCCCATGGGCCCCCACTTGTGAGGCCCTGCAGGCATTGCTCCTTTCTCCTGTTACTCAACAATGATGTGAGCCATTAGGGAAGGTTATTAGGTTTATGGATATACAGTTGGTATCCAACGCCGTGGTCCCTTAGGTTCACTCTCTAGTGATGGACTGCCTGAATGAATGGAGGAACCTGGATGAAGAGCCCCTGAAAAAGATGAATTCAGGTAAGAACAAATTACATTGTTTTGTGGGGCAAAGCATCTTGAGGAACTGGCTAAAAAGATGTTTTGACGATAGGCCTCACTAGTTGTCAAAGTCTGGGCTCTACACAACTATTCATTGCTCTTAAATATCCACGTAGCAGCAGGTATGAGAAATGGCTTGTATTACCTTCAACTGCTTAGACAATTGGTCCAGTCTTGTCCCCTGCAGACGCAGTGACAATGCTTCATGCATTCCCAGAATGGCTTATGGCAACTCATTGGACCTGTGGCTGAACTAAAGACCACTTAAAGCTTCAACTTGTGCAATCCACAGCCTCGTATTCTTACCAGTGCCCACCCTCAGACCAGTTCTATGCTAGCTGCCAACCAAATTCCGAGTCTTCACTTTTGCAAAGTTGTACATGCTTTAGGGCCCAGTTATCTCTTGTGAACTGTACCTCACATTGCTAAACTAATGGTCACTTCAGCTGATGGGGCTCCAGTTTGAATTTGCAGGCATGAACACCAAACATTCTTGGCATAAGGTCCAGTATCATGGGACTCACTTTTATAGGAGCTCAGGCTGAACTGAAATCTCACCACCCTTTGAGCACACTGCAAGATGCATCTGTTTAAGAAGACATTTCCCCTAAAACACTTGTCCCAGGTAGAGCCAACCATTCACACCTAATCATTGTTAGAAATCCATTTTAAAGGAGTATGGAGGAGAGTGCACCTTACTAGAGTTATGATGTATATTTACTCTGACAGGATGCTACCGTGCTATGGTAGCAGACACCTATAAATAATAATAATCTTTTGGATTAGATATAAAAACTAAAATTTGACCACTTATGCTCAGTAAAAAATCGCAGTGGATTTACAGAATTCTAAGACTAGATGTGTTACTTATGCTGTCATGGCCAAATTTCTGTTTGGGTAATTACTTTTTTCTTACCTCGCCCATGATTCCTGCTCCTTCATTTGCATATACTACTTTTTATCATTTCATGACAAAGGACTAGAAGTCCTCTCATTTCAGCCTTCAGTTAGCTCACCACATGTCTCTTACCTCAGATCAGGAGCACTCACTATTTGCAAATTTAAGCCATGTTTGGAGCTCACAAAGTGATGTTTGTGACTATGCAGCAAAACTACAACTGACTACCACGAATATTTTGACATGCCATATTGCTATAACTAATGCAGTGCTTTGAACATAATTCATTAAACATTTGAATTCTTAAAACATATTGTATAAAGGTGGAAATATCAGAGAATACTGCCTAATACTTAAAGATAAATAAAGATGGCCTTCATCCTTTTCTAAATTAAGTAAATTATTACTGACTAATTAAAGACACCATCTCTATTGAACAATGGCATCAAATTATAGTTTTTAGTGTCCAGTTTTGTGGAAAGAGTTTGGAATATATGTGGGCTAGTGTCTTCTGGAGGGAAGGATTATCTTGATTTAAAAGACAGTTTAGTTATATAATAAAAACTTGTACTTACTGAATTGTTTATTTTTTAATACTGCTACTTAATGATGAATTTTGTATCAATCTTGGGTTCTTAACTTTGGTGGAATTTAATCAATTAAGACTCTTGAAGCAGATAATTCTCAGTGAAATGCCTATTAGGCTAGATGAGGTGCATATACACCGCTCCCAATGAAGAGTTGAACAAGTTAAACACTATGGAGAATGAGTTAAATCCCTGAGAAGTGGGGCCATGTCTTTATATTGCCAACTCTGAGGCAGCTGAATCCTAGCAGCCCTGCTGAGCATTCAGCTGACTAATCAAAAAAAAAATCCCAGGTGGGAAAGATTTTAATAAGGCCAGCCTACAGTCATCCTAAAATGAAGCTTGTGTTAGACCAGTCTGCCAAAATCTTCCCTGGAATCTGCATGTCTCATTTGAAATATGAACTGAATTGATAACCACATGGAGAGCAGCATTGCTGTTCCTGTAGCAGGAAGACATCGCCACTCCTGTCCTAAAAGTCCAATGTTATATTTAGAAGAGAAGAATATTATGATGACCCTATGGCTATGTCTACACTAGCAAATTAGTCTGGATTAAGGAGACTTAATCCGGACTAATTTGGTCCCTGTCTATAGTAGGCTTTGCCTAGTTCAAACTAAAAAACAGTAAGTTCAAACTAAGTGTAAGTTCGAACTAGCCACTTTAGTTTGAACTCGCGTAATGTAGCTGTGCCAGTTCAAACTAAATAAGTTTGAACTAAGTGGTTAGTTCAAACTAGCCATGTTTTTTAGTTCAAACTAACTTTTAGTTTGAAGTAGCCGTGTTTTTTCAGTTTGAACTAAAAAGCCGTGGTTAGCTCAAACTAAAAAGCCGTGGTTAGCTCAAACTAATCAGGAACTGCTTAATTTGGACTAAGGAAATCCAAACTAAGCTTCCTAGTGTAGACATAGCCTACAAGTCCCATCAGCCCATCTCCACTGACCAGATAAGAGGAGGGACCCCAATTTAGGAAATGAAGTGGCACTCTTGGGAAGTGACCGCGGCACAGCTAGCCATAAGCTGGATAGAAGTCAGAGGCAGAGAGTTATCCCCAGGAACTGCAAGCAGAACTGCATGTTGAACAGTAATAAAACTGAAAGCAAGTTTGTATGGGAATCATGTGGAAACAATAATGGTTGTGCAGAGATCCAATGCAAAGGGGCCCCAATGAGAGATGCTAGCTGAGCCTGGCCTCAAAAACTGAAACCTCCCATTGCTTGAGTGGAGAGGGCACCTGAGGCAATAGCTCTGAAAGCCCAGTTCCAAAGGGCGACCCAGCCTCTTGCTTGAACTGCTACACATTGGTAGCCCTATTGCTCACATCAAAGTTTTACTGTTTAGAGTTCTGTACCTAGGGTATCTGCAGCTTTTCCCTCTTCTGCCTGCCTCAGCAAGATACCCTCTCTCTTAGCCATGTATCCACTGAGCATGTAGAATAATTACAATATATTGACAACATTGTTAAGGATCATCTGCTGGAGATGTTGCCTCTCCTACTGCTCCCCCATGCCCAGCTCCCAGAAAGCCAAGTACATCAGGGGATGCAAAGTGCATGAGGTTTTTTTTTAAATGAATTCCTGGATTGTGTTATCACCGCAAGCAGAATATGAAGTGTGTGTCTGTGTCTCATACTGAGTGTTAGAGAACATGTGAACAGCTTCAGCCTTTTCTCTCAGCAGCTCAGAGTGGGGCAGCATTCTGCAGAAGAGTCACTCTGCATCTCTTTTTACTCCTACCAAGCAAACTGTTGTCAAAGAAAATAGGAAATTGTTTATGGCTGTGTTCACACACAGAGGGTTATTTCAATGCGGTTGTTTCAAAACAACTTGTATCAAAATAATGCCTTATTTTGAAAGAACTTAATTTGAATTAACAGTTTGTTAATTCGAATTAAGGAAAAAAGCTCAAAGCGAAATAGCAGGTTCAGGCAACAGTTATTTTGAAACAAGTCACCGTTGTTTCGAAACAAGTTGTTTCAAAACAACATTGTTTCGTCCCCACATGGGGTTTAACTTGTTTAGAAACAACACCGTTGTTTCGAAACAACAGTTCCCATTGTTCCGAAACAACCGTGCGTCATGTGAACAGCCTAAATCTTATTTCAAAACAACCTCTGTTGTTTCAAAATAAGAAGGCTGTGTGAACACAGCCTATATCAAGAACTGGCAAAAATTGCTGCTACTCTCCTTCTGTGGTGCTCCCGGTGGCACCATGACAGAAAGATCTCTGCTTAGTGGACCCTGTGTTGATCGCCATGCTTTCCTGACAATTAATCTGGAACTCTTCCGATGTTATACATCTGCTCATCTAATTAACGCATTGCAGGCTAAAATGAAGAGGACATTGAGTAAATGCTGGATCGCTTGTTCCTTTCCCATCTTTTCGTCTCTTGCCCCTGAAAAGCTATGGGAATTTCTTCTTTTGTTCCCCAGAAGTGCTTCATTGTTGGCAGGCAAATATGTCTGGGCAAATATATATCTGTACTCATTGTAGATCCACTTGTGGTCTGTGTTACCTAATCTTTGCTTTTGCTGTCATAGCATTCATGGCAGCAAACATCCTAGTTAAAGTTCCATATGGATTTTATTCACAACCTTCTCAAATGTTACCTTGGGCTTCAATTCCTTCTGTTTAGTCTCAATCCAAATGGAATCAACTTGGAAAGTTTTAGGAAAAGCCATTCACTCTTTTTCAAGATGTATAATCAAAGTGGTGGCAATGTCCAGTTTATCCCTCACTTATTTTACTAGCCAGCCCCGCACTCTCCATCCTTCCACTCATCTGACAATATATTGCCTGTATCTCATGCTCTCCGTTCTGTTTCCATCCAACTAATTTTGGTTTCCAGATCCATACTATTTCTATTTTGCACATTCCAGGACAACCTTCCTAAGAAACAAGACATATTGTATGCCCTACCATTGCTCACCCTCTCAAGTCTTTCACTTATTGGGCTCTAATTTTTAATCTGCCAATGAGAAAGGGACAGTCTTGGATTGGAAAGGTCAAGGGGGTCAAAGAATAGATGAGGTTATGAAATGACGGTAGAGTGTTGAGGTTTTGTTTTTTAAAAATATCAAGGGAATTTAAATACAAAAACTATGTTACTGCAATATTAATGTTTTTGAATGTAAACACAAAAGCCAGGTAATGAAGATATTGCGATCTCATGGAAATATTGCTTCAAATTCATTGCATCTGTATAATATATTTGGTTCCCACATAGGCTATTAAATATTCTGTCTTTTGTATGTGATTTCTATTTCAGAATGTTTTTAATTAAATTATATAACTTTAATGTTACCAGAATTTCTGAGTTAGGAAAAATATCCATTAGGACTTCTGCAGCTTAGCTAAAGAACTTTTCTTCTTCTTTCCTCAGGATTCCTCTTATTGACTTTCTGATGTCCGGGTGCCCTGCTCTTCACTCAATGATCATGATCATGGATGATAGTGAAACACTACAAGGTGTGTCTACAGACAGCCTGTCATGTTTGGGTACTTGACTTGATTAATGAACACCCTAGGTTTTCAGATAATTGGTAGACTATTACATGTGCACATGCACACGCACACGCACACACGTACATCCAGGAATATACAGTAGGAGGAGATTTTGACCTCAGTCCAGCATTGCTTACAGTGGTATTTAATTAAAAGACCAAAGTGTTAGGAATGCAGTAAATACCACATTAATTTCAAACAGTGTAATTACTAAACATGTATTAATTAAAATAATTATAAATGATACTCATAAACACTGTTCAAGAAATTGCTTTACCCTGAAACAGTTTCATAGCAGCAATATATTTTGTTTTATTCTAAATATAGTATATGTCAGCTACAGTGTTGTCATCATTTGCCAACAGTTTTACCATCATGGTGCAAGAGACATGGTATTTCCCTCTGCAGTGGTTGCCATTTAAATTGTTACAAGGATTAATGTTATAGAATCATAGAATGTAAGGATTGGAAGGGATTCCAGGAGGTCACCTAGTTCAACACCTGCTCAAAGAGGACCAACCCCAACTAAATCATCCCAGTCAGGGCTTTGTCAAGCTAGATCCTAAAAACTTCTAAGGATGGAGATTCCACCACCTCCCTCAGGAACCCATTCCAGTGCTTCATGACTTTCTCAATGAAAAAGTTTTCCTGTTATCCCGCCTAGACCTCCTGACTGTAACTTGAGACTATTGCTCTTTGTTCTGTCACCTACTTCCATTGAGTGTTGCTGTGATACTCACAGTATTCCTTATACCAGTGGTTCCCAACCTTTTCAGCTCAAGGGCCAAAGATATTATTTCTACAACCCTGAAGGGGCACCAGCTTCTGTCAGCAGATGCATCCACCTCTACAGCCAGGTTGAAAGAGTTCAGCAAGAAAGTTGCCTCCTCCCCGATCCCTGTCTTCTTGCCTGTAGCACGGAAACAGCACACATCTTGTAGCCCTGTGCGCTACATGTGGGTCCCTAAGTAGTGGCTCCCTTCTCTAGCCAGGGAAATGGATGATCAGTGCTTCCCTTCCTCTGGCTCTAGCAGGGACCCCAGGATCTATGGACCCAGATGGAGCAGTTTGCCATGCTCCCTGCTACAGACAAAGGAAGTGCTAATCTCCCATCTCCTTCATTGCAGCAATGAGCCTGCAGCGGTCTTAAAGCCTTATAGAGATGTGCTCCGCCTGGGTTCATAGGCAGTGGTCCAACAAGAGCAGAGCTGTGGACCACTTTGAAACCTCTGAGGGTCATTTTGACCTCCAGACCATAGACTGGGAACCACTGCCTTATGCAGTGCATCAGTCTGTAGGATAGTTCCTAGTATTTCAGAAATACCCCACCATTTCCCAGAAATAGAAAATGGAGGGAGGACTGTGATGGTAATATTGTCCACTAGCAAAAGCAAATTTTTGAAGATGTCAATGAAACTTATTGTACTTTGAAGAATAAGCAATAACAATGATGTCAAAGACCAGGTATGGTAGTATGGATGCCCTCATGAAAAAATCCCTTCCTTAAGGTTTAATGCAGAACTATATCCTTTCCATAGATTTTTTTTTACACCATCCTATAAAATTCTAGAGATGTGCAGTATAAATGTCTATGCAGTTCAATCAGTTGGCTTTAAAAATATGCAATTTCTTATTGAATTCCATAGATTGCTTAGAGTAATTTCTATAGCACCCTGCTGGTTTCAGCTTTATGATGTTTTGCAAGTTCCACTCTTTATAATGAGTCAGTATGGTCTGGAAGACTGTGTGCTGAGATCTAGAGACTTTAAATAAATTTTCAGGAGACCTGGTCATAACCAGAGCATCCAAATGCTGTCCAACTGCTGAGTTAGATAACAGTTTGCTTACCCAAATGTCACCTGCAGTTCCAGGTGGAGTACCCTGACCTGCCACCCATGGACACAGAAGAGTTCACTGGGATCCCAAAGGCCTTCTACAAGGGAGACCCCGAGGACGGCCACCCCTGCTGGAGTTAGGTACTCAGGGCTGGGGAAGGGTTGAGGTTGGAGGAAGTAGCCCAGGGAGGGCAGAATGGTAGGCCATGTCCCAGGGCAGCGTGTTTTGGAGGGAGGCCCGTTGACCCAGTGGTGGACCACCCTGCCACTGCCTCGCTCCCTGGGCTGAGATGCAGTAGAGTGGGTGGGCCTGCATCTCCCTCCTCAAACCCCTTTCCTGGCTAAAGGAAACTCTGAATCATCCCTGACCACCCAAGCTATTGATATAGACTGTGTACTTGCCTGCCCCACCTGGGGGCTGGGGCTATATACTGTGTACTTGCTCGCCCCACATGGCGGCCAGGCTATAGACTTGTAAGTGAACTTGAGCAGCTAAGAGGCTGCACTAGCACTCAAGTTCTGGCTATCTGGGAGGATGCCCGCCACCTAACTGTCCTGTGCCACCAACAGGAGGCACAGGTCCTCTACAGTTGCCATAAATTATTCTGGAGTATTCCTGTGCATTGTTAAATAGTTCCCCTCCAGAAGTGGCTGGCTTTCAGTGGCGAGTGACATAATCTCTGTGTATAGTTGCTCATGTTTTCAAAGTGCTTTGGCATCCTTCTACATACACATTGCCATATAAAAGTAAATTGTATTTTATTGTGAACATCAGCACTACCAGGAGAAGCTCTCAATATATTTCACCCTCATTATGGCCCATCAGATTACCATAATGATGAATATTTAAGATTTTTGTAAACCAGCACAAAGAGGCTAATGTTTTTTGAAAATCACATTCAGTGCAGAGAGATCACTGAAGACCTTATGCTATGAACCACTCAAGTTCTGCAATGTGTGTCTGCAGAGGGATCTAACTCAATGAGCGACTTGCAAAGTGCCCCTATGTGCTCTTCAATTCATTGTAGTCTAGAGTGGAGACTGCCACAGATGGTGGGGAGAGAAAAGGACTGGTATAGGGAAAGCTAATGAGATCCTCTGATGCTAACATCCAGTGTGTCACAGATGACTGGGCTAGAATAGCAACTGTCATAGGGCGGAGAAACAGATGTGAGAGTCTACAAGGGAGCCCCATTGTGCGACTTCAGGTTGAAGAGGTGGGTTTCATTAATCTTTCTATCTACTCCATTCGTCTCTTGAGCATTTGTGTCAGTGGAAGGGAGGAAATGTGGTCCAGCCAACAGAGAGTCAGGAGATGTAAAATATGTACCCAGATCTGCTGCTGACTTCCTGTGCGGTCTTGACCAAGTCACTGAACCTCTCTGTGCACACACTGTTTCTGCACCGTATCAATGGTGGTTACTCTGAGCTTTGTCAGACGCTTTCAGATCTGCCGATGAGGTCAGAACAAGACACCAAATTCCAACCCACATTGCAGATGTGTTGTGGTTATTGCTCAGTGTGTGTGAATTTAGTGCTGATGTAAGCGGGGGGGGGACCTGCTTTTGTGGGGAACTTTCCAGACTTTTTATACCACCCCGGTGAAGGTGAGTAGCAAAAGGATCTGAGTCCCTGCTCCCACTTCCTTTACCCCAAGGCCTGCCTGACCTCAAAGGCTCACCTCCCAATCTCCCGTTTGGAGGAGTCTCTGTAACCCCAACAAGGCTGGGCCCCAGGATCTCTGGGGGCTCAACCCCCCACTCTTATCATGGTCTCTCAGGACTGGGGATACCCTAGCCCTCTCCAGGGTGCTGACCACACTGACCACTCTTCTGGCCCACCATTACTATATACATTATATACAATTTATTTAAGCATACAGAAATAAAAAGAATAACCCAATAAGAAAATAGAAAAAAGTGGGAAAAGGTGAACAATAAACCCCCAGTGCCACCACCTGGTGTGGGGACACTACAAACAGAGTCTCTGGGCCCTGAGGAACAGTCTCACAGTCTGTTCTCCACGTTGCAAGCCCTCTGCCCAGGCCTGGCTGCGACTGGATGACCCAGGGGGTCAGATGCAGGTTCCAGCTGTGGCCACACGTCCCCAAGCTCCAGGGGCAGGGCCCTTCTTCCCAGCGTCAGCCCCCCTTCACTGCTCCCCAGCTGCTCACCACACCCGGCTCCAGATGGCTGCAGCTCTGGCTCCCATCCGCTGCTCAGGTCCCGTGTGGCTCTCTGGGGCGCTCCTCGGGCTCCTCTGGTCCTCCTACCGTCTGCACAGGTCAGCTCAGCCCCTTGGCTCCTTCCCTGGCCTCCTGCACCCAGCTCCAGACGACTCCAGCTCCAGCTCTGCTTGGCTCTCTGCTGGTCCAGCTGCTGTGGGTCTGCTCTGCAGAAATCAGCTCAGCCTGGCCTCCCTTCCTGGGTCCTCTGGCTCCCAGCTGCTGGCTGCTTAGTGCTTCCTCCTTAGCTCTGCCCCACACAGGCACACACACACTGGCTTGCCCAGGCATGTCCAGCCTGCAGTTTCAGCTCAGGGGCGGGGGAGCACTTTCAATCAATCAGGCCATCCTGGGACACTGGCCCTGGGGCTGGCTGTTTCAGAGTCCTGCTTCCAGGCGGGAGTGGCCAATCAAAAGGCCCATTCAGTCTCAGTAAGGGGCTATCAGTCCCCTTACACTGAGATTAGTGTTGGAATTATGTGACTGCAGCTTGTGGTTTTTTTTTACAACTGATTAGTTTGGTGCTGTGCTGTGTAATGTAGGACTTTCTTTGAATCACACTTAACAACCTTAACGCAGGGCCGGCCCAAGGGGTTGTGGCACCCCCCCCCATCTCATTCATGGAGGTTGAAAACGGTTTTCCAAAGTGCATAAAGCTCAGTGTCTGCCTGCAGAGGGATTTAAAGTGCACTCTGCCTATGTGACTTAAGCTGCAGGTTGACTAACAGTGCCTGAGCTGCTAGGAAAGAGTTGAAGAGGTGGGAGCCAGCCTGATCTTTAGGGAGGCGACGCACCCCTAAGACCTGTCACCTGAAGCCATGTCTGTCTTTTGCCTCACAGTAGAGCTGGCCCTGCCTTAACTTTAAATTATCGGGGGTTTTTCTGGGGGTGGGATTTCCTAGACTTTTTTTAAAATGAAAATATAATGAAACAAGCCCTGATTCTGGATTCCTCTCTACTTACATACAGATGCCATATAGAAGAATTCCCAAGGCACAAAGATACTCCTCAGAAGGTGAAGAGCCAACAGAAAAACCACCCCACCCTCACTGCTGCTTACAATCTCCTACATAGGGGTGTGGCCACGGTGTTCTGTTCTTTTAACTTTTCTTGAGCTCTGTAATAGACCCTTGGGAACCACTGAGGCCATAAACAAGGATGCTCCAGCTTTTGCAGAGCACAGATCAATCTGTGCTTGGCTTCAGATTCAGGCGATCTGCAAAGTTGGTACACTGCCACCTTGTCCCCCTCACCTGACCAGTATCAAGCTCAGCTTGCTAAGGTTCAGAAGCAGGGCTACAGTCTTTAAATGTTTATTAATAGACTTGGTACAAGAGAGGGGATGGACAGAGGAAAGGCATAGCGCAGTTGTACTGGAGACCAGAAGGGTCACAGCATGACAAACTTCCTGCAAGGTCTGAGGAAGCAGTGTCTGGTTTTGGTTTTTGTTTTTGTTTTTTCATACTCTTCTGCCACCTCTGGCTCAAGCCACCAGCCAGCAGTAGGTCACTTTATACTTCAGATCAGCAGTTCTCAACCACTGTGTTGGGACACATCATTGTGTTGCCAGTTAGTCATAAGTGTGCCATGGACAGCTGAGGTGGGGATGAATTCAGCTTGGCCGGGATGGAGGAGGCTGTTGTGTCTTGTAATCTGCCGCATGCTGCCAAATGCGTTGTAGCCTGAAGAAGGTTGAGAACCACTGCTTTAGATATGAATTAAGCTTAAAGTGTTTTGTGTGCATATGACAGCAGTGTACTTTCTTCCATCCTTCCTCAAATCCCCCACTTAAGGAAACCTGTCCTTAACAAGGGCAAAAAACCAAAGCTGGAATGTATAGGTTAGGCCTCTCTGGCAATATAAAGGTCCTCATTAGAATATGGCTTTAAAAAGCAAAAAGAGGGAGATATTTAGTGAACATTATATTCTTAGAATTCCTTTTTCAAACTTCCTAGAAAAATTCTAACCTGAGATAAGATTGGTCATGCTAGATCCCTGGGAGAATTCTTTGCCTTGAGAGGCAAGGGCCAGTTAGAGGAAAGCTGAACATTAGGGTTGTAGCAGGAAACTAACTAGATCCTTAAATATGAAGGGACTAACAGCCCTCCAGGCAGTGGGATATCCAGGCAATGGCACATTAACAACTTTGAAGATGGATGAGACTCAATATTTCCCTTTTAATCCAGTCACTTTCCAGTCTGTAGCAGGAATATATGGAACACGTTATTGACTACAGAATCACTGTCTCATAATAAACATCACCTTTCAGTCTGTCTTTTGCCTCTCTCAACTATTGAAATGGGGAACAACAACAAAAACAGAACCAAGAAGTAGTTAATACAATAGCTTGAAACATGAAAAGTATTCTGTGCCTGTTCTGAAATGAATTATTCACCGGCAATAACAACCAGAAAAAACTACCAGCATTCAAAACAGGTATGGGTGTGTAAGCAAAATTTAGACAGGGCTGTATGTTTAAAATGTAGCAAGAGTATTGTCAGATTGTGATTGCTTTGATAATTACCCATTTTAATGCACATTAGTGTAAACAGCTGTGCAAAATCCACGTAAATGGTAGAACATAAGTAATATGCTTTAATTAAACAATATTACAAGGTTGTTTTTTGAAGGTAGGTACATTTCTTTTGCATCTTTTGGTGAGAGGTAGAAGGGAAGCAGAATTAACTATTTGCATATCAATTGCACTATGTAGGTGTCACAATTAATATATTTTGGTGCACTTGTTTCTTTGCTGTTGGACTGTACATCTTGTGTGTTTGAGTTGGCCCTGAGAATCATACACCTTCTGCAATACATATGCTGTTTACTGTATTTTATCCATGGCCACCTGTCAAATACAAAACACTTATCAAAACAAAAAGCAGTTGGTTTTGTGATCATTATGTTGCTTCTTTTATGACCTTAAGAAGCACATGTTGTAAATACATGAGTAACAGGAGATACAGTGCTCAGAACAAAATTCTGGCCTTTGATAAATATATAAAACTCCCATTGACTTGAAGCCCCTCAGAACAATGCACGTACATATCAAGGTTTTGTTTTGTCCTTTGCCTTTTTAAATGGACAAAAGCTGGAAAAGCACTTAGGCAGAAACAAAAAAAATCCCAAATCTTATTATTGTAGTCAATGGGCTCTTGTGCATGCCACCAACTACAGTACTGCCCCAAAGTTTGGAGCTACGCTTAACATCCTTATGCAAACTTGGCTGTTTGCAGGCTTTCACAGGATCTGTCAGGTCATCTAGCTTAGGTGTCCACCACTTGAGAATAGTTCCCTTAACTATATGCCCCAATATATCAAGTTCATGCTATATGCCAATTTTATGATGTGATAAAATTTGCCTCTGAGATATCTTACTGATTTTCCATTATAGTGAAGAAGAAGGATAAAATTACTAATTAAATAGCCAGTCATATATGTATCTTATCTAACCTGGTAATTGAGAAATGTCTTCATTTCCCCACCCCCACCTGTTTGCAGGCAGCATTTCAAGAACTCTGTCCAAGAATATTGCTGTATGGGAAAAAAGAACATCATTTCAAAATTATTAAAATCTCAGTGGGAATTCATGATTAATTTTAAGGCCTGGCAGATTAAAATACATTATTATGTACACTCTAGTGCATCCTTTCAGATATTTTCAGAATCTGATTTTGCTCTCTTGATACACACCAATGATTCTACATGTATCTAGTAGATTGCAAGGAATAGATTAGCATTAAAGAGGCAGTATTGTGTTGTTAGGTTGTTATGTGTAACTTGTGCTCATACATTAAGAAAAATGTACCTGGCATTCCCTTGGACATGACCAGACCCCTTAAAAAAAGGAAAGAATTATTAATAGTTAGTTGTAAAGCATTTGTAGTAGCAGCTTTGAAATTCTGACCTTTAGTACACTAACTGGCTGCTGTTATCCAGTTCCCAGACAGACTAAGATCCAGGATAGCCATCTTAAGAAGATGGAAATAATGGGCTTATGAGTCAGGCCAGTTAAACTTTCAATTCTAAAAACCACGTCCATTCTACCTTTATTGTCAGAGCTAGTATTGCAATGTAAACTGCAAAACTCCAGCTAGAAATAGCAAAAATTGCTGTTTACAGTAGCAGGAATCAAAATAAACCCATTTTATTTGGGACTGACTGATCAAAGTCATCATTAGTATTAAACAGTCAAGAATCCTGAGTTTTATTCCCAGTTGGGCTATTGAATCACTGGTCCACACTCTCCCCAGCCTGACAGCTTACAGGGTTAGGATATTACCAAAGCAGAGTGGTGGCATTACACCCCCTTGATACCATTTTGCACAAGTGTAAGTCACATCATAACATGCAAGGTAGTCAAGAAGCTTGCCCACTGAGCGATCGTGGGTCCATCACTTACAGCTAAATGTTCAACAGTGTATGTGCCTCATTTTTGGTGTCTCCCTTGAGACACCTAAGCACCTCATTTTTCAGAAATGTTCAAGACTCACAGCTGCAGGTAAGGATAACAGGAGCTTAGGATCTCTGAAATTGCTCCAGATGGCAATTTAGGAACTCAACATTAGTATCTGTTTTTGAAATTTTGGTTGTTGCCACCCCCCAGTGCTTCAATTTTCCTACCTATAAGATTGGAATAAGAGACTAAGAGTTGGTGGTGTGATAGTTAAGTGCTTTGAGATCCTCAGGAAAAGAGCATTATGTGAATGCTGTTTCTGGACCTTCTTCTACAAAATGCTGAATGCCTTCCGCAAAGCACATAGTATCTTCAATTCTTATCAAGGTCAGTAGTGTTGGGGGCAGCCAGGGGTTAAAGTATAATTTGGGGGCCCTGGAATCCTCCTAAATCTCCAGGGCCCACAAATGTCTGCCCTCTACCCCAGCTACTATGCCCCAGTGCAGTTAGCATTTGCAACCACTTGTGAGTACCACATGTATTGGTTATTGCTCCGTTCCACTCCCCCCCCCCCAGCTACACACACACACGCCCCCTGCCCCACACAACCCCCAGCAGCATTTCCTGTCCCCCAGCAGCTCCATGCCACCCCATCCCAGAGGCCAATCCCTCCCTTTCCCCTAACCCCACTGTGGGCCTCCCCTCGGCCTAGCTGAGGCCTTACCTCGGCTGTTTGCAGGCTGGCTGACTGGCTGGGAGCTGCTTCCTAGCCACAAGCTGCTCCAGCCCTGCAGGGTGGAGATTGACAAATTCACAACCTGTCACAGCTCTCTGCTGGCTGGGCTTAAGGTAGAACAGGGCTTAATGTGGAACGCAATAGATCTCTGCCTTCTGGCTGCTGTACCTATTTTTAGAGGGCCCGGAGTTCTGTGTTCCAGTGCATTCCTCTATTTTTAGGGGGCCCAGAACACTGCCTGCCTAAAAATAGGGGGCCCTGGAACTGCATTCCCCCTTACTTTAACTCCTGGGGGAAACTAGTGTTGTGAAGGAACCAGGGGTTTAAGTGGGCTGGAACACCCACTTTAAAAATAGTGGGCCCTGGAATGCAGTGTTCCAGTTCCATTTTCTATTTTTAAGGGCCTGAACACTGAGCCCCTAAAAATGGCAGACCCCAGAATGGCATTCTGCCACTTTCCCACAGGCAGGAGGAAAGCGGAGGGGGCGTGCCTGTTACCCCTGCTCATGCTCAGACTGTGCTTAAAGGCAAAAGCCTCCAAGTGCAGCCAGCAGGCTGCATTGTCTCCCGGCCCAGGGCATGGCTGCCGGTAAGTACTGGGGCAGCCCCGCTCATGCTGGGGGGCTTTGGGGGCACCTGAGCTGGGAGTGGGTATTGGGGACTGGGGGTGGATTTTGGGGACAAAGGAATGGATATTGGAGGCAGTAGCTGGCGTGTGGGGGACGCCCGGATGTGTGTGTGTGGGGGGGGGGACCTGATTAGGAGAGTTCCAGAGCCCGTCAAAGTATACTTTAACCCCTGGAAGGAACTCTCCCATTACCACTAGCAAACGCTTCTTGCTTTCACATACTTCGGTTGTCTGACCTGGGCACATCCAGGAATAAAGCTCCTTTCTGCAAGTCTTCTCTTGGCCTACCTGGATTTTGGTTTTGTGTAGTGCACAGCACAGCCTTGGCTTTTCTGGAGAGCACCCACTGCAAGCAAGTACATGGGGATAGGGCACAGTGAAGACAGAGCCTTTTATCCTGCCATCATTGCTGGTGACCAGGTCAGCTGGCCAGGCACAAGGGGGAAATAAACTGCACCCTTTCAGGAGCTTTTATAATTGTGAAAAAGCTAATAGCAAAATCACCAGCAAAAGGTAGAAATTATTTCTTTAGAAAACAACACCCCAAAAAGGGCTAGTCTCATCCTCTGACAAAAACATGAAAGGATCAAATGACCCTTTTATGGCACCTTGGAATACTGTCTGAATCAGCTACTGCAGGAGAGGCCCAAGAAAGAAAGTGATAGAACTCCACTGGTCACTACATGCAACCCCCAAGTCAGACCTCTACAACAGATCATTAAGGACCTACAGCGTATTTTAAAAGATGATCCGTCACGCTCTCTAGGCTTGGGAGACAGACCTCTCCTTGCCTACAGACAGCTCCCTAACCTTAAACAGGTACTCACCAGCAACTACAGAGCTAACAACAGAAACATTAAAGCAGGCACATATCCCTGCAACAAACCGTACTGCCAGCTTTGCCCACATATCTGAACAAAAGACACCATCATAGGATCTAATCAAACTGGATGCTCCATCAAGGGCTCATTCACCTGCTCATCCACTAATGTGATTTATGCCATCATGTTCTAGAAATGCCCCCACACCTTATACATTGGACAAATAGGACAATCTCTGTGCAAAATAATAAATGGGCACAAAACTGACATCAGAAATACAACACAAGAACCAGTTGCTGAGCACTTCCATCTTTCTCATCACTCTGTGAATGACTTCTTAAAAATGGTGCTCAAGAAAGTCAATGGGACATCAAGACTTCAAAGAGAAACCGCTGAATTAGAACTGATATGCTAATTCAATTGTGTGAAAGCAGAATTAAATTGTGACTATGGCTTCTTTTCCCATTACAACAGGTGATTTGCCTTCACCCTCCTCTATGTGCTGTTTCCCAGTGTTTGATTCTTAACTGCTCTGATTTGCTGTTACAGTATGACCTGATCCCATGTCTTACACTCCCTTGCATTTATTTCCATCCTATTCTGTAACTTCCCCCATTTTCTGAGCATCTGATGAAGTGGGATTTTCTCCCACAGAAGCTCATATGATGAATAAATTTGTTAGTCTTTAAGTGCCACAGGACTTCTTGCTTCTTTTGCTGAACTAGACTAACATGGCTGTCCCTTTGAAACCTAGCTATGGCACAGAAAAGCATTCCCCCTCTTCTAAAGTATGAACTATGTTTACACCATTTTCACCAGTTATAAACTCAAGGGCAAGAGAGGCCAAGCAGTCAAATGATCTTGTCGCGCAAATAGAGAGTTTCAAGGACATTAACTAATTTTTAGTTAGTCATAATTTAGTGAACCATTAAAAGGAACCCAGTTCACTGAACTGAATTAAACCAACAGACGCACTGTGCATTAGGGGCCCTTTGAACAATGCAAAGATTTCTTTTAAAAGCCACTCCACGGAGCTTCTTATCTCATCCATCCTACATCTGGTGGATGCTCTTAGTTACTCTTTTGTTTATCTTTGCTGTATTGCATAGCAAAATAGAGGGCAGTCTCTCCGACGAGGGCGTTTTCTTTTTTCCTTTCTTTCTAGTATATTGTTTTGTTTCTGATTTTGATTTTCTTAGTATGTTTGTTTTTTCAGTGGAAGCTAGGTGTCACAGATTCCAGTCACTTAAATCCCACAGCTGTTTTCTTTCATAAATGTGACTTCCTTACTTTAGAGCCCCACCAACAAAAATTTTTACTTCTAATTCTTGTGTCCTGTCTTTCAGTATAGATATATAAATGACACAGATAGCTGTGGATGAGACAGCTTCTCATGGATTTGCCCCTCTTTCTCTAAACAAAACAATCAATATAATGACTAATCTTTCCAATAATTGATATTGCAATCCCCCTACGTTTTCCTAGAGTTAGAGTATAGAGACCAAGACAACGGTAAAAATAAATAAAATAAAACACCTTCATTATTATTCTTTTCTCTCTTTTTTGAAGATGTGCCTGAGCTTACATGTAAATAATCATCAGTAGCAAATTGGATCCTAAGATAACATACAGCATTTAGAAGATAAACGAAGGAATAATTTAAAAAATATACTCTGCTGCATTGTATCTTGTGTAATTATTTAAACCTGTGCAAAAGGCCCACTGAACAGCAAAGCTGCAAAAGGGGTGTAAATTGCTACCAAAGCAAATGCAAGGCAATGGAGAATCAGATTCTTAGGAGACTATAGGAGAAGCTACAGAAAAGTTTGAAAGTGTGAGATGATAAGAGTAAACCTTAGGAAGCTGACAGATTCCTGATGGGAACTTCAGCTAAAAAAAACATTGAAGCTCTTGTTCTTCCACATTTATTTGCCTCATAAAGCAATAGAAAAATAGAGGTAGCTTTAAGGCTAACTTCTAGGAACTTGTCCAAATGCAATGACGATTTGTAGCAACGAAATAAAAATGAAACACCGTTATCTTTTCTTCTCTGGCTTTGAGTGCTACAACTTCAAATCAATTCAAGCTCTTCTGATAAAACTCAACTTTTTCAATTGTTGATTTAATTGTGTTGTCTGGGGCCCTCTATAGGAACTTCCTCAAAACTGACTTGCTTCTATGTTAAACTAGGCCTCAACTCACCACACCACCCTGCTCTCTTTAGGTGTAGGCCTGGTCCTGAGGCTCTCTCTACTAGGAGGCCATTATAGTGCTCAGCTGAGAGAAGAGGTAAAATAGCTTTGGGGAAAGCAGTAACAAATATAGCGTGGAGCTCTTTGTCAGCATGATGATGTCATCACTTCCCATGGGAAGAGAGTGCTGCAAAATGATGGATGGAAGGCTTTGGGTAGGCTATCGATTGCTAAATGCATTGCTGAAAATGATGGACGGAGACCTCCTCTAGGAGAGTGTCCGGCTGTGTTATTGCAGCCATTGCTAATAACAGCCCCAATAGTGCTCTGCTGCTCATAGAATGAAGATCAGAAGTGACTGTAGGTCAGGCAGGCTGTAGGCTAGTTGCTGGATGGGAAGTGAGCACTAGAAGACTGCAGGACTCTAGTTCTTCCCACAAAGCATCCTGTAATATGGAACTTCCAGGGTTTCACTAGTTTTAGATACCATGGTGTGATGCTGTCCAAATTTGGGGGACCATTTATGATACTTTTTCATATTAATATTTCATAACTGCAAAAATCCATAGCAGCTATGTCATGTTTGGTCCCAATAGAAAGGCTGTAAATTGCTAGGAATGATTATATGGTTAATGTGGAGGTGTCATATCTGTAGTAGAAGTTAGGAATATGTTGTTATATCTGTAGTTCAACTTATGTGATTCCAGGAAACTCCCCAGACTGAATGTCTACACTCATTGTTTCTTTAATGGCGCATTAAGAAAACCACAGGTATAATGAGTCTAGAGAGAAACCTGCTCAGTAAGCCACCTGGACTCACCAATGTGACTTAACTACATTTTGATTTGCAAAATCTCCACACCACATGAGGAAGATCAGAGGTGGCTAAAGGCAGAAGCACCAGCTCCATTTTGTCTTCACCCTCTAGTTCCCTGCCAACACCCATCTCGTGACCTATTCCTCTGTGACTGGATTTAGGACTGAGGCCCACCTAGGTACTGGGTATTTCCCAGAGAAATTACACAAGCCTGCAAACTCTAAATTCTTCCAAGGACTTGCTTTACATGGACTCCAGATCATTTGTATCAATGATTCACTTTGTCCCTTTGAAACAGTGGTCTCAAACTCAAATCACCACAAGGGCCACATGAGGACTAGTACATTAGCCTTAAGGCCACACCACTGAAACCTTTTCATACAACAATATTGCAAATATCGGTAATGATAGTGCCATTGTGGGCCACAGGAAATAGCCTTATGGGCCACATGCAGCACACAAGCCATGTGTTGGAGACCCCTGCTTTAACACTTCTCATATTTTGTTTCTTCTCTCTTTTTATTAAACTTTTAGTTTTAGCTTCTAAAGGATTCATTGGTAGTTTTGTTATTTTGGGTAAGATCCAAGCCTATATTGTTCTGTGTAATGAGGCTGACCCTTTGGGGTCAGGAAAATCTATTTCTTTAAGAGACCCAATGGCTAGCTGGGGACCAGAAGAAATGATGTGAAATAAAAGGGGCTGTTTCTAGTTTGTTATGCTTTGCGATAACAAGTGCGGGGAATCAGAAGCATGGTGTGTTGCTGATTGGGAGTCTTGTTGAAGCACCACCCATCAGTGTTTAGAAAGTTTAGCTCTCAATTTTTCAGCTTGCCCTGATTTTTGCATATTTAGGAGGCCTGGGTCACACAGGGTTCATTTCAAGTTTACTGTGAAATACCATATCTCAACATGTGACTGAGCCAGGTAAAATGGTTTTGTGGTGTCTGTCCATTTTGCATTCATAAGACATTCAAAGCACAAAACTAACCACTACAGTTAACGTGAGCTGATATTTTTCCTAGCAGAGAGGCCTAAGAATGAATGAGTCTGGAGGGGGGAAGAACGCTCTTTCTCCTCTGGATCATTTATAGGACACACTAAGACAATATGGGGAAGATTAAATTGTTGTTGCCTTCACTCTAACTCAGGGCTTCTTAACCTATGTGTTGCAACCCAAAAAATGGGTTGCCATGCCATTTAGGGTGGGTAATTCAAAACTGAACCATGGGTTGTGAAGCTGACTCCCAAACTTAATCTGGGTCCCGGCCAAAAAAGGTTAAGAACCCCCTGCTCTAACTGTTCTTTTGATGGAAGGTTGTCATTCAAATACCTGTTCACCAGTACTGTGCTCACAGTGAATTATTTTTTAAAGCACTGCACCTGCTGGTTGACTTATTACAGAATAAACACCAGATAAGGGTTCAAGTTGTGGCTTGCAGACAAATCAGTTGTTGTTTTGAATTGCGTAATAGTCCTGCTATTGTATCTCTTGACTGAACCTGAAGATGAAATGACATGCCAGGAGCTTATTGACCAACAACACAGTGACCCATAGAAAAGAAATTTTCCACTGGTACTTATCAAACCTCATGTAAAATGCTAAAGAGTAACGCTAAGGCCAGGCAACAGAGCTCTAATGCAGCAATCCGGTGCCTAGGGCACGTTCCGATTGAAATGCACCCCTTGCCATTAGTGGCACTTGGGGCAGCACTGCTTAATGCACCCTTTAATAGAGCGGATCTATTGACCCGCTCTGGTGTGCCTGGGGCCAATGGGGTAGTTACAGTCCTGCCAGGCAAGGAAATGTTATTTATTTAGGCTATTAGCAGTATGCTGTTCTTAAACAGTATCTCCTGTCTGAAGGTCTCAGTGATGTACAGGCAATAAGTTAGCTTCACAACACCATTGTGGCAAGTAAATATATCTGTTGATCAGCACAGATTCAATATGATACCCAGGCTTGAAACCAGACTACCATCCAATACATTCTGCAGCTACCAAGTGTTGGTGAAGTTGGTTTAGCACGACTTTCTTGACCCCATTTTGTCCCATTTGAAATGAGATATTAGAAGCAAGTTAGTAATTGGCTAAGCTAGATTTTTTGAGCAATGATTTCTTTGAAGAGACCTAAGCTGTGTATGCTTAAAGGAAGCTGGCACCCTGCACTTTCAAAGGCTATTTCTATATTAGAGGGCTCTATTAAGTCAATTTAATAAAATCTACTTTAAGTTGACTTTATTAAATCAGCTGCGTGAGTCCACACTTCTCTTATGTCGACTTAACAAAGTTGGTTAAGTCAGCTTAAGAAAGTGTCCTAATAAAACATGTGTTGCCTAAGTTGACTTAAGCAGGCACATGTTAGTAGAAAGGGTTCCTTAAGTCAACTTAGGTGGCCACATTTCATTAAGTCAACTTCATAAAGTCGACTTAACACTAAGTCAACTTAAAGAGTGAGAGTTATTAAGTCACCTTAAGGAAGCCCTTAAGTCAACTTAATAAATGCCAAATGTGGCCAGGGCTTTGCTTAAATTGATGTAAGCCCCTATTGTAGACATACACAAAGAGAGGCACCATTGACATTCCAAGTGTAGACCAAGCACATTACCCACTGGCCTTCGCAAACCATAAAGATAAAGATAACATTCCAACCCATGGGTTTCAGCCTGATATTTTCCTAGAAACCATGTGCTCCCCTTGCTGGAAACAGAGAAGGAATCACAATTGCCCCTCCAAAGGTTGTTTTCCTAATATAGAGGCAGTTTGGTCAGACAGAGCTATATTATCACCAAAGAAAACTGGAACTCCTTTGAAGAAAGAGAAATCTAACTTTATATCTGAGTAGAGTCACCCTGCTTTAAATAAATGATATACTACTCAGGGCAAGTTTACACTGCCTGCCCTTTTTGGAAGCAGTCGAACTAAGATATGCAAGTTATTTAAAATAACTTGTGTACCTTGGTTCAAATGCATAACTCCCAGTTCGTCCACTGTGCTGAGATGAAAGGAGGGCACCTCCCTTCAACTCGGTGCTACCCGGGTGCCAGAGTGGTGTTACAGAGTCCAACTTCCTGATCAGTTGAGCGGTTCTACACAAACCTGAACAGTCGATCAGGAAGTTCGAACTGACAGCAGCAAAGTTGTCGCCATTAGTGAAGACAGAGGCATTGCTGGCACTGGGCACCTGGGGCATGTGCCCCGAATCCCAGGGCTGGTGCCCTGGATCTGGCCCAATCGGGGCGGAGATCCGGAGACTGGCTGCCCACAGCCACGGCTGTGGGCATCTGGGGCCCGGGCTCCCGCAGCCACTTCCAGCCCCCTCCCTGGGCCAGTGACGTCTCTGAGTGAAGACCTGCCCTCAGAACATTTCCACTGCTGGAGACTCTGCAGATGCTGCTCTGGAGGCAAATAATCCTTATTTTGCCTTTGGTCCAGCTGCATCAAGATACATTGAACTGATAAAGTGACAGAAAAAGCCAGCAACTCATGTCATCCAGGGAATAGCTGGATGGGGGAAAAGCTATCCCCAGTACATTAATGCCTGTCATAAGCTAGTAGATGTTCTAAATAGATGGCATTAATTAGTAGTGGAAAAGACTGTCACATTTTATACCAAGCCTTCTTGTAAAAGGTATGGGCAAAATGCTCTCTTTAAAAAAATGCAATGTATATTCTTCTTTTACTGGTAGGGACTTTTAATCAGATGAATGAACTTGTATGTACTAGTTAACTTTGCTGGAGTTTCATAGTTGTATTTAAAGCAGATTTTATCCTAGAGTGATATTAATTTGATAGGATCCCTGATCTGTAAACCATTGGTTATCTTGGTCTCTCCTGATAAGAAAAAAAAGTGCTGAGGGTTTCCAGTTGGTGAGCACATTTGGGCAGAATCTTTCACACGTCACAAATTGCAGATGGGAGGCAGTGATCTCGAACATGCAGTCACATTGCGTGACCATCTGACACCTTCCATTTAGAAAAATAATACTTTCCTCACAGCATACGCTCCCTGCTGCAACCAGCACCAAAAATTATGCCTGGGAGAGCTGTTCCTCCTCGACTGGGGTCTTAAATATTTCTTAGGCTGCTTTTAAAAGATTCATGCTGCAGCAGCACCTAGATCATATCCTACTAACCCAGGGAAAATACTGAAATCTACCCAAGACAGTGTTATTCACAAAATAGCCGAAAAGTACTACAGGGTTGGGAAAAGACAGCAGAAAAATTATGCATTCACATTCATGAGGCGAACAAAAAGATTTTTGTTGTTTGTGTAATTCAAACATATTCATGTTAAACTGTGGAGTCATTTCATATAGCTACTAGTTTGACAATTTCATCTTATAATTCTAGAAAGGTTCAGTTACAATCCCTTAGTTTGTATATAATTCCCTATGACAGTATTATTTACTAATACACATTCACTTAAGATAATCATGAACATTTCAATATGTCCTTTGCTATATATTTAACTGTCACTATCAATAAAATATTCTGTTAAGCTTATGGACCAAACCACATAAATTAATGACCAGTGTCTTACACAAACCTATCATAGCCCATTTGTACTAGCTCCCAGTGACTGCCAAGCCAAATTTCTAGCACCAAAATGCCTTATAGAATCATAGATTCTAAGGCTGGAAGGGATCATTGTGTGATCATCTTGTCTCACTTCTGGTATACCAAGCCATAGAATTTGCCAAAATAATTCCTAGGGCCTATCTTTCAGAAAAATATCCAATCTTGATTTAAGAATTGTCAATGATGGAGAATTCACTGTGACTCCTTGTAAATTATTCTAGTGATTAACAGCTCTCACTGAAAATTTAGGCCTTATTTCCAGTCTGAATTTGTTTAGCTTCCAGCCCCTGGATCCTGTCATATCATTCTATGCTAGACTGAAGAGCCCATTATCATATATTTGTTTCCATGAAGATACTTATAGACTGGAATCCAGTCACCTCTTAACCTTCTCATTGCTGAGCTACATAAACTGAGATCTTTGAGTCTTTCACTGTAAAGCAAGTTTTCTAATCCTTTAATCATTCATGTTACCCTTCTCTGAACCCTCTCCAGTTTATCAACATCCTTCTTGAATTGTGGGTGCTGGAACTGGACACACATTGCTTACTTGTGCCCAGTTTGCCAAACCATCCACATTGATCTTAATCAGTGACCTGTCCTCTTAATTATTTACCATTCCCCCAGTTTTTATGTCATGTGAGGGATACAGAGGTAATACAAACACTTTGTTCCTCCATAAGATTCCTGATTTACAAACCCCAGGATCACATTAGCTTTTTAGGTTGTTGGGAGATCTTGTTCAGCTGATCATGGAATCATACAATCATAGGGTTGGAAGGGACCTCATGAGGTCATCTAGTTCAACCCCCTCCCAAAACAGGCAGGACCACTCCCACTAAATTATTCCAGATAGAGTTTTATCCAGCCGGGGCCTTAAACATCTCCAAGGACGGAGATTCCACCACCTCCCTAGATAGCCCATTCCAATGCTTTACCACCCTCCTAGTAAGAAAGTTTTTCCTAATATCCAGCCTTGACCTCCCCAGCTGCAACTTGAAACCATTGCTCCTTGTTCTATCCTCTGTTACTACAGAGAACAGCCGAGCTCCATCCTCCTTGGAGCATCCCTTCAGGTAGTTGAAGGTTGCTATCAAATCCCCCCTCAGTCTTCTCTTCTGCAAGCTAAATAAGCCTAGTTCCTTCAGTCTTTCTTCATAGGGCTTGTGCTCCAGCCCCTTGATCATTTTTGTTGCCCTCTGCTAGACGCTCTCTAATTTGTCCACATCCTTTTTATAGTGGGGAGCCCAAAATTGGACACAGTATTCCAGATGCGGCCTCACCAGTGCCAAATAGAGAGGAATGATCGTGTCCCTCGATCTGCTGGCAACACTTCTTCTGATGCAGCCCAGTATGCCATTGGCCTTTTTGGCAGCAAGAGCACACTGCTGACTCATATCCAGCTTCCCATCCACCAGGACCCCCAGATCCCTTTCTATGGTGCTGCTACTTAGCTGATCGCCCCCCAGCCTGTAGCAGTGCGTGGGGTTTTTCCATCCCAAGTGCGGGACTTTGCACTTGTCCTTGTTGAACTTCATGAGATTTCTATTGGCCCACTGCTCCAATTTGTCAAGGTCTTCCTGAATCTTCTCCCTGCCCTCCAGCGTGTCTACCATTCCCCCAGTTTGGTGTCATCCACAAACTTACTGAGTGTGCAATAAATCCCATCATCCAGATCATTAATGAAAATATTGAACAGAACTGGCCCCAGGACCGACCCTTGGGGCACACCACTCGTTACTGGTTGCCAACTAGACACGGAGCCATTGATTCCTACATGCTGAAATTGTTGATCTACCCAGTTCTCTATCCATCTTACGGTCCACACATCCAACCCATGCTTCCTTAACTTGCTGACAAGAATGCTGTGGGAAACCATATCAAAAGCCTTGCTAAAGTCGAGGTATATCACATCAACAGCTCTTCCCGCATCCACAAATCCAGTCATCTCATCATAGAAGGCGGTGAGGTTGGTCAGGCATGATTTACCCTTGGTGAATCCATGCTGACTGTTCCTGATCACTCCATTTTCCTCCAGGTGTTTCAGGATGGATTCTTTCAGAATCTGCTCCATGATTTTTCTAGGGATTGAGGTGAGGCTGACAGGTCTGTAATTCCCTGGATCCTCCTTTTTGCCCTTCTTGAAGATAGGCACTATATTTGCTTTTTTCCAGTCCTCCAGCACCTCTCCCGTTCACCACAAGTTTTCAAAGATAATGGCCAGTGGTACTGCTACCTCATTGGCCAACTCCCTCAGCACCCTCGGATGCAGGTTGTCCAGCCCCATGGACTTGTGGACATCCAGCTTCTTTAGGTAGTCCCTAACCTGACTTTCTGTCACCAAGGGCCTCTCTTCTTCTCTCCAGTCTGCTATGCCTAGTGTAGTGGGCTGGGAGCTGGCCCTTCCTGTGAAAACTGAAGTAAAAAAAAAAGCATTGAGCGCTTCAGCCTTTTCATCACAAGGATACCTGTGCTATTCAGTAAGGGACCTACACCAGCCCTGATCCTCTTCTTGTTATTGACGTACTTGTAGAACCCCTTCCTGTTATCCTTCACATCCCTTGCTAGCCGCAACTCCAATTGTCCTTTGGCCTTTCTAATTTTATCCCTGCAGTCCCGAGCAATATCTTTATATGCCTCCTTAGTCATCTGTCCAAGCTTCCACTTCCTGTAAGCTTCCTTTTTATGCTTTAGCTCAGTGCAGAGTTCTCTGTTAAGCCATGCTGGGCGCCTTCCACATTTGCTGTTCTTTCTGATCTTCAGAATGGTATCTTCCTGTGCCCTTAGCAGGGTTTCTTTAAAATGCAACCAGCTCTCTTAGACACCTTTCCCCTTCAGATCAGCCTTCCAAGGGATCCTGCCCATCAGTTCCCTGAGGGAGCCAAAATCTGCTTTTCTGAAGCCAAGGGTCTCCTTTTTGATTCTTTCCTTTTTTCCATTAATCAGCATCTTGAACTCTACCATCCCATGGTCACTGCTGCCCAGGTTGCCATTAACTTCTATGTCCCCAATCAATTCTTCTCTGTTTGTGAGCAGCAGGTCAAGAGGTACAAAGCCCCTAGTTGGTTCCTCCAGCATTTGTACCAGGAAGTTGTCCTCACTCTCCAGAAACTTCCTGGATTGCCTGTGCACTGCTGTATTGGCATCCCAGCAGATGTCAGGGTAATTGAAGTCCCCCATGAGAACCAGGGCCTGTGATCTGGAAACTTCTGCCAGTTGTCTGTAGAATGCCTCATCCACCTCCTCCTTCTGGTCTGGAGGTCTATAGCAGACACCCACCACAACATCCCCCTTGTTGCTCTCTCCTCTAAGCTTAACCCACAGATTTTCAACTGGCTTAGTTCCACTTCCATAATGGAGCTCTGAGCAGTCATAGAGCTCTTTTACATATAGTGTTACTTTTCCCCCTCTTCTTCACTGCCTGTCTTTCCTGAACAACTTATACCCATTCATGGCAGAGCTCCACTCATGCAAGCTATCCCACCACATCTCTGTTATGCCAGTTATATCACAGTTCCTTGTCTGCGCCAGTACTACCAATTCTTCCTGCTTGTTTCCCAGGCTCCTTGCATTTGTGTACAGGCACCTAAGATACCAGGCTGATTGCCCTACTTTCCCAAGTCAATTTTCAGTTCTATTACATCTACCTCCTTGTATTTTCTCCTGGGATTGTCCTCCTGCACCTGCCTCAGGTATTAAAGCTTCATTAGAACATGTAACATAATTATTCGATTCCCTCACCATGTTCCAACTACCTTCTCTTTTATCCCTGGTGTTACAGTCCCCATTTCCCCCAAGTTCCATCCCTTCCCCCAGGTCTCCCACATTGTCACTGATGTGTGGGCTTTGGTCTCCTTCCCCCTTCAAACCTAGTTTAAAGCCCTTCTCACTAGGTCAGCCAGTCAACGTCCAAATACACTCTTCCCTTCCTCGACAGATGGAGTCCATCTCTGCCTAGCAGTCCTTACTCCTGGAACAGCATTCCATGGTCAAGGAAGCCAAAGCCCTCCTGATGACACCATCTTCGCAGCCCGGCGTTCACCTCTAGGATGCATCTGTCTCTACACAGGCCCCTACCCTTGACCAGAAGGATCGAGGAGAACACCACCTGTGCTCCGAACTCCTTTACCCGCACTCCCAGAGCCCTGTAGTCACCTTTGATCTGTCGAGGATCACCTCTTGTAGTGTCATTGGTTCCCACATGGATGAGAAGCATGGGGTAGTAGTCAGAGGGGTGGATGATTCTCGACAATACCTCCGTAACGTCTTGGATGCGGGCACCTGGCAGGCAGCATACCTCCCGCGAGGCCTTGTCAGGGCGACAGATGGGTGCCTCCATCCCCCTCAGAAGTGAGTCTCCAACCACCACAACCCTATGTTTCCTCCTAGCTGTGGTGGCTGTGATCCTCCCAGCCTCAGGGGTGCATGGCATTTCCTGTTCCACCTCATCCATCGTCTCTAGCGCTGCATAACGGTTCTTCACCACAATGAAGGGAGGGATGAGAGCAGGGGTGGAGCACTGTCTGCTGCCAGAGGTAACCAGCTGCCAGTGTCCTCCCTCTGCCATAGGCATCCCATCCTTCTCCAGTGGTGCGGCAGAAGTCTCTGGCACCTGGAGAGTGTCCTCCTCTTTGCATCTCTCCTCAGGGATGCTATCAAGGAACTTCTCCAGGGCATAGATACTCCTTAGCCTAGACACCTCCTCCTGTAACTCTTCCACCTGCCTCCTGACAGATTCCACCAGAAGACACCTGTCACATTGATTCATCTCCCCAGCCTGATTGTCGGAGACAGGGAACTGCAGGCTGCAGTCCATACCAGGATCTGGGTAGAGATATCCATGCTCAGGATGTCTGTCTGGCTACAGGCACAGGTGGAGGAGACAGAAGGGATGCTGGCGCAAGCAATGCAGCTCCTCTTCACCATTATGACCTCACCAAACTCCTTCCCAAACTCCCTCTCAAACTCCCCTGTTAGCAGTCCCTCTGGTCGCTCAGCCACTGGCTTTTAAGGTCTTCTCTGCCTAGGTCAGCCCTTGCCCCTTGTTAAACACACAGGGGAAGAGTGATCACAAGGCTAATGGAAGCTGGTGATCAAAGGTGAGCAGGGAACAATGACCCAAACAGCCCCCTATCACACAAAAACACCCTCACAGTCCCAATTCCCACAATAGCTAACAACTAACAGAAATCAACTGTAGGGAAAGACACAAACACACAGTTAGTAATTCACTCACCCAAGGTTCACTTTCACCCTTGATTCTTCAGCTGGAGAGAGGGAGAAGAGGACACACACACCCTGCCTAACCAGCTCCTGGCTCTGCTCCTGCTTCTACCACCACCACCACCTCTGCTGCCTTTTCCTCCCCTGCTCCTGCTGCTGCTGCAGCTGGCTGGCCCCTCTCCTTCCAACCCCCCTGCTGTGTGGGGAGGGGAGGGGAGAACTAGAGAAGCAGAACTTCTACCACCACCAAGACCTGGAGAAAACCACCTCTCCTGCCAGCCAGCCAGTCCCTGCTGCTGCTGCTGCTGCTCCTGGAGCCTGCTGCCTCTACAGGAAGAGAACACCACCGCCACTGAGGGGAGGCCTTCAAAACTGAGATTTTGTTGCTTGCAGCTGGGGGTGAGCAACCAAAAGACTTTGAACTTTTTACCATTATCACCACCCCCAGCTGCTGCTACCCTGGCCTCCCCTCCCACCACCAAGAAGGCAGCAGGCTCCCAATCTTCCACCTTCAACACCTTTGGGATTTTTGCAGCAGCAGGGACCACAGAACCACCCCTTTCCCAGCAGTAGCTGCTCCCCTTCCTATAGTTTAGTCCCCTCCCTTTTTTCTTTTCTCCTCCCCTTACCCCCAGTGGCTGGAGGGCCTCCCCCCCTTTCCCTTGCCCTCCAGCTAGCTCAGTGCTCCCTATCCCTCACAGACCCCTCCCTAAGCCCTAGAGTTTGATTTAGTTTTCTGCCCCACCCCAGCCCTGAGAGTTTGTTCCCTTTTTTTTTTTTGAATCCCCTGTCCCACCCATCAGCCCGACCCTTGCACCATCCACCCCCAACCAGAGTTGGCCAGGCCATATCGGTCCCTGATTCCTTTTTGTTTATCCCCCGTGCACTGCACCCCCCCGATACACCTGTGATCCCCGCCCCACCCAGTGCAGCTGGAGGAGCCGGCCCCTCATAGCCTACGTAAGCCCCTTGTCCTTCCTTCCCTGGCACCCTCCTCCCTTACCTGCAGCCTAGCAGGGAGGAGTGGTTGCCACCCCTTGACTCCCATATAGTTTACCCTTTATCCACACCTTTCCCATTACCTGGTTCCCCCCCCCCCAGTTTTGTTCCTTACCCCAGTCTACCCACCCCCAGATATCCCCTCCTGTCCCCTCTATTTTGGGAACATAGTGACCTCCCCAGCTTCCTCTGAACCATTCCCACAACCTGTTGCCCCCTCTCTCCCTGCAGCTGCCCCCTTGACCACTGCTGACATTCCTACCACCTCTGGTGCCTCTACTAGGGCACCTGTGGCAGTGGCCATGGGAGGGGCCTCCACTACTGCTGCCCCAACCTCCTCGGCCGCAAAAAGAGCAAGGGAAAGAAGGCAAGCAAGGGCCCTGCTGCTTCCGCAGCCCGTCCACCGGCTGCGGCCCCTTCTTACCCTGCCATTCCCTCCACCAGTTCTGGGGGTCCTTCAGCCCCCAGAACATTTGCCCAGGCGGCTGCCACCCCTCCACCCACCGCCACAACATCAGCCCGCACTGCCTCCTCTAATTCGTTCTCAGAGGGCCGGGGCCCCTTCCCCTCCTTGACCAGGAGGCACGGTGTCCGCTGCCTCCTAGTGGCTGCCTTGCCCCACGTAGAAACTTACGTGTGGGCGATGGCGAGGGTGGGGGGCCCTTGGCCATTGTGGCGGCCTCCAAGATGTTTGGGAAGATGGTATTCTTCCTGGCATCGGAGGCTGCCGCACAGGAGGCGGTGGTCAGGGGCTTGGCGGTGGGGGGTGTCCACATGCCAGTGGAACCCTTGGAGGACCTGGGCGTACGGGTGGTCCTCACTTCCATTCATCCCTTCCTCCCCAATGCCGCCCTGCTTCCCCTCCTCTCCACCCTGGGGAAGCCGATTTCTATCATCAGCCCTCTCCCACTGGGCTGCAAGGACCCCGCCCTCCGTCACGTCTTGTCCTTCCGCCGGCAGGTGCAAATCCAACTGCCACCAGCGGGGGCACGTGACGGGGTGGCACTGGAGGGGTCCTTCTTGGTGCCCCATCAAGGGGCCCATTATAAGATCTTTTATTCTTCGGGGGAGGCCCGGTGCTTCCTCTGTAGGGCCACGGGACACGTCCAGAGGGACTGTCCCTTGGCCCAGCATGAGGAGGAAGCAACTGGGCCTCCCGGAGCTGATACGGGAACCGGCCACACCACCGCCAGTGACCCCCTCCCACCTGGCCACTCAAGCTGCCTCTTCTCCGCTGCCTCTCAGGACATGGGGTCCACATCCCCACTATGCCCAGAGGAGCGGCTGGGCCCCATCGCCGCCCACACTGAACCATCTGGGATGGGGCCCAGAGAGGAGAGGGCAGCAGCCGAGGTGGTGACCCCAGATATGGGAGAGGGAGCACCCCAGGGGGAGGGTTCCCATCCCCTTGCTGTCCCTCCCCTGGTTCCTTCTCCCCAAGAGCCTTCGCCCTTGCTGCCTGTTTCTGCCCCTGCTGGCCAGCCCTCAGACTCCATCTTAGAGGGCCGGGTTCTCCCCCTTAGGGTCCGCAGCAAGCGCAAGAAGGCTCTGTCCCTCCCCAGCACCTTGGATGGGGAGGAGGGCCCCCCGGAAGTCTTTGTGGAGGGCTGATCATAACAATACTGCAGTTAGCACCAACGATGCTGAGCCACTTGCTGTGCCCTCTGGTGAGGTCCAGCAGGAGGCTCCGGCTGAGGAGATGGGTGCGGTAGAGGAGGGGAGCAGTGCTGCCCCCTTACAGGAGGCCCCTGTTGATCCCTCTCCTGGGGAGGCCGTGGACGGAGCCACCCCTGTCCCCCCGGAACCATCAGCAGCTGAGGTGGGGGGAGGAGTAGGCTCCATCTTTGCGGAGATCGAGGCCCTGGGTCTGACCTTGGTAGCCCCAAGGGAGGACGACCCTCTATCAGCGGGCCTTGATCTGGGTGACAGTGACGTCTCATCACCCCCTCCCTTGCCCCAGACCCAACCCGAACCTGAACTCCTGTCTGCTGTCCCTGCTTCTATCCCGGGGACACCTCCGGGTTGCTTCACCTGCCCGGCTGCTATAGACCTTCCTGTGGCGACCGCCGAGCCCCTCGAGGCGACGGCCAGCCCTGAGCAGCTGGGTACCGGGGTGTTGTCCCTGGGGGGGACAGCTGCCCCTTCCCTCACTTGTCTATTCCCCCGTGCCTGATGCTGAGGATGTGGTGAACCAGCCACCCTCAACTCCCAAGCCCAGCATCAGCACGGATCCTGTTCCTCACTCCTTGTTGGAAAATCCCGTGCCCGGTCAAGGGGAGCTGCACCCTGGTGGTTCGACTACCGGGGCCCCTGTTCCCACAACCACTCCTCCCCTTCTTTCCATCACTTCTCTTCCTGGCCTCAATCCTATCCCTCCCTTTACTGTCCCCCCCTTTTCTACCCTAGCCCCAGCCCCATTCCCTATTACTGCCACCCCCAAGATGGTGGCTTTCCCCCTTCCGTCAACCACTTCCCGGGAGGTGGTATTTGTGGCCCCCCTCCATCCCTGGGGCTGCTGTCTTCCCTCCACCGCCACCCTTCCTGGTGCCGGGGGTTCAGCCGGGAGCTGTAGTGCCCACACCATCGGCACCGAGACGGGGCTCTGCGCCCTGTCTTTTGCTCCCGGCTGACCGCGGGGCCAATGCTGGGACCCGACCGGAGGATGGCCGGGAGCCTCCAATTCCAGACCCCCTGGCGCTGCGGGAAGAGCTGCGCACGTTCCTGGAGAACACTCATGGAGCCAGGAGCCGGGTGCAGCTCGCCCTGCAGTGCTGGGGGAATTTCCATCTCGTCCTCCGGACTGTGCGGGCCATACTGAAGGAGGGCAAAGGGACCGGGAAACGGGATGCCGCGGCCTACCAAAGGGCCTGCAGCTTCCGTGACTCCCTCATGACCTTTGGGGTCAGCCACGGATTGCTGCGTGGCCCGACGGAGGCTGCTGGTGTTCCCCTCACCTCTGAGGATCCCCCCCAGCCCTCCTCATGGCACCCGTCACCTTTGCCACATTAAACGCCAGAGGCTGTAGGTGGGTCTCCGCAGGACCCAGGTGCTCTCCTTCCTTCGGGAGGGGGGGTACTATGTGGTTTTCCTGCAGGAGAGCCACACAGATCCAGCTGCTGAGCCTAGTTGGCGGCTGGAGTGGGGGAACGGGGTGTACCTAAGCCATCTGTCCACCCGCTCCGGCGGTGTGGCCACCCTGTTCTCCCCCAGCCTACAGCCTGAGGTGCTGGGGGTTGCCGAGGTTGTGCCGGGCCGCCTCCTGCACCTCCGGGTCCGTATGGAGGGGCTGGCATTGAATTTGGTCAACGTCTATGCCCCGACGTCGGGCCCGGAGCGGCTGCAATTTTTTCAGCAGGCGGCCGCCTTCCTCGGCACCTTGGATCCTCGGGAGTGCCTGGTCCTCGGCGGGGACTTTAACACCACCCTTGAGGAACGGGACCGCACGGGGACCGAGCAGTGCCAGGCCACCACAGATGTCCTCTGGGAGGTGATTGACCATCACTCCCTAGTGGACGTCTGGCGCGACCACCACCCGGACGATGAGGTGACCCTCACCTATGTCCGGGTGGGGGAACCATCAGTCGTGCCACTCCCGGTTGGACCGTATTTATCTGTCTCGACACCATCTGACACTGGCCCACTCCTCCAGGGTTTGGCTGGCCCCCTTCTTGGATCACCATCTGGTGACCATGACGGCCTCTCTCTCGGCGGAGAGGCCGGGGCCGGCCTATTGGCATTTTAATAATAGCCTGCTGGAGGATGTGGGCTTCGTAGTGTCCTTCCGGGAGTTTTGGCTGGCCTGGAGGTGGCAGAGGGCTGCCTTTCCCTCGACGCGGCGCTGGTGGGATGTGGGGAAGGTGCGTGCCCGGCTCTTCTGCCGTGACTACACTCGGGGGGCCAGCCAGCGAAGGGATGCGGGCATAGAGCAGCTGGAGCGGGAGGTCTTGTAGCTTGAGAGGCGCCTGGCCACCAGCCCCGGGGATCCATCCTTCTGCGAGGCGCACCGGGAGAAGCGGGAAGAGCTGCGGGCCCTCGAGGACCTCTGGGCCCGGGGTGCCTTTGTTCGCTCTCGCATCCAGCTCCTTCGGGAGATGGATCGTGGCTCCCGCTTCTTCTATGCCCTGGAGAAATGGAGGGGGGCTAAAAAGCACATCACCTGCCTCTTGGCGGAGGACGGCACCCCCCTCACGGATCCAGAGGAGATGCGTGGAAGGGCCAGGGCCTTCTACGCCAGTCTTTTGTCCCCGGATCCGACCGACCCTAATGCCTGCAGGGTGCTCTGGAATGAACTTCCCATGGTCAGCGAGGGCACCCGAGACAGGCTGGAGTCACCTCTCACTCTGGCCGAGTTCTCGGAGGCCCTACGTCTCATGCCCACCAACAAATCTCCAGGCATGGACGGGCTGACCGTGAAGTTCTACCGCGTCTTTTGGGACGTCCTCGGCCCGGACCTCGCCATCGTCTGGGCTGAGTCCGAGGAGAGCGGAGAGCTCCCCCTTTCTTGCCAGTGGGCAGTGCTGGCCCTGCTGCCCAAGAAGGGGGACCTCTGCGACCTCCGGAATTGGCGTCCTGTTTCGCTCCTCAGCACGGACTATAAAATAGTAGCCAAGGCCATCTCGCTGCGCCTGGGGTCCGTGCTGCAGGACGTGATCCATCCCGACCAGACCTATACCATCCTGGGCCGTTCCATCTTCGACAATCTCTACCTGGTCCGGGATCTCTTAGAGCTTGGGTGTAGGGATGTTCTGTCGTTCGCCCTCCTGGCCCTGGACCATGAGAAAGCGTTCGACAGGATGGATCACGGGTATCTCCTGGGCACCCTGCTGGCGTTTGGCTTCGGGCCCTGGTTTGTGGGGTTTCTCCAGGTGCTGTACACCTCCGCAGAATGTCTGGTCAAGCTCAACTGGACCCTGACCGAGCCGGTCAGCTTCGGGCGGGAAGTGCGTCAAAGCTGTCCGCTGTCGGGCCAGCTGTATGCTCTGGCCATCGAGTCCTTCCTTTGTCTCCTCCGTCGGAGGTTGATGGGGTTGGTGCTCCTTGAGTCAGGGCTGCGGCTGGTCTTGTCGGCATACGCTGATGAGGTACTCCTTGTGGTCCAGGACCCGGGCGACCTGGGGCAGTTGGAGGCTTGTCAGGCTATCTACTCGGCAGCCTCCTCCTCCCAGGTCAACTGGGTCAAGAGCTCTGGCCTGATGGTAGGGGCCGGGTGGCCGGTCAGCTCCCTCCCACCCGCGCTTCATGCCATCCGGTGGGGTGCAGGTCCGCTGCTCTATCTGGGCTTTTACCTCTCTGCCACCCATGCCTCCCCGGAAGACAACTGGCACGAATTAGAGGGCAGGGTTGTTGACCGGCTCTGGAGGTGTACGGGACTGCTGCGGTGCCTCTCCCTTTGGGGATGGGCACTGGTCATCAACCAGCTTGTCCTGTCCATGCTCTGGCACCAGCTCAACACCCTGACCCCACCCCCGGGTTTTCTGGCCAGCCTCCAGGAGACAATCCTGAGGTGGTTCTGGCCAGGACGGCACTGGGTCTCTGCAGGGGTTCTGAGCCTTCCTCTGGAGGAAGGGGGGCAGGGCCTGTGCTGCCTCCGCAGCCAGGTCCACACCTTCTGCCTCCAGGCCCTTCAGAGACTCCTTTATGGTGCAGGTAGTCCGGCATGGAGCCACTTGGCACATACCTTCCTCCGCCGCTACCGAGGGCTCCGATATGACCAGCAGCTCTTTTATCTCGACCTGAGACGTGCTCTGCGAGACATCTCTGAGCTGCCAGTCTTCTACCATCACCTCCTTCAGACTGGGAGGCTCATCGCAGCCTCCCGGTCAGTTATACCCACCGAGGGGGAGGACTTCCTCGCAGAGGCCCTGCAACACAACCTCCATCTTCGTGTGCAGGTGGCAGAGGCCCCCTATGTGAGGCGGAGGTTGGTCATGGAAGGTATCATCCGGGTTGGAGACCTCCTGGATTATGCCCAGGGGGACTGTGTGGATCCCCATGAGCTAGCTCGGCGCATGGGGCTCTCCACCCTTCATACCCCCCGGCGCCTACTCCAGGAGGTAAAGGCAGCCTTGCCTCCCAATGCTCGGGCTTACCTCGAGCGGGTCCTGTGAGAGGGTGCTCCCTGCCCCCTTCTCAGCCCTGGCCCTTCGGAACTTTTGATCGGGCCTCGGCCCCATCAGCCCCCCCCGGCCATCCCCACCCCATGCCCCGAGCCAGCTGCTAGATCTGCAGCCGGTCTCTTTCCAAACCGCACCTCGTAAACATCTGTACACGCTCGTGCTACATACCATCCACTTCCTCGCCCTTGTGTCCCGCCCAGATACAAAGTGGCGAGACCTCATCCCACTTACAGAGGGCGAGGACCCCCGGTGGGCCAGTCTGTACGCCACCCTCACTCCAAGGCCCGCTGGGGACATCAGTTGGCGGCTCCTACATGGAGCCATGAGCACGGGCATGTACTTGGCGCGGTTCACCCTTTGCCCTGAATCCTGCCCCTTTTGTGGTGCAAGGGAGACCCTGGCACATGTCTATCTAGACTGTGCCAGGCTGCAGCCCCTCTTCTGGCTCCTCCAGAACCTCCTCTTGAGGTTCTGGTTGCACTTCTCCCCACACCTGTATCTTTATGCATTCCCCATCCGTGGCCCCACAAAGTCGCGGGACCTCCTCGCCAACCTCCTCTTGGCTTATGCAAAAGTAGCCACCTATAAAACTCGGGAGAGGAGGCTGGCTGAGGGAGGGGCCTGTGACTGTGGGGCCTATTTCTGGTCCCTCGTCCGTGCACGTCTCCCGGCAGAGTTCCTCTGGACGGCATCCGCTGGCTCCCTCAACACCTTCCGGAAGCAGTGGGTGCTGTCCGGGGTTCTCTGCTCGGTATCCCCTTCTGAAACTATAGTTTTGAACCTGTAACCCTCACACCCGCCCCTGTTTTTCTTTTTCATTGTCCCACGAAATTGGTTGAGGTTCTGTTTGGTGCTGCTTCCCCTAGGCTGGGGGAAGGGTTTTAGAAGTGGGTGGGCTCATGCCCACCCACCCCTCAGGTTTCTTCAATAGGTTCTTCAGCTAGGGAATTGCCTCTTTCTCAGGGCTTCATCAACTCCTTCCCTCTCAAACTCCCCTGTTAGCAGTCCCCCTGTTCACAAGCTCATCTACAATGATCATCTACAATGACTCCAAATCATTTTCAGAGTCTCTGCTTCCCAGGATGAAGTCTCACATCCTTCAAGTATGGCCTATGTTCTCTATTCCTAGATGCTTACATTTATATTTAGCTACAGTACTGAAACACATTTTGTATATTTGTGCCCATTTTACCAAACAATCCAGATAATTCAGAATCTGTGATCTTTCCTCTTCATTATTCCCCTTCTCCCCAGTTCGATCTGCAAACTATACCAGTGATGACTTTATGTTTTATGTTTCCTTCCAGATCACCAGCAAAAATGTTAAATAGCATAGGGCCAAGAACCAGTTCCTGTGGGACCTGACTGGAAACAGACCTGCTCAGTGATGTCTGTCATGTTTAGGAGACAGTGGCTTTGAACCCATTTCAAAAACAAAGAATATTGTTAGTAATAGGGCAGTTTCGACTGAAACAGGAGTGACCATCTTCTGCCCTGTGTGACCTTACCAAGGGTGGATCCTTGAAAGGCTAGGACAGGGCTCTGCAACCTGCAGCTCCAGAGCCAAATGTGGCTCTTTGGCTGCCCCCCTGCGGCTCCAGGCTTTGCTCCCTGCCTGGTCCTGCTCCTGGCCCCCCACCCATCCCACCACTGTGGTACCCTGCAAGGAGCCCATGCCAGACTCTGGGCTCCTCCACCACCACCACCAGGAGACCATACAGTGGGCCCACTCCTTGTTCCAGGCTCCCTGCCTGCCCACGAGGGTACCCTCCTGCAGGCACCCCGGCCCAGCTCCCCCCAACAGGAGGCTATACCCATTGTGGATCTCAGAACACTTGGCTATTGAAGGAATTTCAAAAAAAAAAAAAAAAAGGCTCTTCTTATCTTTTAGGTTGCTGATCCTTGTGCTAGGACAAGTTATCTCAGACATCTGCATATCAGATGTGCCTCAGCAGGCCATTTAACCAATCACTTAATTTAAACAGAGGTCCTTGCTTACAGTGTCATGAAAACACTATTTTCTGACTGCTTTGGGCTACTGAGGGTGGCACATGTAATATACCAGGGCTGAAAGCAGCTTCCTTTTCAAGCTGAATATCTTCTGATGTTTAATTTCAGATGCAAGTGGTATAGATTTGAAAATGCTTTTAGTTAATCCTTTTAGTTTGTTAAACATATACAGGTAAGATAAACCTGAGAATTCTATACAGCTCGATGCCAGTTTATCCAGGCATTCAGATGAGCTGATTTTTTTATTTTTGGAGAACATCACACTGGTGAAATATGCCAAACTGACATTTCTATAGGGGGCATCCTTTTTCCTTATAACAGGTGAATGCCACAACCTGTGTGGTACAATGGCAATGCAAGCTTCTCCATGTTCTCTTGCAAGTGTCTTAAACCCCAGATCTGGAAAGAGTGAGAACAGGTTAGGTCCCCATGCCCAGCTTCCTACATTCATAGAGAAGACTTTTCACCAACTTTGTAGCTGTAATGACAGTTTTATTGCATTTGGGACATTTGTCTACTTGTATCTGTAGCAAGACAAGCACCCACTCATGTTACATGTGCTCCACAAGCAATAATAATGTGTAGTTACTGCCCCATCCTAATATTGGGCTGGATTCAAACCTGGGAACCAAGGGTGAAAACACATTTTTTTCTCCTTTCATAGCTACTTCACTAGCCTTTAGTCCTGCATGACCTGCATGTCTTGATATATTTGTGAGTGGAACTGAGCTCTGGAGTCAGAGAGAGTTCTCCATCTCATATTTTCCACCATTTGATTTCTCTTCAAACCTCTTTTACACCTTGTCTTAGAAGGTTTCATAGTGTTGGCTTGCATGTTCTATGAATATAGTGCTGGGGAATGAGTGATGCCAAATTTGAAAGTTGTCATCCTCTTTCACAACCTGTAAACATCACTATGAAGCCCACTAGTGAACTTCCCTTGTTGAAGACTTGTGTGCATTACAAATGTGTTCTGTAGCTTATAGCCTTTATATTTTTCTGAATGGAAGATCAGGTGAAGTAGCAGTGTGGTCTGGGGCACAGACCCATCTCTGGCAATAATTTGGTTTAGTCCATTCTGTTTCATAGCATACTGTAACTTCTTGAAAATGACTTTACACTAAGAATCATTTTACAGTAATCACATCGAAACATCCCAAGGGGTAGCTGTGTTAGCGTAGTTCAGCCAAACAAACAAGGAGTCTTGTGGTACTTTTAAAGACTAACAAATTTATTTATCACATGAGCTTCTGTGCCACTCTGCTTTAAGTTCCAGCCATTGATGTTACCGAGCCAGATTTTACCCTCATTTACAGCTACACTACAGTTGTCTGGGTCTCTCTCCATTCGTTCAGTAGAAGGCACAGGGAGGACCCTTAAAAGGATAAAACAGCTCAGAGCTATATTCCCTCCAATCAATATTTCCACCTGCAAATCTGGATGTAGCACACAGGACAGTGCGGTAGAAAGCTGCGCCTCCTCTGTTCCACCCAGCTCCTCCATTAGATCTCTATCAAGCCTCTTCCATACAGAAATGACAAGGAGGGGTGTCCATATGAGTTTAGGTGGAATAAATGAAGGAGGAATGGTGATGAAAGAGCAGAACATCTTCCTTTGCTTTGGCAGTGGGGTGATCTTTGTTTAGATCTACAGATGTTCCAGGCCAAAAGTAGGAAATCTATTGTCCCAGGTTCTAATAATGAATTGAATTTCTTTTTTCAAAAATAAAGTTATGTCTGGAGTTAGTTACTTTTTTAATAATAAAATACTTTCTAGAGCTAATATTAAGCCCAAAATTGTTTTTCTTTGCATTTGTGTTTGATTAGTCTGTACTCATCTTTCTACTGTAAAAATATATAAAAAATAGCTCAGACCTAAACATATACCTTTATGTGTAAGCTTTTAATCTGTGACAACAGGATTTGTAACAGGCAAAAAAAAACCCAAAAACCAGATATAAACTTATACATAGAGATATAAAAGACACTTTTTTAGTGCTGCTTAAAAATACAGCTATTTGTCCATCATCCTCTTGTAACAGCCCTTAACATATTTGAAAACTTATCAGGTTTTCTCAGTCTTCTTTTCTTAAGACCAAACATTCCCAGCTTTGTTTAGTCTTTCATTGGTCAGGTTTCCTAACCTTTTATCATTATTTGTTGCTCTGCTCTGAACACTCTCTAGTTTGTCCACATATTTTTTCAAAGTGTGTTGCCAAAAGCTGGAGGTACAAGTGGCTAATAGAGTTGAACAATCACCTCCTTATATATACCACACCGTTAATATAGCCCAGAATCATATTAGCCTTTTTTTAGCTGCATCACCATCTTGATTGTCTGTCTGTGATCCACTTTAACCCCAGATCCTTTTCAGTAGTACTTTCCCCATTTTGTATGTGTATGTTTGATTTTTTTCTTTCTTAAGTGTCATACTTTGTCCAAATTGCCTGCAGAGCAGGAACATTGCTCCCTGAAAAAAAAAAAAATTGGGTCACTGGACCTGCACCTGGTCTCTCCTCCACTGCTCTTGCTGGGGCCTTGGAGCACATGCCTGCCACCCCCCTACTGGCCCAGCTCCGGCCCCCCCAGCTGTTCCCTGTGCCCCAGTTTTGGTTCCCCAGCAGGACTGGTCCCCAACAGCTGCATGCCACAGCCCTGCTCCAGCCCACACCCCATGGTCCACCCATGGTGCAGCAGCTGCAGTCCCCAGGGTGCTCCAGCCCATGATGCGGTCACTTCCCAGAGACCCATGGTGGCCTGACTCTGCTCTCCAAGCTCCCCCAAAGACCCCACCCTCTCGTTGAGCCACCTGCCTGCCCTGCCTTCCTGCCACCTTATCCATTGGGGCCCAGCCCTACTCCAGATGAACTGCCACCTCCAACCATGCAGCCTAGTCTGGAGGAATGGGAGGGATTTAAATTTCCGTCCCCGTCTCCTGTTCTGGCTATGTGCTGCAGGCCAGGGGGAGCAGCTAGCAGCTCCTTTCACTGCTCCTGACAGAGGAAGGCTGTGTGAGCCTCTGCTGATTCTGGGGCTAAATTTGGAGCACTGGCTGGGAACACTTGGGGCTCATGCCCCTTGTGCCCACTGCTAGCAATGCCCCTGCTGTAGGGTTCCATTTTTGAAGCTAATCATGGTGTCCAAAGGTTCCAGAAAGAGCTTAACAGAAGATGGTACTTGCTGAAATTGTAATGGAAATCTATCAGGAAGTTTTTTGCCCATCCAGAGATTGTGAAGATCATCAGTGTATCTCATGTATACCATTAATTTCATGGAGCATTTGTTTAGAACTTTCTCTTTGTGGTAGCCCATGAAGAAGTTGGCATATTTGGGAACCATTCCAGTACTCGTGGCTATTTCTGTGGTTTGGACAAAGTGTTTGTTGTAGAATGTGAAACTGTTATGTTTGAGGATTAAATGGATGAGGTTAGCAATGTGTTTGATGTGGATATCAGAGAGTTGTCCCTGGTCTTGTAAATACTTGAGGCAGGCAGCTGTGTCATCAGTGTGAGCGATGTTGACAAGGGACATCCACTCTGGCAAGGACTGTGTTCTGAGAGAAGTTGTTAATACTGCAGAGTTTGTGGAGGAAGTTGGTAATGTCTTGGGGAAATCTCGCCCTTTGTTCAACGTGTGGTTATTACAAATCCCAGTAGTCTTTCAGTAAGAGTTCTCTGGTCAAATATGATAGGTCTGCTGGGTGTCCTTTGTTTGTGTATCTTGGGAAGTATATAGAAGGTCTTGGAATTGTTTGGGGGAGGATTTGATGATATCCTTAAATTCCTTGGTAAACTATGGCATGGGGTCTTTGAGTTTTATTTAGTAGCTGGCATCAGCAAGTTGTCTGTTGGCCTTATTAACAAAAACACCCTATCACTATTCACAAAGTGATCACTCTATATCTGACCTATTAGCTCTCATCGTCAAAGTAGACCTGCATAATACTTCCAAAAGAAGCCTGACAGCCTAAAGTCATAACTTTGTTAGACACTAAAAATTAGGTGTTGAAACAAAGACACCGGATTTATGGCTTAATAAAACAATCTGTAAAATGCTAACAACCCCCTCCAGCTGCTTTCACCCTGCTTTTCTTCCCTTGTCTATGACTGGAGGGGTGTTAACAGGCCATTTTATTTTCAATGGTACCTCAAAATATGTGTTAACTTCTTGTACTTAACAATCTATTCTTCCTTGTATTTAGCTACAGCACTCTGAGTACATTTCACAGATCTGAAGAAGAGTTCTGTATATACTTGGAGGCTTGTCTCCCTCATCAACAAAAGTTGGCCCAATAAAAGAGACTATCTCACCCATCTTATGCTCTTTTATACGTCTTTATGGAATTTCATGTTGTTGATTTTAGAACAATTCTCCAATTTATCAAGGTCTTTTTGAATTCTAATCCTGTCCTTCAAAGTGCTTGCAACCCTTCCCAGCTTTGTGTCATCCACAAATTTTATAGCATACTTTCCAGTCCATTATCCTTTCTTTTGCTCTTATTGTATTTATAGACCTCGGTTTATTGATTTTTACATCCCTTGCTAAGTGTAACTCTTTTTCTACCTTATCCTTTCTGATTTTGTCCCTACATCTGTTCATGCCTTTAGCAGTTTTTCTCTGTTTCCACATTTTGTAGAATTTCTTTTTGATATTCAGGTCATTAAAATTCTCCAGTTGCAGCTGTATTGGCCTGGGCTGCTCTTCCTTTTCTTCAAACTGGGATAAATTTGCTGTTATTCCTTTAATGCCATCTCTTTGAGAAAATGCCATCTCTTTTAAACTTCTTTTTCTTTTTTAAACTTATTTTCTTGTTATGGATCCCTACCTACCCATTTTCTGAATTCATTAAAGTCTGCTTTACTGAGTGTCTCTATCCTTATTTTGCTGCTTTCTCACTTCTTCCCTTCCTTACAATCATGAAATCTGTGGCATCTTTCACTGAAATTGGCTTCAGATTTGTAACCAATTCTCCCTCATAGAATCATAGAATCATAGGGTTGGAAGGGACCCCACAAGGTCATCTAGTCCAACCCCCTGCCAAAAAAAGCAGGACCACTCCCATTAGATCATCCCAGTCAGTGTTTTGTCCAGCTGGGACTTGAACACCTCCAGAGATGGAGATTCCACCACCTCCCTAGGCAACTTATTCCAATGCTTCACCACTCGCCTAGTAAGGAAGTTTTTCCTAATATCCAGCCTGGACCGCCCCAGCTGTAACTTGAAACCATTGCTTCTTGTTCTGCCCTCTGTTACTACCGAGAACAGTCGAGCTCCCTCCTCCTTGGAGCAACCCTTCAAGTAGTTGAAGGTTGCTATCAAATCCCCCCTCAGTCTTCTCTTCTGCAGGCTAAATAAGCCTAGTTCCTTCAGTCTTTCTTCATAGGGCTTGTGCTCCAGCCCTTTGATCATTTTGGTTGCCCTCCTCTGGACTCTCTCTAATTTGTCCATGTCCTTTTTGTAGTGGGGAGCCCAAAACTGGACACAGTATTCCAGATGTGGCCTCACTAGTGCAGAATAGAGGGGAATGATCACATCCCTTGATCTGCTGGCAACACTTCTTCTGATGCAGCCCAGTATGCCATTGGCCTTTTTGGCAGCAAGAGCACACTGCTGACTCATATCCAGCTTCCCATCCACCATGACTCCCAGGTCCTTTTCTCCAGTGCTGCTATTTAGCTGATCACTCCCCAGCCTGTAGCAGTACATGGGGTTTTTTCGTCCCAAGTGCAGGATTTTACACTTATCCTTGTTGAACCTCATGAGATTCCTCTTGGCCCACTGCTCCAGTTTGTCTAGGTCTCCCTGAATCCTGTCTCTGCCCTCTAGGGTGTCTACCGTTCCCCCCAGTTTGGTATCATCTGCAAACTTACTAAGTGTGCAATCTATCCCATCATCCAGATCATTAATGAAAACATTGAACAGAACTGGCCCCAGGACCGACCCCTGGGGCACACCACTCGTTACTGCCTGCCAACTTGACATGGAGCCATTGATTCCTACACGCTGAAACCGTTGTTCTAGCCAGTTTTCTATCCACCTTACAGTCCATGCATCTAACCCATACTTCCTTAATTTGCCAATGAGAATGCTGTGGGAAACCGTATCAAAAGCCTTGCTAAAGTCAAGGTATATCACATCAACGGCTCTTCCCGCATCCACAAATCCAGTCATCTCATCATAGAAGGCGATGAGGTTGGTCAGGCATGATTTACCCTTGGTAAATCCATGCTGACTATTCCTGATTACTCTATTTTCCTCCAAGTGTTTCAGGATGGATTCTTTGAGAAGCTGCTCCATGATTTTTCCAGGGATTGAGGTGAGGCTGACAGGTCTGTAATTCCCTGGATCGTCCTTTTTGCCTTTCTTGAAGATAGGTACTATATTTGCTTTTTTCCAGTCCTCTGGCACCTCCCCCGTTTGCCACGAGTTTTCAAAGATAATGGCCAACGGTACTGCTATCTCATCAGCCAGCTCCCTCAGCACCCTCGGATGCAGTTCATCCGGCCCCATGGACTTGTGCACATCTAGTTTCTTTAAGCAGTCCCTAACCTGACCTACTGTCACCAAGGGCCTCTCTTCTTCTCCCCAGTCCCCCGTACCTAGTGTAGTGGGCTGGGAGCTGACCTTGCTTGTGAAAACTGAAGTAAAAAAAGCATTGAGCACTTCAGCTTTTTCCTCATCCTCTGTCACGAGGATGCCTGCCCCATTCAGTAAGGGACCTACACCATCCCTGATCCTCTTCTTGTTATTGATATACTTGTAGAACCCCTTCCTGTTATCCTTCACATCCCTTGCTAGTCGCAACTCCATTTGTCCTTTGGCCTTTCTGATTTTATCCCTGCAGTCCCGAGCAATGTCTTTATATGCCTCCTTAGTCATCTGTCCTAGCTTCCACTTCCTGTAAGCGTCCTTTTTATGCTTCAGCTCAGTGCAGAGCTCTCTGTTAAGCCACAGTGGGCGCCTTCCACATTTGCTGTGCTTTCTCCTTATCGGAATTGTATCTTCCTGTGCCCTTAGCAGGGTTTCTTTAAAATGCACCCAACTCTCTTGGACACCTTTCCCCTTCAGATCAGCCTCCCAAGGGATCCTGCCCATCAGTTCCCTGAGGGAGACAAAATCTGCTTTTCTGAAGTCCAGGGTCTGTGTTTTGCTTCTTTCCTTCTTTCCTTTAATCATCAACTTGAACTCAGAGCCTTTTTAACTTCTGACTATCACCATGGTGTCCAACACGGTCACCACTCACCACATGTGGTGAAACAGCTATTGACCTGTGGCGAATTGATGCCTTACTTCTACCACCTATTTTTTTAAAATAAAAATTTTGATAAAATTCATTTATACATGTCCCAGTTCAAAAACATGTCCACTTTTTTGTGCCTACAGTATATTTGTATAAGTGCGTTTGCACAATACAAAATAATGACATGGTCTTAATTTAGCACCTCTCTGCCCTTAATCACAGGTTCGTCCTTGGGTCCTATATGGCATATAATATATGCATACACTGCAAAATGCACTTGCGCTGTGGGTGAAATCCACACACGGTCACTTTTGTTGAATGTCGCACTGTGTAATTCAGAACAACCTTAGTCAGCGTTGAGTGGAATGTAGGTAGCTTGACAGTTTCCAAGAAGCTAACACAGTGAATGGTGTATATGCCCACAATCACAAATTTGTATTGGTAAGCTTTTTATCTATGTATCTTATTTATAATTATAATCAGTTTGTGGTTCTAAATACAGTTATTCCAAAACTGGTCTCAATTTTTGGTTCAACATGGCTCTGCAAATCAACCTTTTCTGCAGTAAAAATGGTGAAATCAAAATATAGATTGCAGATGTTGGATGAAAATTTGGGGGTGGAGTTGAGATGTAGCCTAACTGATTTTATGCACTATTTAACAAAAGGATATTTCAGATTTCTCATTAATTCTATCAATAAATAATTCAAAACATTAATGTGTATTTTTCTATCCCTCTATATTCTATAAATACACAGTTAATTTTTATTTTTATTTTCTTTTTGGTCATGTGGCAAAAATGTTAGCGCATTCTCCACAATTTTGGTGAGTATGAAAAAACCGTTGGACACCACTGATCTACAATGACTGGATACTTCCACCGCCTTCAGAAACAAAATGTTGCCCCCAACACATTACGAGAATTTAGTGGAGATCTTGCATTTTGCCATAACATTTTCCAACAGATGTTTGAATTATTGTCAGTTCTTGTGTTTTGGATGTTTCTGTTGTTTGGTCTAGGAATGCCTCAGCTACCACTTCCTCCTGATTTGGTCATCTATACTAGTCTCTTACCATGACATTGTCCCTGTTTATTATCCCTTTCATCTTCATCCAGAGGGTTTCAGCTGGTCTGCCTCTTACCTCCAGCTGGTCCTTCTTAGACCAACTGTATATGTTCTTGAAGAGCAATGCAACACATCCTCCAATTTTTTTCCTGAACTGTATTCTTGAACAAGCAGTGTCACTCTATACCAGGGATGGCCAAACTTATGCAACTCAAGAGCCACATAAGTTGCTTATTAAACTTTCAAGAGCTGCACTGAGGCATATAGCCATATACTTTTACCTACTCCAAAATTACTATGTTTAAAATTCATGGCACACTTTAATTTTATCATAAAAAGAGGACAAATAGTGATCCTGCTAATGTCAGATTCTAATAATTACTTAAGGTTACAATAAAAATCAGGCTTATACAGTAAAAACTTAGCTGCTGCTCGATGTAGAAGACTGCAGGTTAATGGTGAGCTTTTTAAAATCCCAACCATGCCACACTTCTCCCCACCATACCCGACCATGCCACGCTTCTCCCCATCATCCCGACACCCTCCTGAACTCTTAGGCTGGGGTTGCTTTCCTAAATTGATTTGCTGACATTCTTCCAGGAGCCACAGTTTTTCATTCAAGAGCCACATGTGGCTCCTGAACCTCACTTTGGCCATGCCTGCTCTATACCAAAAGTGGCCAAACTTATGGAACTCAAGAGCTGCACAAATTGATTATTAAAACTTTGAGAGCCACACAGAGGCATACAACCACATATTTTTGCATACCCAAAAATTACTAAGCTTAAAATTCATTGCATGCTTTAATTTTATCATAAAAACAGGGCAAATATTGATCCTACTAACATCAGATTCTAATAATTACTTGAGGTTACCATGAAAATTAGGCCTGTACAGTAAAAACAGCTGTTGCTAGATGTAGAGCACTGCAGGCTTGTGGCAAGCTTTTATAAAATCTGGGCAGTAACTTGTCAATGCAGTAGCTAAAAGCTCTCTCAGATGCTCGTCTCTAAATATTGCACAATGTTCTGAATTTCATTGTGGAATACAATGCTTCACAGCAGTAAGTTTTGCCAAAAATTGAAAGTAATCTACAGTCAGTTTTAAACTTTTCTCCTTTGTATTTTCATTTCTTAGTATTTCACATAATATTTAAAACTTGTAAAACATGATATTTTAACAACAAATAAGCTGTATTAGGGTCTATGAGAAAATCTAAACTTGCAGTGGCTTCTCTGATCATGCCGCGCTTACCTCTCCCACCCACATTGCTGCTTCCCTGCTGTCTCTTACCACACTGCTCCTTCTCTGCTCTCCCTGACAATGCCACACTTCTGCCCCCCTAACCCTGACCCCAATCATGCCACCCCTTCCCTGCCTTCTGGACAATGTTGCCCTTCCTTGCAGGGCTCCAACCACGTTGCCCTTCCCTGCTGGCTGGATCCTGCTGCCCTTCCCTGCAGGGCTCTGCTCTGACGGTACCGCCTTTCCCTGCAGGGCTTTGCCCACGCTGCCGCTTGCCTTCAGTTTCCAACCATGCAGCCCTTCCCTGCCAGCTCTCACCATCCCCCATGTCCCTGCCAGCTCTTACCATGCCCCCAGGGCCGTCCCTAGATGAGTGCGGGGCCCTGGGTGAATCACGCTCTGTGGGGCCCCTATGCCCCTTGAGCATGGGGTGGGGTGGGGCTGGTCAGCCCAGGGGAGGGGCAGCCCCTGCACTAGCCATCCCTTGCCAGGGACAAGGTGAGTGGGCCAAAAGTGGCAGAACAGGAGAGCAGGGTCTGGTTTCTCAGCAGCCTTTAAGCCAGTGGTTGTCAAACTTCTTCCTTGGGACCTAGCTCTGGACCTCTCTGCCATGTGGCAACCCTCCACTGAAAAAAAGCAGCCACCACCAGAAAATTGAACAGTGACCATGGCTGTGGGGGGGTGGCAGTTGGAGGAGTGGCAATTCTTCATGGCTTTCATCCTTTCTCTTGAGGCTTCTATTGCATCTCTGACATCTACACATCTAATCTGAGATCACCTATGTGGAACATGCAGAGGGTGATCCCAAATGCCAGGCTACTGTTTCAAGTTAGGAAGCATGTCAAGTCTCTAAAATTGCATGTAGTAACCTCTGTGTGTGTGTGTGTGTGTGTGTGTGTGTGTGTGTGTGTGTGTGTGT
>ML682005.1:8895201-8965485 GCA_007922195.1 Podocnemis expansa
GTGTGTGTGTGTGTGTGTGTGTGTGTGTGTGTGTGTGTGTGTGTGTGAACGCTTTGCAAATGGGGGGTGGAAGCACGACTGGGTGCAGAAATGAGACAGAAGTGTTGAGACAGAGGAAGGAGAAGAGAGCCAATGCCAGGCTAGAAAGAAAGGTCGTGGAAGATCCTGTCTGCTTCTGAGCCTGTCCAAGTCCCTCCAGGTCCTACTCCCTTCTCCACTGCCAAATCCCAGGAACTGAAGCAGCCCCTCTGGGTTCCACTTTCACCTCTGGTCTTCATCTGCTCCCTGAGTCTGCAGGATTTTTCATGAACCCACAATTGTCTACAATATTGTGATTGGAGAGGTGCTAGCCCTCTCTGCTTGGTGTGGTGACCCCTAGCAGTGTGCATAAGGCAGCAACACAATGGGACTATCCACGCCCCCACTTCAGATTAGGACCGTGTTATAACTTCTTCCAGCAGATCCATCCCTTTTATTGTGTTACTTAGGCTTTCTAATAGTAGCAAAAATACCATGCTTTCTAACACAGGCTCCTACTAGTACAGCTTGTTTTTTTCTTCTCTTTTTAATCATCAGTCAGAAAAAAAAAACTCTGGGGTATTTATTAAAATCTACAGGTTATAACTGTTTTTGCAAGCAAGGGAATTCTCAACCCACTGAAAAAAGAGGCAAATCCTGATTTGCAAAAATAACCTCAATCCACAGATCCCAGAAATGGTAGAATGAGTTCACAGTTTTTTCTTTTCTTCATTGGGTCTATTGATAAAAAACCACAAAGGTTGCTTGCCAGTGACCTCAGACCTTTTCATATGAATGAGAGAAGCCCTAAGAGAGAGGAGGCATACAGGCTGTTTGAACAACAATTAACACCTCATTGTTAGTACTAATGACTCACCTTTGTCGTAATGCTGATCTACTGCATTAAGCAGCTTTCGCAGCAAGCCACCCCTCTAGCCTTACAGTAGAGCTAGCCCTGTGAACCAGGCTGCTGCTTTTAACCAGCTCATCCAGTTCCTGGCCTGGGGGGGGAGGGTGCAGTGGTGTGGCCCTGTGCAGCCCTCCAAAGCGCGGGACCCTGGGTGGCTGCCCCTCTCACCCTACCATAAGGACGGCCCTGCATGCCCCCGCCTCTCTGCTGTCCTGGAGCATTGCTCACTTCTCGCCTCGCTCTCCCACCATGCCACCCTTCCCTGCCATGCTCTTTGGGGAGCCACAATTTTTCTTTGAAGAGCTGCATGTGGCTCACGAGCCGCAGTTTGGCCACATCTGCTCTATACTAATATTCCAGTCATGAGATTTATTATCCCATCAAGTCTGTGTGATGTCAGTTCGGTCAATTTACCTTATGTCCTACTACTTTCTGTTTATTCCTCATATTACTTGCATTTGTTTACTGACATCTAAGATATGGTAAATATGCCCAATGGCTTGTGATGGGATGCTAGACTGTGTGGGTTCTAAGTTACTAGAGAGAATTCTTTCTGGGTGTCTGGCTGGTAAGTCTTGCCTACAATTTTCAGGGTTTAGCTCAGGGGTCTCAAACTCAAATCACCATGAGGGCCATAAGAGGAGTAGTACAGGGCCACATGAGAACTAGTATGTTAGCCCAAGGGCCGCACTACTGAAACCTCTTCATACAATGATATTGCAAATATCAGTAATGAGTGTCATTGTGGGCTGCAGGAAATAGTTTTAGGGGCCTCATGTGGCCCAGAGGCTGCGTGTTTGAGACCCCTGGTTTAGCTGGTTGCCATATTTGTGGTCAGAAAAGAATTTGTCCCCTGGGACAAACTGGCAGAGGCCCTGAAGTTTTTTTGCCTTCCTCTGCAGCATGGGTCACTTGCTGATGAATTCTCTGCAGTTTAAAGTCTTTAAACCATGATTTGAAGACTTCAGTAACTCAGTCATAGGTTAGGGTCATTAAAGGAGTGGATGGATAATGTTTTGTGGCCTTCACTGTGCAGGAGTTCAGATTAGACTATCATAAGCTTCTGATCTTAAAGTGTATGAGATTCCCCCGTTATATTCCCCCATGTTGCTCTGATAGCCCTATTATGATTTACCATTTCCCCTTCAACTTCCAGCCCTTTATGAAGGTCACCTATCTGTATGACTGCAAAAACTCATGGTAACCAGAGGACGATTTTGGCAGGATGGAAGGGCTCATTGACATGAAAGAAAAATGCTAAATACACTTGAGCACATGAATCAAAACTGTCTCACCATCTTCGTGTCCATTTTTTGTTGAGTACCAACTGTGTGCATGTTGATGTGCAGATATAAAGCAAGATGCCATCCAGTTTAAGGAGTTTACAGCCTAAATCAGACACAGGCAATGGAAGGCAGGTTAACATTATCTATATATTTACGGTCAAAACTTCATATAATGCATTTATAATGCCAATGTAGCACACAAAAACAGGAAAGGTTTTCCCACTTTGTGAAAACTTTTGAAATATCTCATAGCCTCTGAGGTCAGAAGAGACCAATTTATTCTTATGCACAGAGCGCGTCCTGTTTATCCAATGTATAAGGTGTGGGGGCATTTCTGGTGCATGATGGTATAAATCACACTTGTGGATGAGCAGGTGAATGAGCCCTTGATGGAGTAGCTGGTTTGATTGGGTCCTGTGATGATGTCTTTTGTGCAGATAGGTGGGCAAAGTTGGCAACATCGTTTATTGCAAGGGTATGTGCCTGCTTTAAGGTTTCTGTTATTAGGCCTGTAGTTGCTGGTGAGTATCTGTTTAAGGCTAGGGGGCTGTCTGTAGGTGAGGAAAGGGCTGTCTCTCAAGGCTTGAGAGAGTGAGGGATCATTTTTTTAGAATAGGCTGTAGGTCCTTAATGATCTGTTGTAGAGATCTGACTTGGGGGTTGTATGTGGTAACCAGTGGTGTTCTATTGTTTTCTTTCTTGGGCTTCTCCTGTGGTAGTTGACTTCAGGGTACCCACCTGGCTCTATCAGTCTGTTTCTTTAGTTTCACAGGTGGGTACTGTAGTTTTAAGAATGCTCAATAGAGATCCTGAAGGTGTCTGGCTTTGTCAGAGAGATCAGAGCAAATGTGGTTATATCTTAGGGCTTTGCTATAGACTATGTATCATGTGGTGTGTTTTGGATGAAAGCTCAAGGGATGTAGGTAACTATATTGATCAGCAGGTTTTTGGTATAGGGTGGTGTTTATGTGTCCATCCCTAGTTGTACTGTGCTTTCCAGAAAGTGGATCTGCTGTGTGGAGTGCTCCAAGCTTAGTTTGATTGTGGAGTGGAAACTATTGAAACCTCTATACTCTCTGTGCAAAAGAATAAATGGGTACAAAACTGAATCAGAAATCACACCATTCAGAAACTAGCAGTTGAGCACTTCAATCTTCCTAATCATTCTGTTGATTGATTGTTAACAGCTGTGCTCAAACAGATGGGCAACACATCAAGCCTTCAAAGAGGAACAGCAGAACTGGGACTGATATGCAGATTTGATTGTGTGAAAGCAGGATTAAATCATGACTATAGATTGTTTTCCCATTACAACAGTTGATTTGACCTCATCTTCCTCTATGAGAATGTCTACACCACTTGTGGCCAAACTGCGGCTCATGAGCTGCATGCGGCTCTTCAAAGAAAAACATGCAGCTTGCAGAAGAGCATGACAGGGAAGGGTGGAATGGTCGGAGACGGGGGGAGAAGCCTAGCATGGTCGGGGACAGCAGAGAAGCAGTGGCATGGTTGGAGCCGGCAAGGAAGTGGCAGCATGGTCAGAGCCAGGAGGGAAGCGGCACCATGGTTGGAGCTGGCAGAGAAGTGGCGGCATGGTCAGAGATGTGGGAAAGAGTGGCTTTGTTGAAGCCAGCAGAGAAGCACAGCATAGTCAGATGGGTGGGGCAGGGAGTATGGCATGATTAGGGCTGGGAAGGAAGTGGCAGCATGGTTGGAGCTGCCAGGGAAGCGGCAGCATAGTCAGAGATGGGAGGGAAGCAGCAGCGTGGTCAAAGCTGGCAGAAAAGCAACAGCATGGTTGTTCGTGGACAGCAGAGAAACGCGGCGTGGACAGATGGGGGGAAAGCGCGCCATGGTTGGGGCCAGCAGGGAAGCGGCAGCATGGTTGGAGCTGCAAGAGAAGCTCGTCATGGTCAGAGATGTGGGGAAAGTGCAGCTTGGTCGGAGCCATCAGGGAAGCATCAGCATTGTTGGGGACGGGGGGGGAAGAAGTACAGCATGGTCAGGAACAGCAGAGAAGCAGCCACATGGTAAGAGACAGCAGGGAAGCGGCGGCATGGTCAGAGATGGGGGAGTGGGGAAGCGCAGCATAGTCAGGAAAGCTGTGGCATGTTTAGATTTTCTCAAAGGCCCTAATGCAGTTATAAAAAACAAGGAGTTGTGTGGCACTTAAAGGCTAACAGATTTATTTTTCGCATGAGCTTTCGTGGAAGAAAATCCCACTTCATCAGATGCTTCAAAGATGGGTGAACTTCCATTCTGTAAGTTCACCCATCTTTGAAGCATCTGAGGATGTGGGATTTTCTCCCATGAAAGCTCATGCGAAAAATAAATCTGTTAGCCTTTAAGTGCCACACGACTCCTTGTTTCTTTTGCTGGACTAAACTAACACAGCTATTCCTTTGGAAATTGACCTAATGCAGTTTACTCCTTGTTAAAATAAAATCGTGTTTTACAAGTCCTAAACATGACGTGGAATAATAAATGAAAATAGAGAGGAGAAAAGTTTAAACCTGAATGTAGATTACTTTCAAATTTTCGCACAATTTACTGCTGTAAAGCTTTGTATTCCACAGTGAAATTTCTTAAATCGAAATATTGTGCAATACTTAGGGATCAGCACCTGAGAAAGCTTTTGCCCACTGCATTGACAAGTTACTGCCCAGATTTTAAACAACTTGCCACTAGCCTGTAGTGTTCTACATCCAGCGACAGCTATTTTTACTGTATAGGCCTAGTTTTCATGGTAACCTTAAGTAATTATTATAATCTGACATTACTAGGATCACTATTTGCCCTGTTTTTACAATAAAATTAAAGTGTGCAATGAATTTTAAGCTTAGTAATTTTGCATTCGGTAAAAGTATGTGGTTATATGCCTCAGTGTGGCTCTTGAAGGTTTAATGATCGACTTGTGCAGCTCTTGAGTTCCATAAGTTCGGCCATCCTTGGTCTACACTAACAGCGGCAAAATCGCTGCTGTTAGCGTGATCTTCCAGGCATGATTCAGCAGCAAATATGAACTCGCTGCTGTGCTCCGGAAATCACTTTAGCAATTCCAGCCCTGGAACTGGAGTTGCTGAAAGTAAACCTCAAGGCATTTGCGGTCAGCTTCCTCTAGTATGTCTCAGTGGCTTAGAAAGTCATCGGCAGATATGCAAGATCTTTTATATGCCTTGTGTATCTGCCATCAATTGCCACCAAGAAGCCCTGTAACTGTAGACTAGAGCAGGGGTCTCCACCAATGTTCCCTCTAAGGGGAGATGGCAGCTGAGCAACTCTGGTTGCTCGCTGCGCTCCCCCCCCCGCGGGGCCCGCTGAGCAGCACCCCCCCACTCCTGACAGCCCCCCTGCTCCCACTAGCCCCCCCCTCACTCCCAGCATCGCCCCCCCGCTCCTGACAGCCCCCCGCTCCCGGCAGCAGCCCCCCCACTCAGCCCCCACCCCAACTTACCTTGGGGCTGGACTGGAGCCAGAGGGCCCAGCCATAACTCCTGGGCCAGAGAAGCTCTACAGAGCATGCCCAGATTTTCTGGGCATGCTCCGTTAGAGCTTCTCTGGGCGGGAGTTTTCAAAACTCCCAACCCCAGAGGAGTTCTGTATAGGGACTCTGGCTGCCAGCAGTGCGCTGCCGGCAGCCTTCGCTGCACTGGTGGCTGTGGCGGGCTGCGCTGCAGCGTGCCAGCACAGCTTAGAGGGAACATTGGAAAATGTGGCCTGTGAGCCACATGTGGCCCCTAAAGCTATTTCCTGCGGCCTGCAACAACACTATCATTACTGATATTTGCAATATCGTTGTATGAAAAGGTTTCAGTGGTGCGGCCCTCAGGCTAACATACTACTCCTCATGCGGCCCTCTACTAGCCCTCATGAAGCCCTCATGGTGCTTTGAGTTTGAGACCCCTGGACTAGGGCTATGTGCTGTTTCCCAGTGTTTGAATCTTAACAACTGCTTTGCTTTGCTGTTACAGTATGACCTGATCCCATGATTTACACTTTCCTGCATTTATTTTGCTCCCATTCTGTAAGGTCCCCCATCTTCAAAACAGCTGATGAAGAGGGATTTTCTTCCACAAAAGCTCATGAGATAAATAAATTTGTTAGTCTTTTAGTGCCACAGGACTCCTTGTTTGTTTTGTAGTCTGGCATAGCCAAAGATAGCTACGACTCTGAAAAAGATAATCAAAATGATCAAAAAGAGCAGTGGTCAGGGCAAGGTGAATTGGACTGCTGTCAAAGTGGAAGCAAAGGACCTAGCCACAAATTTCAGATCCAGACTTTGAATGTTCAGTGGTGTACTAGGTTTGCTTTCCAGAAACAAACTACTTCATAGTAATGAAACTATATCAAAACATTATGTTATGGCTATCAAAAATATTCCGCAAACCCAAACAGTGAGTGGTTCACTACATTTCATGAATGTCAAGGGCAAAAATAGAAGCAGAAGTTTTCTTTGGCTCCACCACTCACTCCTGGCTGGCTACCTAAAAAATGACAGTCGACAGTTTGCTTTCTTACTGGTTAGTGTACAGGTGCCTGTGTATTGGTGGGTGAACAAAGATCAGAATGTTCTCTTCTATATATACACACATTTCCTATTTTAGGGCTTTGCTTTAGTTTGCAGATGCCCTTGCTAATAGTGAAAGAGCAGTCTCCTTTCCTAGTCCCAGAGGGTATTTAAATTCTTCTCTCTTCTTGCTTGATGGTCGCTGATAGTTCCTCTCATTTTCCCTGTAGGCAAGACCTTTTGCATTGTGTCATGTTTTAAGGTAAGACAAAACCATGCCCCACATTCTGGTCTCTTGGGTGCTGTGGCTCAGCTGTGTACACTAATGTTGCTTTGGGTTTCTGCCCTTTCTACTGCTCTTGTAAATTCAATTCACATTGCAACACATAAAGAACAATAATGTGTGCTCCTGAGTACCATCTTTCACCTTTGTCCTCGTCCATGAGGAAAATTCCTTTTAAAAATAATTTGCTTGTATGTCTCCCTTTACTCAATTCATTCTTTAATTACATTTTTCATTTTCTATGAGTCTATCTGAAAGAACCTAGATAAAAACATGAAATGCTAATCAGAGCTGCAGTTAATTCCCAGAACAACAAAAGTAATGGTCAAATGAAGAGGAAAAAAATTGCACTCCTGTTTTTTAGTTGCTTACTTACTTGTGACTTACTTCAATGCAGGGCTAAAAGATTCAGTGTTTTTGTGGGTTGAGTATATGGGTAATGGTCAGTCACTGCAAATTATGTACATCTGTCCCGATGAACAAGGCTGGATCAATGTTGGTAGGGGCTTTAGGGGGCTGCAGCCCTGGGCCCCAAACTGAAGGGGAACCCCACTACGTAGCAAAGATCCAGTCCCAATCAGGCTGGCACAGTGCCAGCCAGGCCTGCGAGGTACTGGGGAGGGCCCAGTCTGTCCTGGAGGGAGTGAGAACAACAAGGCTTTGGGGCCAGAGGCCATGGTCCGTGGAGCTCCTGCCTCACCTCCAGGCTGGCAGGACTGACCTAGGGATGAGGCGAGTTGTTACATGGTAGCTGTGCTTCAGGGGTGGCAGTGGGACTGGCTGGCATGAGGTACAGCCTCTGGCAGCAGTGTAGCAGCCAGAAGTGTTGTCAGTCCACAGTGCCAAAGACCCCATGGCTCAGGCTGGCCTGGTCAGTCCCCTCTGCCTAGGATTACCAGATGTCAGGCAAAAGGAGGACATGTCCTCTTTTTACCCTCATGTCCTCCGTACAGCAGGCATTTTAAAAATACATGATTTTGTCTGGCTTTTTACTTACAGGGGTTAAAGTATGCTGGAATGCCCCAAAACACCCTATTTGTAGGGGGAAGCATTCCAGAGTCCCCTAAAACCAGAATAATATTACATTAATACTACATTTTCTCCATGTGTCCTCCAATGTCCTCCTTTTTGTAATTCCCTGTCCTCCTTTCCATGCTTTGGTATCTGGTAACCCTACCTGTGCCAGACCACGAGGGGCCACTGAGCAGCAACCTGACAGAGCTCCTGGCCCTGGAGTGCCACTGATGGAGGCTGCACCATGTGTCAGGTGGCCCTACCCCCATCCCTGGAGCACCCCAGACTTGCTGGGGCAGACTAGTTAGCTCAGGAACAGGCCAGGAACATCACAGACCATAACCAGGGCCATTCTTGGGGGGGGGGGGGGCAAAGGGGGGATCACCCTGGCACTGCTGCGCACCGCGGCTATGCTGTCCCCTGGCCCCCAGCCTTTGGCTCTGCACCAAAGGCAGGGAGTCGGGGGACTGGGAGTGAGCAGCCGGACTCTGCTCCACCCTGCCCAGCAGAGCCCAGCCCCCAGACCTGCCCAATCCACCCCAGCACAGGGAGGGGGTGCTGGCGTCCCCCCCACAGGCCATTGGCCCAGGCCCTGCACTCCCCTAGGGACAGCCCTGACCATGGCCTCTGGCCCCAGAGCTCCAGACACACACACACACCCTCAGAGCCAGTTGGGCCTCCCCAGTGCTGCGTGCTAACCCTAAAGCTGGTTGGTCTCCGGGCCCTTCCACTCACCTACCTGCCCCCTCCCCTCCATCTGGGCACCGCTGCAGTTAAGGAAAGCCCACAAAAGTGGGTGTTCGGGGCCACCAGGAGCCTTAAGCTGGCCCTACTTATGAAATCACATTTTAAGGACTATGAGGGCCAATATTGGCTAAAGAGAATCAGCTTAGAATCTGCCATAAAATGGCAGAAATCCTAACCTCTGTCTCAAATGCTGCAGTCCTGGAGCCCTGCTTGTAGCTTAGCTTTCATAAAATTCTTCAGATTTCCATCGTTTTTGTACTGAAATAATAATGATATTTTTGCCTCAGGTTTTGTAGCCTTGGTATATGGACATTTCATGACCGTATTGAGCAAAGGTCCCAGAGTATCTCTGCTCGTGTTCTTTTGCAGCATTAAGTGAATTTGTATTGCTCAAGGGCAAACAGTTGGAATTAGGTATAGTTAGTATTCCTCATTTGAGCTGGTGCAGGGAGGAATTGTTTAACATCTGCAGAGCTCAGATGGTGTGACAGGCAGTAACAGAATGGCTGCTATGGCCAGCTTCTTGCTTACCTGTGTTCACCCAAGAAACCAAGGACAATTAAATTACCAGAATGAAAAATATGGCATTGGAACACAGCCCCCATCTTTACAATACTGGCCAAACTTTCTATCATTTACTTAATAAAAGGAGAGAGAACGACAACACAACCACTGTACTTTAAAAAAAAAAAAAAAAAAAATCTTGCTCCTTTCATCCCAGAGGATTCTGAAGTAGTTCACAAACTGCACATCAGAATCTGCCACAAAAATACATCTGTTTCTGGTATATAACACAGTAGCTGTGAACCAACACACTTCTACGTTACATAAAAGTTTAGGAGAGGAGATCATGAGTATCTTAATCACTACTCCTAGCCTAGCAAACTATCTGGTACATCAACATTTTTGTTTCCTGATAGCAGAAGTTTGGGAATATGTACATTTGGGGCAGGCTGATATATGAAAGTAGTTTTTAAAGTTTCCTGCTTAGACCCCTATGTGTACAGTACTTTAATACAGAGGAACCAAAAATATTTTTGAAAACATTTATACTGTAATTTAGGTAGCCATAGCATTAGTGAAACATTAAAAAGGATCCAGCTCACTGGACTGAATCAGTTTGAAAGGGTGGAATTCAACCCTCTGTATGCTTGACCAACCTGTACAATGTCAAGCTTTCTTTTACCTCTCCTTCTTTGAGCTGCTTATGTTTCTGAGTTCAACAAAAACTATAGCCGCATTAGTGAGCCTAGCAACATAAAAGTACAGTGCAAGAAAAACTTGTCATCAGGAGCAAGCAGTGAAATGTGTCTTTAAAAGGTTGACAGTGCTGAACCTAGAGCTTAAAATGGTGGATTACCTGTGTAACCGTCCTTCTTCGACATGGGTTGCTCACATACATTCAATTCTAAGTGTCTACATGCCACAGCACACAACTGGCCAGAAACTTCTTGCCCTAGCCTGTCAGAGCAGGGTCAGCAGCCAACGCCCCCCTCTGGCCGCTACCACGGCTGTATGTATGGCCCTGACCCTGATCCTCCTCAGTCCCTTCTTTTTGCTAACTCCGAGTAGCAGGGATGGAGGGAGGCACCGGAAGGCATGCAAGCAGCCCATCTCAAAAAAGGACAGTTACACAGGTAGCCCACCATTCTTCTTTGAGCACTGCTCTCATCATTTAGTTCTAGGTGACTACTAGCTGTATTTGGTGGTGAGCGGAGTTCAATTTTACCCCACCATCAGCATGGCTGTGCTCATAGCAGCAGCCCCAAAGTGATGGTTAGGTGATAGAGCAGTGTGACATCAAGTCTACACTGACAATCATGCTATTGACCTGCAGATCTTTTGTGGAAGAAGACCTGCATGAGGAATGTCAAAGAGGTTACCTGATATATGATTTTAAAAGGAGGACTCTGATCCGTTATAGTGTCCCCCACTACCGATCATTAAGAGGACCAGCAAAGGAGTCATTGCCACCGGCGGTGTTCCACTAACCCGCAGGTATGACAAATGTTTGCAGTGTCCCAAAAGGAGGATGTGGTTTCACCATCCCAATTAGTCTGGGTTTAACAACCTCTAGCATGTGATACACTGGTTAGGTTCTCTGTACCCAGGATTCCAGTAGGACACAAGAGAGAGATGGGTATCCTGGCCTAGTAGGGAAGGACATGTGGATAAGATGCCCACAGAAAAGGGAGAGGATGCTCTGTACAGAGGTGCCCATTCCCCTAACCTATAGGTATCTGAAGGGGCAAGTCTCTGATTTGAGACCCATCTGCCTTGGTAAGACCTGCCCAGTGGGACCTTCAGACATCTGAAGGAGCCCAAATGGCTATCAGGAGAGATAAGGTGGGGGGGCTCCAGGTGGGCTTCACTGAACAGAATATCCCATCCTACTAACCATTGCAAGAGGGGGTGAAGGTCCCCTTGAAACAACTCCTATTCTGAGTTCCGGAGGAGAACTCCTCTAGCCCTTTATGGAAAGAAAGAAGGGGGGTTGGAGTAGGAGGATGGGTTGAGAGGGTAGACTGGAGGAAAGACAGAGGGGCAGTTGAAAAAGACCCTGCTTTACTCCATCTCTTAGGATCATGAGTGAGGACAGGTATATGTCAGATAGGGAGATAAAAGGATCCCCTATCCTAGGTCCTAGCAGATATTCATGCAAATTGGGTAGCTAGTTGCAGGTTTTCACTCACTCTTCTCCTTTCCTTGGAAAGGGAACAAAAGAGAAAAGGCTACCTCTGTAGCCACTGGTCCAGAGGAGGCCACTTTGTTTTTGGTACATGCCCACTTCCCTTGGCTCACAAGTGCTCAGTAGAGAGACAGCTCCTATGTGACTGGTTATTGATCCCCTGCCCTGAGCTACGGATAGTAAGGTAGGAAGTCTCTCTTGTACCAGGCAATCTGCCTTGTATCGGAGGCAGTGGATTAGAGCTGGAAAGGGGAATCGCAGTGTCTGGTGTTAGCTGCCTGAGGCGATCTGGGATCAGCAGTATGATGCCCACAGCTGCCCCTTTAGTTACTAGGGGATTCCAAGGTTCAGGGGGTGTTTGGGAGAGGTACATGTCCCTTCTTCCACAGGAAGAAGGTGATCTCCATTGATGAGCCCTAGTGTGTGTTACGCTAATAGGATGAAAAAGGGGTAATCCCAGATTGGAAATGGTGCAGCGAGACCTCTGAGACATAGTGGTCCCCTTGTTAGGATGTAAGAGAATGTTCACCTGTGTCCATTGGGGGGAACAAAGCATGGAGTGCTGGGGGGATCCCATCGCAGGTCATGCTACCAACAGTAGACTAGGCTCATCTGGGTTGGTAGAGGGGCTTCAGATCACTTCCCGAAGGCTGAGGATGACCCTGCTAGGGAAAGGAAAGGGGTGGGTGCCCCTAGGGCAGACTGTATGGGACATAACCTTCCCGCTCGAACAGAACTTGGTGGGTTCCACTTCCCCACATAAAAGAGGGGGTGGTTAGGCCCCCCTCCCCAGGTTAGTAAGCTTCCTGCCATGCTGAGGTATGTCGTGCTTTTAGGTATGGGAATCCTCCAGGGAAGGGGTAGTCCAGCTCCTCATCTAGGCATCAGCCAGAGCTGCTCGTGGCCCTGAGGACTCTAAGGGGACCTTATGGGGCCAGAGTTTTCATCGGACCTCCCAAGGGGGAGCCAGGGACCCTGATCAGGAAGAAATAGAGAGGGGTAAGACAGCAGCCAGCTGAGCTGTCAAGAAAAGAAGGAGGGAAAGACCAAGTGCATCGTCATCCAGCAGAGGAAGTCATAGTGGGTGCTGGGGTCCTCCTTGTAGAATGATGGCCAAGGATTCATGGCCTTGTCTGGAGATGTGATCTCGGGCTGCTATCCCTCAGCTCAATGGTGCCATGGGAGGGCTCCTCCTCAGAGGCCACAGGTGAGAGGCACTGGCTACGAGGGTGGTATCAGGGAGGGCTCAGTGCCAGTGGCCCCTCATGGGCAGGCCAATCCCGCCCAAGGTTGGAATGGGCAGATGAGTGTGGTGCTGGTTCCCTGAGATTTGGGGAAAAGCCTCTCCCGCAGTGCTGGGTAGATGTAGTCGGTACCAGGGCCAGTGCCCCGGGTCTGGCGGGGGTCCGCCTCTCCTGGTCTCCAGCCTGATCAGGTCGGAGAGCTGGGGCACAGCTGCCCACGGCTGTGGCAGCCCTGTTCCCAGCTGGGGATATGGGGCTCAGCCACCTGCAGCCATGGAGACTGCTCCTGGCACCATCCCCAACCAGTGATCCAGGGCTTGGCTGCCCATGGCCGTGGAGGCTGCTCCTGGCCCCGTCCCCAGCCAGGGATCTGGGGCCCAGCTGCCCACGGTGGCAGCAGCTCCACCCCCAGCCGGGGATCCAGGGCTCAGCCGCCCGCAGTCGCAGCGGCCCCATCCCCAGCCAGGGATCTGGGGCTTAGTCACCCGCGGCTGCAGAAGACACTCCTGGCCCCATCCGCCATTGGGGATCTGGGACTCAGCCCCTCATGGCTGCTCCTGGCCCCATCCCCAGCCAGGGGTGTGGCCTGCTGCCAGGGGCGTGGCCTCCTGGCCAGGGGTGTGGCCTGGGCCGATGCCCCGGGTCTTTCCCCGGGGCAGTGATGCCCCTGGTTGGTACCATGGAGGCAGGTCTTGTTAGAGGTAGTGCCTTGGTGGATGGCACAGATGAGACACTAGGGCACCAAGGCAGTGAAAGGGAGCACTTCAGTTGTGACTCCTTTGGTGCCAGGGAGGGAGTGAGTCACCTGTGCCCCAACTTGACACCAGGGAAGGTGGAAGTCTCAAGGGATGGAGAGCCCTGGATCTCTTTGCACTCTGGTGCCCTGTGGCATGGAGATGCCTGCGGTGTCGGGGTAGCCCATGTCCCTGAGAGGAAGGCAGGTTTCCCTTTCAGCCTCAGGGGCCTGGGAGGTGTGGGCATGGGCAGAAGCAGAAGAGCCTTTGCAGCTTCGAAAGCTTCCAGTATGGATGGCACCAGGATGAGCTCCAGCCCTTGTCCCCGAGAGGGGGTTGACCAGGGAGAGCTGGAGTGGCGCCAGCACTTCAGTGCTGAGGTCGATGCCAAGCGTGGTTTCCTGTGCCCTGAGTAGCAGTGCTGAGAGGGCCCCATGCTAACTTGGCACACAGTGCCAGTGGCTCTACAGAAGTCCCCAGTGTACTGAGGGTAGGCTGCAATGCTTGCTCCATAGCCAGAGCATGGTGCCTTTGCTCTCTGTCCTTCAAGGTCCTCGGTTTGAAGGACCAACAGATTCAGCATTTGCTTGCCTCGTGAGATTCATCCAGGCATTTAAGACACTTCTTGTGAGGGGGTCGTACTTGGGAAGGCTTTGCTGCAACTTGCGCAGGGCTTAAACCCTGGCATGACAGGCGGCCGGTTGAGCAGTGGTCAGGCTCCAGCTGCGAGGACTCGGTGTCACGGCAGGACGATGTCCATAAACAGGTCTTCTAGCGTGAATGGATGGCTCATAACCAGAGTGGAATAGACAGGCACTTGCACCAACACAAGGAGTGGGCTGTTCCCTAACCGTCGCTGAGGGCGGAAAAAGGAACTGAGAAGGATCACAGCTGGGGCCATATATATAGCCACAGGAGCAGCCAGAGGGGGCACTGGCCGCATACCCTGCTCTGACAGGTGAGGGCAAAAAGTTTCCAGCCAATCATGCTCTGCGGCACATAGACACATAGAACTGAATGATACGAGCAGCACTCAAAGAACAACTATATTGTTAGAAAGAGATGTCATTTGTAGCACTATTGGAGATAGCGCTTAATGGAAGGGCCTGCAAACCAGTTTTAGCCTGCCTTAATAATGATTTAACAACCATCAAAATGACCTATATTTAGGGCTAAATTTTCAACTGGGCTTCTATCTAGCCCCAACCTATATATACCTGAAACTATGCACATTTGTACATGCCTCTGCACTTTATAAATATAGACACCTGTGAATTTTAAAAATTCTAACTACTTGTCCATGAGTGCTAGGCATTACATCCATAACAGTTATTTATCTCCAGGAGAATTTGTGTTTGGCCATGGAAGTAAGATACCCTGTGATCCGTTACCAGTTCTGTGATATATCCAAGCCACCATGTCACGGTATTTATAGCTGATGAATCAGAGATTTGTTTATAACTTTTTGCTTTTGCATAGTTTTTATAAACATCTAAGCTTTAGAGACATGTTGTTACAGAAAAACCCATAATAATTTTTTATACTTACAATGGGATTTCAGGTTTATGTCACAAGAGAAGAGTATGATATCAACAATGATTTACCCAATCAGTGTATGGCTGATTTTTTAAAAAAATGTATAATCCCATTTTATTGCTTAAAAATCCTACAAGCTTTGTTTTCTTCTAGCTTTAAAACTGACTCATTTCTTGGCTATGACTGTAAAACACAAGCCTTTGGAAAGGAATGTTTTTGCTGACTGGTAACTGGACTTTAGCTAGGCACCAGCATTACTACCATGCAGGAATGGGGCTTTAGCTATCCAGTAACCAGGCTTCTATATCAGGCTGTCTAACTATATTAAGGAGTTCTGGAAATATTACACACAAGTGTGAAACTTAAGACATTTCTCCTCAAAATCTTAGGCCAAGATTTTCAAAAGTAGCTAGTGATTGGGTACCTCAAATTTTTTGACAACCATTTTGAAACACCGTAAAGGCGCCTGATTTTCAGAGGGTGACTGGTCAGCACATCCAAGAATTCAGGCACTCAGAATCACTAGTACTTTATGAAACTCTTGGCCCTCTTGTGGAATTAGAGCCACATATAATATTATGTAATATTTTAAAGGGTTTGTGGAATAACAAAAGGTGAGAATGATTCTGTTTTACTATCCAAAATACTCATGTTAGCATTGATAGAAAGGCACGGCAATACTAATATGTTTATATGGGATCATTCTGGTCTATGTTTTTTTATGGGCATACCACATAAGATATATTGATATATCCACAGGGAGAAATCTTGAGACCCCCTGCTCAATTTCCACTTAAACTTTTATAGTTTGGCAGGTTTGTGTGTGGAGAAGTGACAGCTGAGGAAAGGTTCAGAAATCAGAATGACTCTGAGATGTGGGGAGGTTAAGAAGGAGGAAAGGTCCCTCCCTTCCCCCAGAGCATACATTTGAGGCTGGGATGTGTTTATTAGCAAGTGGGAGCTGTTGGTCAAAGGAAACAGAGAGGCCTTGGGGAGATTCTAAACCAGAAAGTGAGGATGGGTTGCACTGGATCAAGTATGGGGGGTGAGGGTGCTGGAAATGGAATCAGAGCATGAAGAAGATTGTGGGTGAATTGATTAGACTTGTCTGGGGGCAATGCTATGATTAAAACTAGGTTAGATGGAGAGAGGCTGATAGTGCGAAAGAACAGTTAAAGGGTCAGAGGAGGATAAATACTCCTTTTCCCATTCTGTTATTTACTGTAAATTGTCCTGCATTTCCATTTAGAGACATGAGAGCACCTTTTTCCTTCACTCTTATGCATCATCTTTCATTACTCCTCAGAAAAGCTCTTTCCTGGTTTCCATTCTGAAATACTATAAACTTGCAGGTTACATGTATGGAGGAATCCAGGGCCATCCCTCCCAGTGAGTCTCAGGGGCAGGCCAGTTTCCCTTGCTACTGTGTCTGTCAAAACAATATTTGATGGGGAATTAGTGGTCTCAGGGCTCTGAATCTCTGGGCAAGGCAAAGCAGTAAGCAATCTCAGGGGGCTCTGGCTCTCTGGACAGGGCAGAAAACAAGCAGGTCAAAGGGCTTTAAGGCCCACAGTGGGACAGGGCAGTAAGCAGTCTGAAACTCTGACCCTCTAAGCAAGGCACCAGTGAAGTCTCAGGAAAGTGTTCAGTGCAGTACCTCCCAGAGCTAAAATAGGCCCCTCCCTCAGTCAGAAGGGAAGAGCTCCTGAACCTGGGGCTCAAGTAAGTTCAGGGGACAACAAATAAGAAAAGCAGGAACAGGGAATGAGGGTCATAAGCAGGGAACCAGAGAAGAAAGCCAAGCAGAGAACCCCAGACACTGCCCATTGCTCCTCAAAGGTGTCTTAGAAATCACTGGACATCACCAGAGGAACTCTGCCTGGACACATGAACCAAGGCAGGAGCACAGATAGGCCCCAGAGTCACAGAGCACCTCCCCATCTAGCATTCTCCTCCTAGTGTTGTAAATAATCACCTTGGCCAGTGCCAAGATGACGCCGACAAGGAGATCTCACAACTTCATGGGACTATAAATGGGTGTGCATAAATGAAAGTGTTAGGAAAAGTGCAGCCAGAGCCTTAGGAGAAGTTGCTGGAGGAGCCACCAAAGGGGCTGCATCTTTGTGCAATCCACGTAGTCTTGTGTCAGGGTCTCTCACATTGCACAAAATGGGCAGATATAGGGGAGAGGGGTGAACCACACCAGGTACATGCCCATACTCACAACTCCATGGAGGAGCCACCAGCTGATATCCCTGGCAGGCTGCAGGACCAAGGCGGAATTCAGAATGGCCCACCTGGGCTCCTCACCTGCCATAAATGGTAAAAGGTCCCATCACTTGGTGTCAGGAAAGGACATGAGGGTGAGGAAATAAACCATACAGAACATGAAAAATTCCAGGAAATACTCTACATACTGAAAAGAGTTAATGGAATGGTACCAACATACACATAGCACAATCCTTCTATCTTACAGATCCTCAAGATTACTTTTTCCATTGGTCTATTGTATGGAATCACAAAAGTACATCTCTTCACCTTAATCTTAATACTGTGTTTCCTGGAGGAGGGTTTCTTATCCAACCAAGCCATATACCTTGTTTCCTCAAAGCACTTGAAGAAACTGTAGCAAATGAAAAACCTCCAGGTGTCTGATCCAGAATATCAGCCTATTGCTACAGACCTTCACATCTCTTGCATGTAAACACTTGTAAGGCAGGTTTAGAAGCTGTGCTTAACATCTTCTCAAAGTGGGGAGCAACTAAGCTGCATGGGTCCTGTATTGGCATGGACACAAAGAGCACAATTAGCTGATTAGCATACTGGGTGGAGGGCATAGTGGGTAATGGTATTTGGGGTTAGTCTGCTCACAAGTCTATCAATATCTGTAATTCTAGTAAGGGGAAATATGAAATACTGTCTTTTTGCGAATTGCTACTCTATGTTTGTTGCAAATCTGTCTGAGTCAGTTAAAGGTTAAAAACTACCCTTAGTTAAGAGGAGCCTTGTAGGAAGGGCGACTGCATGTTTCAGCCTGAAAGAATTTGAAAAAGGTAGAGATGGAGGTTTGAGATTTTTCTGGCCTCTCTTTCTATTGTTTTCTCTGTTTTTTGATAGTTATTGCTAAGTCTCTTGTGAAGTCTTTGTCATTTAGATAAAGATAGTTGTTTACAGTTACTTAAGAGCTAGAAGCACCAGGGAAAGAAGCAAACTCTCTCTCTCTGACCAAAAATACTAGAGAGAAATTTTTTCTCTCTGAGCTTGATGATAGGAGAGCAGCCAGTGGCAAGCTGGGCTGCACAAGTGACCGGAGGGCAGATCCAGCAGACAGTGAGAGTGACTGGAGGTTGGAGCTGGTGGACAGCAGGCAGAGCCAAGGAACAGTTCTAGAGGATGAAGTGAGTGATTAATAGATGGCATCAATAGACAGCTAGAGTGAAAGATGCTCCTTACGTACCCTAGGGTTGGTTGGGAGCCTAGTTAGCACTGATTTTCCAGATCAGTGCCAGTTTTGCCGTTAAGTTGGTATGTTCTGTTATGCAGTATGGGTTGTTCAGAACGTTGCTCTATACTAATTTTTCCAGATTAGTGCTGATCTCTGTTATTTGGCCTTTTTTATTTTGTTTTACTGCTATTAAAAGTTCTATTTACTACACTCAGACTCATGCTAGTGGGTGGGAAAGACTTACCCTTTGGGTTTCCCAGGGACCAGTGCAGGGTTCCCCAGAAATCTGGGTGGGGGCTTGAGCCAGCTGGTGGTGTTACACTATTGGGAAACCCCTAGATATAGAACTCAGCCCTTGTCCTGCCAGCCCACCCTGGCAGAAGGGTTACACACATAGGCTATATCCACACGTACATGCTTATTTCGATTTAAGTTAAATCAAAGTAAGTTAATTCAAAATAAAATCCTTAATTTGAATTAACTTAAATTGAAATGAGCAAAAACCTCAAATTGAAATAGCAAGTCCAGACACAGGACTTGCTATTTTGAATCAGAAGAGGGGCACCATGGGAGGTGTGGCAACACAGCCCCCTCACTGGGCCAAGCCCCCACCCAATATATACAAAAAGAAAGGCACCCTGGGAAGGAGAAGGGCAAAAGTGTTATTTCTAAATAACGGTTACATAATAACAGTGAATAATCATTTTGAAATAACAGATGATTCAAATTAAAGTAAGTTTAAGCTATTTCGAAATAACGTCTCTTGTTTCAAAATGATGGAGCTCGTCATTTTGAAATAAAACGTCATGTGGACCTAATCTTTCTTAAATCAAAATAACCAGTGTTATTTCGATTTAAAAGATATGTGTGGACATACCCTTAAGCTCGATAGCTATGTATTTCCTGACCTCAGAATAGTTATTGCATCAGCTCATGGCTTTGGTCTAGGAGTTTAGGCCATTAAGCTCCAGTATGGTGTATTTTTCAAGGTTGAAGTGAATTAATTCATAGCTAAGAGTTCAATTTGTCATGGCTTCAAAATATTGCCCAAAGCCCAGGCACCAAAAAGAAGAAATTATTAGACCAGAGACTTAAAGGAGGGCAATCAAAATATACCTAAAAAGAATGGAATTCATTAGAAAATGTAAAGCTCTTCATGTGAATTTTTGCATGTGGTGACAAGAAGCATATAAGAGTAGCATCTTGATCCGGATATGTAACTATATCAGTGAAGTATGTAACACAAAGGACTGCTTTGACTGAAGTTATGAGAGCATCTTTCTGAGTCAGATGAGATTCTGCAGTCAGAAAGAGTACATGCTTTGGTAATAGAAATATGTAAGGTGGCTACTGAGTCTAACACACTTCATGAAGCAGAAGCTAGATATTCAGGTGTCCACTGATTTGTACTTCAGCAAATGTGACCTTCCTTTTGTGATATTTATGTATCTCATACTGACTCTAATTTTTTATTTCACTTTTACCTCAAAAGCTCGATTATACTTTTTTCTACCCTCTTTGTTTCCTACTCTTCCCAATTATAAGGGAGCAGCTGACATGCCCCAGTTTCCAGCCCTATGATTTGATTGATTGATTGATTGACTTATCAGTCATTTTCTCTTGTCTGTGAATAAGCATATGTGGTCATGCAAACTTCCTGGTTCTGCTAGAAGAGGGGTATGGCATCCATATCAGTCGTTTTTGTTAAGTCACATAATCTAGTTGTCCTAAGGATTTGTTTAAGCATCAGAAACATATTACTTCAGCTGAGTGTCAAACCAGGGTTAATTCACCACACACAAACTGTTCTGATAATGTTCCATGTTTGCATACAGTTTAATCTTCAGTAATTTTGGGAAAATGGCAGTGAATGGATGGAGAGGGATCCCCATCTACACAGCTCCCCTAGATTCACAACCCAAGCTGCCTCTATCCAGTCAGTAGCATGAACCTGACCCACTTGTAAAGGTTTAGTAGCTGTGCCCTTCTTTGAGAAACGCAATTGAACAGTGTGTGACAGCATGGCCTTATCCCATATGAAAAGAGTTATTTTGTGAGCAGCAGAAGTCCTCCCCCAATCCTGATTCTGTTGGGCGTGCTCTAGCTGCTGCCCTAGGATAAAAGGGACCAGCATAGCTCATTTGGGAGACACCACTGAGGAGGAAAGACGCCTGGCAAGAGCTCTCAGCTGGAAGCTTCTTCAGCCTTGAGGTAGAGGGACAGGAGACTCCATAAACCTGTGGGATACTGCTGATGGTCTGGAGGCTGTCACCCAGTGAGGGTTTGAGCAAGGGGACCCTGAGAACCTGAGGAGCCCCTGACAGTGGCATGGGAAACAGTATGAAGTGACCCAGAGGTATGTATTGAGTAAGCAGTACCTCCTCCAATGTGTTGAAGCGGAATCCCCACTGAACTGGGTGGAGACCACCCTCACCACAGAGAAGGCCCGTGTTGTCCTGCCTGCCCTGCCACCCCTGTTGGGGCAACAGCAGTCCTATCTGAGGCCCATGCTGCAGAGGTGAGCACATCCAGTGACTATCACAGTAACCTACTACCCGCACAGCCCTGACGCACAGCTGCTTACTGACGCTGGCCACTAGAACCCATAGTCTTGATGTATGGATGCTTACTGACTTTGACCATTAGTCCACACCACTTTGACCATTAGTCCCACGGGTGGTCACTCTGATTGGGTCCCTTGGGCCACACAACTGGAGAGAGGCCAGTCTGATAGACTACAATCATGGGGTTATTTCGCAGCCTCGTCAACCCCTAACTTTCTCTCCCAGGGGGATGGGGTGGGCTTACCCCACAATAGAAGGTAAGATTTTTCTTTTTGCTTCTTTGTTGTATAAAAAATTTGGCACCATATTTCCAGCTAAGGATTTTGGAGGGCGGTACTCTGGTTTAGTCACAAACAATAGGGGAGCCATTTTGTCTGCTGTTTGCCCATGTTTTCATAGAACTGGAATAACAGGAGTCTGTCAATCAACTGAAACTGGCTCTGGCAGAAAAGCTAGTATAAAGTCCTGGTAATACTGTCCTTGTCAGCCTTGCTAATAAGTCGCTGCAAGTTCTGATATTTAATTTAAAATTGAATTATAAAAATATAAAAGTTCAAATTCTGATCTATTACACTAGTGTAAATTGGGGAGTAACTTGACTGAAGTCTGTGGGGTCATGCTGGATTTATGTTAGTCTGAGAGCAGAATTTAGCTGAAAGACAATCATATTGTAGCCAACATTACATTTATTTTCTTTCTTTGGTATTATTTTAAATATCAAGCACTCTTAGAAATTCTTCACTAAATATTTTCCCTCCATTCTGATGTTGTGTAATCAGTTCATTTGATATGACCACCCACACCCCCCTTCCAAAAGATTTCCTTCCTTCTGCTGTAGCTATCATGGCTGGTAGCAAGAAGAGAAAGGAAAAAACTCACACAGCTGGTAATACAGAGAACCTAAAAACATACAAAGCTGTACCAGAGGGAATAGTCATGAACATAAAGTGAACAAACACCCAGACTATTGATTACATGCTGCTCACAGAACACTAGGCATTTCTGCCAACTTCTTTCCACTCATACGCTGAGTTGCAGACAGCATGTTGTACTTTGCATCATCAGTTTTGATGAATAATGCACTGATAAACACTGCCGCCAATATTCTGGAGGAGCTGAGAAGCCAGATGTCATCTGGACCTCCAATAGTTTTAACCCTGGGTCTCTGACAGGCACTGAAATAAACACTAGACATGCACTGAAGAACAGGGTACGCCTAAATGCAAGGTTATGTACAATAACAATATTACATTTTACTGAAAAACATATGGAAAATGAATGGGTATTGTAATTCTTTCACAAATAACTTTAAGTGGTGCTGAGGCAGTAAGAAACAAAAGTGGCATTAGTTGTTTACTGGAACTATCTTGCAGCTATATTTTACCCTATGAAGAACTAGGAAAAAACTCTAAAATAAAAGAAAAAAGTCACCAGCTAGAAGGCTCCAATTCTGTACGTGGCTGGGCATCCTCATTTCTAGTTAAGTAGGTGGAAGATCGGTGCTCAGCACCTCAACCAAAACAAACAAGGAGTCTTGTGGCACTTCTAAAGACTAACAAATTTGTTTATTGCAGGAGCTTTTGTGGGAGAAAATCCCACTTTGTCAGACACTGAAAAAAATAAATTTGCTAGTCTTAAGGATTGCCACAAGAATCCTTGTTTGTTTTGCTGAACTAGACTAACATAGCTACCCCTCTGAATCAAGCAATCAAGATGCTGGTCTATTTGGAAGTCTAAACAAGTTCTTCTTGTATCAATATTTTTATTCAGCATTTTTATGGGAAATCTGCCTGTTACTTTGACCATGCAAAAGGTCATTTCCGTTCAGTGCTAGAGTTTCTAGGAGGCCTTGAACATGGGCTTTGGATTTACAGTATAAAAATTCTAGCATTAAGGCTAAAAGGCTCAATCAGCAAGCTACCAGTGTTTTGCTTTCCAGGCCCATTTGTTGAAACACCCTGAGTTCAGGGGATCGCAAGAACTGCGACTGTACAGGTTTCAAAATGAGCATGAGAGGCATACTTCTTAAACACACAGTTTTCTACCCTCTTATTCATAAATACAGCTCCCTTTGCAATCTCTCAAAATAGCATCAGCACCAGAATGTGTGGAGACTAAATGTCTTTGGAATCCAGAAGTAGCAGAATTCAAAGCTTCAAGTTTACTGCAACATTCCTATTACTCATTTCCCAGTAATCCAAGTACTCTGTGTGTGTCACACATTAATGAAAAGTATTTTCAATACAGGCAAGGACTACAGTGCTAATTAATTTATTAACTGCAATTAAGAGCCTATGTTTGTTCTCCAATGCATGGGTTAAATTAGCTCTGATATGAGATTTTCCTCTGTGTATGAGTTTGGAATTTACACTAAGTTACTCACTATTTGGTTTAAACACTTTGGTTGAAATTCCATGTCTAAATCATCTAAGCTGCTTTGTGAATCTACTCTACATACTATGGCTACTGATGCCTTTGCAACTGCTTGTAAAGAGTGCTGTACCCTTCCTGATGTCTGATGCACAAGAATCTTCTGGATTTTCCAATGGGAAACAGTGATTACATTTATACAGACTACCTACTAGATACTCTCAATTATCCCCAAAAGATATAGTTATCATAGCTGCTGATGCCGACACACATTTTTAAGAAAAAGGGCAAAGGTATGTTTTGGATCATCACATAAAACGCAAATAAACTGTCCAAATCTCTCAATCCTTGCTCTCAGAAAGGGATTCTCAATTGGCACACAAGAGCAAGTGGCAGGGGTATATGACCATCCTGTCCTTCCCAAATTCCTGAAGAAGAGAGGAGTTCCACTTGGGTCTTGGTATGGAAAAGGCTTAGTCACTGCTCTTGACTACTAAAATCTTGAAAGCAATTTTTTAAAATTAATGAGAAAAAAACCTGCAACTGCACCCAGAGTTACTTTACCAGAGGGAGATCTAACTCAAAGTTCTGATTAAGGAAAAACTGTTGAGGTAAAAAAGAGAGATTCATTTCTTAAATCCCATTTGTGTCTAATAAACTGGAAAAAAATTGTTCAAGATCAGTTATGCAATATGACAATGTGACTCTGTAATTCACCAAGAGTCAGTAAGCCCCCTGGTGCCTACCTCAGCAAGTGCAGGTTGTGTGACATAAAGTAACCCAAGTTTAGGGTTACCAGATGCCAAGCAAAAGGCGGACATGTCCTCCTTTTTACCTTCCTGTCCTCCATCTGGCAGGCATTTTAAAATTACATGATTTTGTCTGGCTTTTTACTTACAGGGGTTAAAGTATGCTGGAAAGCCCCAGAACACCCTGTTTTCAGGGGGAAGCATTCCAGGGCCCCCTAAAACCAGGAGAATATTACATTAATACTACATTTTCTCCATGTGTCCTCCAATGTCCTCCTTTTTGTACTGTCTTGCCGTCCTTTCCTTGCTTTGGTATCTGATAACCCTACTCAAGTTGCAACTTCAAGCTACCCACCTAATTTTCTAAGAAAATTGTGTAGAAAACCACACATGACTTGAATATTTAGAACAGCTTCCCACCCTTTGCTCCCTCCTCCCTTATTTTTTCTCCATTTTTTTTTTTTAGACCTGAGCAATCATTCGCATATTTGGCAAATGTCCTAAGATCTGCACTTACTCTAATCCTAATTGGGGGAAAAACATCCAATAACATAAGCCTCATAATGCTATTTTTTCATTTAAAGTACCAAAAATCTGAGAAAGGCGGAACATAAATAAGGACATTGTAACATAGTATAAAACAATCACAAAGAAACCGAGCTGGACCTAGGACATAGTTAAAATGAAATAGTTGATCAGGAAATGCTTATATAGATAAGGGGTAAGCTGTAAACAGGCAGAGGCAGTGACTAGAGTGGAATTTCAATTACCCTGACACTGATGGGTACAGCAATAGGGAAGTCATTAAGGATGGATGAATATTTCTAAGTGTGGTGTACAGAACTGTTTCTTCAGTTTGAGAAGTAATCAACAAGACCAGGGGCTATTCTGGACTTAGTCCAAGGAAATGAAACTAGGTGAAATGAATAACACAGAAGCTGATAAGCCCTTAGGGCTAAATTATCATAGTATCACCAGATTGGAAACACTTCTGAGAATATTTGTGAATGGTTATAGACGTACAACAATATTGCAAGTGGAATGAGTTGAAGAAAGTTGATTGGTATCAACTGTTTGTAGACAATAATGAAAAATATGCAGCATTTAAGAAATGGAAAGCTTAACATCACCTTAATCAAAGTCAAAATAACTGAAACCAGCCTGTGTAGTCCCAAAAAGATGTAATAAAGGTATCAAAATTCTTCCCTTATTTAAAAGGCCAGGCATCCTTGAAAAATGGGAAGGTTTGGCAGATTTAAAATGAATGAGAACAACATCACGAGAATATCAACAATGAATAATATTAATTAAATATTTCAATCAAGACTAGAAGCCAAATTTCTGAAGTATATGCATGCAATGTAAATGGTGAAAGGAAAAAAAAGGAAGAAAGATGATAAAAAGTCAGAGAACACTCTTTCCTATCTGTGTCTACAAAATAAGGGACCAATCCTTGAACTTTGGCTTCACTGGTACATTCATGAGTATAGATTACAGAACTGGGCACTTAATGAGAAAAGCATCTGTCCATATCCAGGGCAACAATCCTTTTGCCATTGGAAACTGACCAACTTCCCTGGAAGGAAATATTTCACATATTTAGAAATAGCCTGATAAGAGTGTGTGTGAGCCACAGAGGTTGACTGTGATCATTTTTGTTCACTGTAACAATATGGAAGTCTCCCAGGTGAGAAACACATCTTGTGGTATATGGACTATTTAAACTTTTAATTGCAAAGTGTCATTTCTGAGGTGACTGTTGAGGCAAACCATCTCTCTCCAAAATGCCAGGATTTGTGATACGTGAAAGATACTTGGAGCCCAGTTTCTATTCTGCTTTACTACTGGTTTAACAGCCAAAAGAATTGGCCGGCTATATCTTGCTCTGGTCAGTGAAAGGAAAGAGAGGCTGGAGAGGAAAGATACTGCCAAGTGAATCCCTTACAAAGGATGAGACTGTTGCCTGTAAAGACAAGGTCTCTTCCGATGGGCAAGAGAATGTGTTGAGGAGAGTATTTTCCTGCTTCTCTGAGAAGCAGTGTGCCCTTGGTTAGAGTTTGCTGCTGACTGCTGCAGACTCTAGCCAAATGGGGGAAGGGCAAAGCATGCCTGACTGACCAGTAGCTCCTGCCCCCTTAGGAATGTGTTGTCTAGCTGGCAGAGTCTCTGTTCATTTTCTGAGCTCTGTGGGAAAGATTGTGTGTTGCTCCTTATGTAGGGAAAAAAAAAGATTCCCACTCCACCTTTCCTACAGCCAATTCTAGCTCCCTCAGTCCTGTCCTAGGGCAGCATGTGGCAGGATTTAGTCTTGAGTTATGAAACTTCAGGCCAAACATCCTGAAGTTCAAACGTGTTTGAAATGTGGGGGGTCGAGTTTGGCCATTATAGAAACAGAGCTTGTGCTGCAAATTTCAGATTCACACTGCCCCAAAGACCCAGGGACCTCATATTCCAATTTCCATTCTCAGCCTACCTCTACTGTTCATGTAAAATTCTTCCCTTGATTTTCAACCAGTAGTAAAGCTGGAGAGGAATGGGTCTAGAATGCACTGTGTTTCTGAACCAATGGTTCACAGGCAAGGTAACAAAAGCCTGGAAATTACTCATTTTCATTCAGAACTTCTCTTTCCAACCAACAGTTCTTAGTTTATAAATTCCAAAGGGGTAACTGTGTTAGTCTAGTTCAGCAAAACAAACAAGGAGTTCTGTCACACTTTTAAAGACTAACAAATTTATTTATTTCATGAGCTTTCATGGGAGCAAATCACATTTCATCAGATGATTGAAGATGGGGAATTTTCTTCAAACATCTGATGAAGTGAGATTTTTCTCCCATGAAAGGTCATGCAATAAATAAATTTGTTAGTCTTTAAAAGTGCCCCAGGACTCCTTGTTAGTTTATAAATGTTGGTTCTTGCCGTATATCTTAAGAATGCAAAGCTGATAAAAGTGGCTAGTGTGATCTTTGAAAACATATCAGACTCTGGAACTAGAGAAAGCACAACTGAAATGCTGAAACAATGTGGAGCTGGATGCTGAAGAAGGTTTACATTTTCACAAGTTCAAATCAAATCATAGGGCTGGAAGGGACCTCATGAGATCATCAAGTCCAACCCCCTGGGAATTGAACCCAGGACCTTCTGCATGTTAAGCAGAGGTGTTAGCCACTATAAGTTAATGAGCTTTGTAAGAGATCTCTAGTATGTGAGTAAACTTTAAAGACTTTTTTGGGGTTGCCAGTTGAGCAGATCAGACACAACGCATTGCATTAATACAAAGGAACAGACTCAAAATGCTCAGGGCTGGATTCTGGTCTCTCTTGCACTGGTGTGAATTTTTAGTAACACTGAAGTCCACTGAGTTACACAGTGTACACCTGGTTCCAAAGGGACAGCCATGTTAGTCTAGCAAAGCAAAAAAAGCAAGGAGTCTTGTGGCACTTAAAAGACTAAGGGTATGTCCACACATCTCTCTTATTTTGAAATAACACTAGTTATTTTGACATAAAAGAGATTAGATCCACATGACGTATTCTTATTTCGAAATGAGGGACTCCATCATTTTGAAATAAGAGCTGTCATTTCAAAATAGCTTAAACCTTCTTTAAATCGAAACGGCTGTTATTTCAAACTGGTTATTTTGAAATAACACCATTTGGACATATTGTTTTGAAACAACTGTTCCAAAACAACATGTCCAAACAGCCTTATTTCGAAATAACCATTTCGAAATAACAGCTGTTTCAAAAGCAGGCTTTCCCTTAATTTGAATTAACATTTTCTTAATTCAAATTAACTTATTTCAAAATAAGGACTTTATTTCAAAATAACTCATTTCGAAATAATGATGTACGTGTGAACATAGCCTTACAGAATTGGATGAAAATAAATGCAGGGGAGTGTAAGACATGGGATCAGGTCATACTGATACAGCAAATAAGAGCGTTTGTAAGGATTCAAACTCCAGGAGAGAGCATACAGAGGGAAGGTAAAGTCCAATTACCTGTTATAATGTGAAAAGAACCCATTGTCAGCCCTGCTCTCACACAATTTAATTTGCATATGATTTGATTTCAGCTGTTTCTCTTTGAAGTCTTGATGTCCCATTGATTTTGTTGATGACCATCGTTAACAAGTCATCAATGGAATGATTAGGAAGATGGGAAGTGCTCAGCAACTGGTTTTTTTGTGTTGTGATTTCTGATATTAGTTTTGTGTGCATTTATTCTTCTGTGTAGGGATTGTCCTGTTTGTCCGATGTATAAGGATTGGGGACATTTCTGGCACATGGTCCATAAATCACATTAGTGGATGAGCAGGTGTAGGACCCTTTGATGGAGTAGCTGGCTTGATTAGGCCCTGTGATGGTGTCTTTAGTGCAGATATGTGTACAGAGCTGGCAGCGTGGTTTCTTGCAGGGATATGTGCCTGCTTTAATGTTTCTGTTGTTAGGTCTGTAGTTGCTGGTGAGTATCTGTTTAAGATTTGGGGGTTGTCTGTAGGCGAGGAGAGGTCTGTCTCCCAAAGCTAGAGAGAGTGAGGGGTCATCTTTTAAAACTGATTGTAGGTCCTTAATGATTTGCTGTAGAGGTCTGACTTGAGGGTTGTATGTGGTGACCTGTAGCGTTCTATTGTTTTCTTTTTGGGGCCTTTCCTGTAGTAGTTGACTGTAGGGTACCCATCTGGCTCTGTCAATCTGTTTCTTTACTTCTCCAGGTGGGTACCGTAGTTTTAAGAAAGTTTGATAGAGATCCTGAAGATGTCTGTCTCTGTCTGAGGGATCAGAGCAAATGCAGTTATATCTTAGGGCTTCGCTGTAGACAATGGATCGTGTGGTGTGTTTAGGATGGAAGCTTGAGGGATGTAGATAACTATATCAATCAGTAGGTTTTCAGTATAGAATGGTGTTGATGTGTCCATCCCTAATTTGTACTGTAGTGTCCAGAAAGTGGATCTCCTGTGTGGAGTGTTCCAGGCTCAATTTGATTGTGGGGTGGAAATTGTTGAAATCTCTGTGGAAATCTTCAAGAGCATCCCTGCCATAGGTCCAGATGATGATGTCATCAATATAGCGTAAAGAGAGGACAGGTGTTTTGGGATGAGACTTGAGGAAACATTGTTCTAAGTTGCCCATAAAGATGTTGGCATATTGTGGGGCCATGCGGGTACCCATAGCAGTGCCGCTGACTTAGAGGTATAAATTGTCCTCAAATCTGAACTGGGTGTGGGTGAGCACAAAGTCACAAAGTTCAGTCACAAGCAGTGCTGTGGCATCATCTGGGACTGATTGATATAGTTATCTACATCCCTTGAGCGTCCATCCTAAACACACCACACGATCCATTGTCTACAGCAGTGGTTCCCAACCTTTTCTCTGCCATGGCACACCTTGAGACCTTCAAATTTTTTGAGGCACACTGCTATTAAAAAACCCATGAATATTCAAATTAACTTAAATTACTTATGAATACTCATGAACCATGGCTCAGTGTTTCGGAAATGCTGCTGTGTGGGATAGTAAATATAGCACATCAGGGATGGCAAAACAGGGGAGGTCAGGAGTCATGTGCAGTGGCAGGAATGAGCCTGGAGAGCAGAGCAGGGCAGGGATGGCAAAAGAGGACAAGGGCAGCCATGTGGTGAGCAGCACAAAGGTAGCAAGAGAGGAGAGAGGAAGGGAGAACAAGAGTGGCTTTGTGGGTGGGCAAGGGGGAACCTGGGGGGTGGGAAGGAAGGGCAGGGGAACATGATGCAGCACCCACTTCCCCCTTCTCCACAGTGGCTCCCTGCCACCCAGGGCAAATCCTCACCCCACTGCTGCTCTCTCCCACCCCAGTGGGTCCCGTCCTCCCATCCGCCAGCCCCCTTCTGCCTGTGATGCACCCTCCAGCCCCCAGCTACACCCCACACACACACCCCAGCTACACCCACCCCCAATCAACCAGCCACCCCACAACCCCAGCCACACACCCTCTGCTTCACATCCACTCCCGTCCACCTCTGCTACACACACACCTGCCCCACATAACCCCCAGCAGTGCCCCCCCACCTTCAAAGCCCTTACGTAGGCTGTTTACAGGCTGGCTGACACAAGTATGACCTGATCCCATGTCTTACACTCCCCTGCATTTATTTTCATCCAGTTCTGTAAGTTCTCCCTCTTCAAAGTGTCTGACGAAGTGGGATATTCTCCCATGAAAGCTCATGCGATAAATAAATCTGTTAGTCTTTATGTGTAAACCTGGTGAAGGTGAGAGGAGAATCAAGCCACTGACCTATAGAAACATAATTAGCTAGGGTATATTTGGTTCTGAAGAGAAGGATGCAGTGCTGTTCTAAATGTGTGCTGTGAAAATGAATCTGAGCCAAAATTAGGACCACCATCTTCCTCAGCAAGGAGGCCCGAGAACCTTTTTAGCTATTGTGGGCTCTGGAAGCTGGCGCATATCCTGAGGAGGAGTAATCCTCTTCTCATGTGGCCATGTATTGGCCATGTATTGGCCACTCAGTCACTGCCTGGAGCAGAATTCATAACTCCAGCTGGCCTGACCACCTTATGTATGGCAGTCAAGCCCTTTAAGATAACCTCAAGGGAGGCATAGGTAGAGGCGGCTTTTGGAATAAGCGAAGCAGGCAGTGGCCTAGGGCCCCCGAGCTGTAAAGGGGCCCCATAGCCACCACCTGCTTCACTTACCTGTGCACTCTTGGGGCGGTGGGGAAGGAGAGGGCGGCAGACCACCAGATCCAAAAGCTTTGCCACCCACCTGCCAGACTGGTCTCTTTCTAGTGGGGGCAGAGCAGTGCTCCCCACCTACTCCCAGCCGACCATGCCTCTCTGGGGGAGGGAGGAGAGCGGCTAGCATGGCGCTGTGGCTTGCTGGGAGTGGGGCCCCCTGGAGCGGCCTGCTCCAAAGAGTTCTGGCTGCTTCCAGGCCTGGGGTGGCCAGAGGCAAAGCAGCCCAAACTCTTCAGAGCAGGCCGCTCCAAGGGGCCCCACTCTCAGCAAGCTGCAGTGCCATGCCAGCCACTTTCCTTCCTCCCCCTGGGGAGGAGCAGCTGGCTGGGAGTATGTGGGGAGTGCCGCACCACCCCCGCTGGAGAGAGGCCGGTCTGGCTGGTACACCGGCCAGTGAGCAGCAAAGCTTTTGGACCTGGCAATCTGTGGCCCCCGCTTCTGCCCCGCCTCCTGTGGGGGGGCGGCTAGGGTGGCAATGGGGGCTCAGAGACCCAGTGAGGGTGGCATTGGGGGGTCCATAGGGAGCCCCATAAAGGGCCTTTGCCTAGGGCCCCCAATTGCCAAAGGCAGCCTCAGGGCATAGGTTTAATCAAACTGAAAATCCACCTCTGAGTCTGAGGAGTAGAAGTGGGAGAAGAGAATGCCCTAACTCCTTAGCCACCCACAGCACTCCTAAAAAGGTACATGTCTGAGGTGGAAAGGTTGCAGTGACATTCTTCTATGGGGCACCTGTGCAGCAGTAATTTTGCATCCCTCATCCGGGAGTAACCTCGAAGACCCAGGCTGGGTTGTAGGAAGATGGCTGCTTCTGGGGAATGAGAAGCATACTGCATGATTTTTTCTTTCCCCTGAGCAACTCTGCACCTCCCAGCTCCAGAGTGGGTACAGATTCTCTGCTCCACACCAGGCTGATTATCCTTAGGACTGCTGCATAACTGATTTACATGGCTTGCTGAAGCTTAGAGGCACCCTGCTGGCCTTTACTGTAAACTGGCCTGAGGAGATGGCTCATAGTCTCTTCACAAATTCACAAACTCTGGAAATTTCAGCCTTGCGATAAAGATCCAAATTTCCATGAAGATTAACTAGTAAACAGCTCTAAAAAATGGAGGAGAGAGAGCAAGGTCATGCATACCTATGCAGCATTATTTCTCTACTATGCAGACTAGCGGGGAAGAGAATGTAACGAAGTGAGCACATTTGCAACAGTGCCTATGCCACAACGGCAGGGGCACAAACATCTGTTCTTCTTTGAGTGCTGCTCACATCCATTCTAATGCAGGTGTAAATGTTGCAGTGCATGGTCAGTTCGAAAGCTTTTTGCCCTATCCTGTCCCCATAGTGTCAGTCACCAGCACTGCCTCAGTCCCACACTCTGGTCATGGTACATAGGTGGTTCTGACCCTGCCACCCCCCTTCAATTACTTCTTTTCACCTGAGTGATAGTCTTCGAACTACCTACCCTTGCAATTCTGCAAGTGGCTGTTTCCCATCATTTCTTCAACCAAACTACTGTTAGCAGACAGTCTTTGTACCATTTTTTAGTTTATCAGGGATCTAAAACATGTGGCCCACGGGCCACATGCAGCCGCTAACCCTATTTCCTGTGGCCTGCAACAACACTATAATTACTGATACTTGCAATATCGTTGCATGACAAGGTTTCAGTGGGCCTCATGCGGTTGTGTACTAGTCCTCATGTGGCCATTCTGGTGATTTGAGTTTGAGACCCCTGGTTTAGTTTTAGTTGTAGGCTAGCTGGAGAACTCATCCCCAAACGTTGTACCAGTTGCACACGTGGCACCTGGCACTGCTGGCCTTGGCCATACCAAGGTTCAAACCTTGTGCCTCCTGCAAGAAGGCTTTCCCAATCAGTGACCCTCATGACAGGTGCCTCAAATGCCTGGGTGAGGGTCACAGGGCCAACAAGTGCTATATTTCTCAACCCTTCAAGCTGAAGACCGAGAAGGAGAGGGAGCATCATCTCCAGGCCATTGTAATGGAAGTGGCCTTCTGACTGGTGGGTGTCGCTAGTCTGTACACCTTCTGCACCAAGGTCCTGAACACAAACAGCCAACTCAGCACCCGCACCAATACTCATCGGGAGAATGGAAGAAGCCTTGTGCAGGCATTCTGGAGGTACAGGCACTGGGAGAAAAGAGTCGACTCCAGCACCAGTCCATCTCCCTTGCGTGGGGTCAGGATCCTGCCTCACCAGGAGGCCCAAGGCATAAAGCCATCCTGGCTCTGTCCTCACCAGAAGCCTTTGAGGTGGCAAGAAAGCTGCTGACACCCTCTCCACCACCAAGAGTGGTTGTGTCAAGGGAGAAATCTTCGATATCATCAAAGGCCTGGCTCAAACCTCAACATGGGCACAACCCCCTGGCACTGAAATACCTGGTGAGGGGGCCAGAGCATTGGCATGGGAGTGCCTCCTGTGATAGGCCCTATAAGCCCTTGTTCCTAGTTGCTCAGTCTGAGGACACCTGGTACTGCCATTCCCAATCCACAATGCAGCCAAACTCGCCCACCTTGAGCTCACAATCAGAGACAGGGGAAGAGCTCCAGTCGCCAACTCACTTGTTGCTCCATGACTCTTTCCAAGAGCGATCACCAGCATCATTGCCCCAGTCCCCTCAACATCTGTCCTCCTGCTTCCAGTCCTTGGGAGTGTCTGACACCCGGCACCAGCATAGAAGGTTGTCCTCATCTCTGGTACCAATAGAAGCACAGCCAGCTGGCAAATAATGCAGAAAGTGCTTGACACACCAGTGTCCCAGCACCAGTCAAGGGAGTGCAAGTCCCACAACTCCACCTTTCCACGTTGATCCGAAGGTCACCAGACAGTGAGGCCCCAGCACCAGGGCATCATAGGGGTCACTCCCCACATTGGGATCATTTCTGAAGGGTGAACTACCCTCTGGCATAAGCCAGTAAGGTGTCCCTGACACCAGCTCCTCTACTGCCACAGACCTTGCAAGACTGGACAGCTCAGTGGGCTGACTAGGCACCTTAGACTGCATCTTAGAAAGAGTCCCCATCCCAGGCATCATCAAAGGCACCACCATCCAAGTTGCAAAGGTTGGATGTCAACTCTGATCCTGGAGAGGACACATCTGGCCTGGGCAGGAGCGACTTCAGGGCTCTTTCCTTGTCATCAACAAAAAAGGCAGCCTACCCCAGGGTTGTCCTTAGGATAGGGCGAGCAGGGTGGCCACCAAGGTCCCCGCACTTTGGAGGCCCCATGGACCTGCACTGCTGGCTCCCCCCCCCCATGTCAGGAACCAGATGAGCTGGCCAAAAGGGCAGCTGGGATCAGTGCTGCCAGTCCAGCCACTCCCTCACCCCTGCCACGTGTGGTGCCCTGGGCTCTGTGCTGGAGCAGCAGAGAGGGGGCGGGGGGAAGCATGGAGCCAGTATTGCTACCCCTCGCCCCAGCTGCGCTGCTTCCTGCCTTCTCCCCACTGTTCTGCCACAGAGCCCAGAGCAGTGCACGTGGTTGGAGGGGTGGGGGACAGACCGGCAGCACTGCACTGGGCTGCCCTTTTGGCAGCCTGACCAGTCCCTGGCATGGCGGGGGGGCAGCGCAGGGGTCTGCCCTTCCCCTTGGCCAGCCAGCCCCACCCCCCAGTGTCAGGGGGGGAGGACCCTGCAGAGGGCAATTTGCTCAGGCCCCACACCCCTCTATGGACGGCCCTGAGCCTACTAGAGGTCTCTTTTCCTCCTGGAGCTCCCAAGGGCACACCAAGAACTGCTGAAATGGCTGGCCTCTAACCTCAGCTTCCCCACTGATATGATGAGGGAGGACTTTAACCCTCTATTCAGTGTGGGCGAGTCAAGTCCCCTAGGCAGGGCTGCACTCCTGCTGCATGAGGGAATCCTGAGGATCACCCAAGCCCAGTGGCAAACTCCATCTTCCATCCCCCTGGTGTCCAAAGGGACTGCAAGGAAGTACCATGTCCCCAGTCACACATTTGGACACCTATTAACCATCCCATGCCGGGCTCGTTGGTGGTGGGTGCCATTAACCAGTGGGAGAGGCAAGGTCAAACTGCCTCCACCCAAAAAAGTAAGGATGTAAAATGTTTGGACTTGTTTGGCTGAAAGATTTATTTCACCACATCATTGCAGCTATGTATTGCAAATCAACAAGCCTTAAAAGAGCATTACAGTTTCAACCGGTTGAAGTCCATGTAGAGGTTCGGCAACTTCATTACCTTGAACCACATGGCAGACTTCGACGTGGTGATGGAGGAAGGTCTATTGGCAGCACACATGACGATCCTGGCATCCTGGGATGCCATGGACACAGCCAGCAGGGGAGTGACATCAGCATTGGCCATGAGAACAGCCACATGGCTACAAGAGTCAGGCCTTTCACCTCAAATGCAGCAAGTGATCCAAGATCTCCCCTTCGAAGCCCCAATGCTCTCCACAGAGTCAACCAACACCAAGCTCCACAGCATGGACTCCTGTGCCATCTTATGATCACTAGGCATGTACACATCTCAAACAGACAGTGTCCCTTTTGTCTGCAGACTGTCAAGCATCAGCAGCAACAGAGCACACACCAGCGTCCCTTGCAGTCACTGCAGCTGTCCTATAATAACAGAGAGGGACAGAAACAGAGGCAACAAAGTAGGCTGGGGTTAAGGTTCGCACCAGCCCTCTCAACAAGTCACCATCAACCAATCTGCCACTCAGAGGTGCAGATTTTGACCTCTCCGTGAGTCCCACACATGGGCTGATATTCTGGGACTGCCTCTATTCTTTTTTACACCAGTGGGCTGGGATCACCTTGGATCTCTGGGTTTTAGATACAATTTCTCATGACAATGCCCTGCAGTTCAAGTCCAGCCCGGGGGGGGGGGGGGGGGGGGAATCGCGCCCCTGGCGATCCGGGTGCCCCCCCCCCCCCCATGAACATCTGCTGGAGCAGGAAAGCCTCAAACTCTTAAAGCTGATAGCAATAGAACGAGAGCCCCACAGCAAAAAAAGGCAGGGGCTTCTAATATAGATGTTTCCTAATACCAAAGGTAAAAGGCAGCCTGAAACCCATCCAGGACCTATAGTGGCTAAACAAATTTCTAAGAAAAATTAAATTTTGAATGGTTTCCTTAGACCACATTATCCCATTCCTAGACCCAGGAGATTGGTTCATGACCCTCAACCTGAAAGATGCCTACTTTCACATTGCCACCAGGCAGGGCTGTAACTAGGGTGGGGCGAGCGGGACTGTGCCCTGGGTGCCCCAGAGCAGCTCCATTTTGCTGCTCAATCAAAGGGTGCATTCTGCGCTGCTTACTCCAGGCACCACTTGCTCTAAGGGCATGTTCTGCTCTGGGTGCACCCTGGGCACCAAAATACCTAGTTCTGGTGCTGCATCAGGCCCAAACACAGAAAATGCCTCAGGTTCGCAATAGAGGAAAAACACTACCAATTTGCAGTCCTTCCTGTTGGGATCTCTCTGCCCCCAAGGGTTTTCACAAAGTGTGTGGCAACAGTAGCAGCCCCTTTAAAAAGGGAGTATTCAGATCTTACCTTACTTGGACAACTGGCTCATCAGAGCCAGGTCCAAGAACCCGGTTTGTTACAGCGTACATGCCACTTGAAGGCTATGCAACAAGCTAGGTCTTCTCATGAACCTAGAAAAGTCTAACGTGGAGCCCACCCAAGAGAGAGAATTCATTGGGGGCACACCTGGACTCAAGGTAGGCCGGGGCCTCCTCCTGCTCTTCAGGTTTTGGTCAACGTCTACCATCATTTCAGTCTTACGCTGTTCCCCCATGACTATGGTGAGGCAGTGCCTCAAGCTGTTGGGCCACATGGCAGCCTCCACTTATGGCATAAGAATGGTCCACCTCCACATGAGTCCATTACAGTCCTGACTATCAGGGGTGTACCCCCACAGCACCACTCTCTAGGCCAAATGGTCACCATCCCAGGAGAAATCCTAAAGACCCACACAATTTGGCAGAGGCCATACTTCACTTTGAAAGTTATTCCCTTTGAGATCCAGAATCCTTCAGTGACACTGATCTCGGATGCCTCAGACTTGGGGTGGGGACCCCATATCAGCAATGGCCCCACCACTCAAGGGAAGTGGTCCCCTCCACATAAATGTGAATGAGCTAAGGGCAATCTGCCTGGCCTGGGAGGTCTTCCTAGCCAAGGTCAGAGGCAGGATAATACAGGTCCTCATGGACAATACAGCAGTGATGTTCTACCTCAACTGCCAAGGGGGAACATAATCATCTGTCCTGTGTGAGGAGGCAGTCCACCTTTGGGAACTGGCTGTAGAGAACAACTTCCACTTGGTGGCATCCCACTTTCCAGGTGTGAGCAACAACCAGGCAGACAAACTCAGTAGGCAATTCCTGCCTCAGCATGGGTGGTCCCTGCACCCGGAGGTAGTGACTCTTCTCTTCCAGGATTGGGGTCTCCCTGAGCTAGGCCTGTTTGTGAGCAGAATGAACTGCAAATGCAGCCTATATTGCTTCCTCAGGGGCAGGGAGGAGGACTCCTTGTTGGATGCACTCCTAATCAATTGGAGGGGGCCCTCCTCTATGCCTTCCCTCCAATCCCACTGATTCACAGGGTCCTGCTAAAGATCAAGAGGGCCAGGGCAAGGGTAATCTTGATAGCTCCAGCCTGGCCTCATCAGAACTGGTTCAGCATGCTCTTCAACCTCTCAGTGGCCCCACCCAAGATGTTTCCACACAAGGCGGATCTCCTAACATAAGACAAAGGATGCCTCCAGCACCCAGATCTGGGTTCCCTACACCTGACAGCTTGGAAGCTCCATGAATGAGTTCAGCCAAGAAAGCTTGCTCTAAGGAGGTTCAACAAATTCTGATCGATAGTAGGAAGCCATCCACACGAGCTACCTATAAGGCCAAGTGGAAACATTTCATCTTATGGGCAGCAGCTAGAGGGGTCCCCACAGAGACCGCTCCTATTCAGAGCATCCTGGACTACCTCCTATGCCTGAAGGGGAAGGGGCTGCCTTTAGCCTCTTTCAGAGTCCACGTAGCAGTGATCTCGGTCTTCCACAACTCCTTCCAAGGGGACACCTCATTTTCACACCCATGACCTCCAGATTCCTCAAGAGTGTGGAGAGACTTCACCTCCAGGTTTGAGACCTGCTCCCACAGTGGGTTCTAAACGTGGTTCTCAACTGGCTCACCAACCCACCATTTGAGTCTATGGACTCATGCTCCCTACGAGTCCTGTCCTGGAAGGTAGTATTCCTAGTGGCTATGACTTCAGCAAGAAGAGTGTTGAAGCTCAGGGCCCTATCTTCGGAACCATCATACACAGAGTTCCATAAGAACAAGGTTCAGTTTAGACCCCACCTAGTGTTCCTGCCAAAGGTGGTCTCCTCCTTCCATGTAAACCAGGAAATCTTTATTCCATTGTTCTTCCCAGGTCTACACATAATGGAGAGCCAAAGGCAGTGCCATACCGTAGATGTAAGAAGTGCCCTTGCCATCTACATTGAAAGGACTCACCAAGGACAAATCATGCCTGACCAACCTGTGAGAATAGCTGTTGATGTGATATACCTCAACTTTAGCAAAACTTTTAATACAGTTTCCCACAGCATTCTTGTCAGCAAGTTAAGGAAGTATGGCTTGGATGAATGGACTGTAAGGTGGATAGAAAGCTGGCTAGTTCATCAGGCTCAACGGGTAGTGATCAACAGCTCAATGTCTAGTTGGCAGCCAGTAACTAATGGAGTGCTGAAGGGGTCAGTTCTGGGGGCCAGTTCTGTGCAACATCTTCATTAATGATCTGGATGATGGGATAGGTTGCACACTCAGTAAATTTGTGGATGACACCACGCTGGGGAGAATGGCAAACACGCTTGAGGGCAAGGATAGGATTCAGGAAGACCTAGGCAAATTGGAGGACTGGGCCAGCCAAAATCTCATGAGGTTCAACAAGGACAAGTGCAAAGTCCTACACTTTGGACAGAAAAATCCCATGTACTGCTACAGGCTGGGGACCAATCAGATAAGTAGCAGCACTGTAGAAAAGGACGTAGGGGTTATGGTGAATGAGAAGCTGGATATGAGTCAACAATGTGCTCAGTTTGCCAAAAAGGCCAATGGCATATTGGGCTGCATCAGCAGGAGTGTTACCAGGAGATCAAGGGATGTGATTATTCCCCTCTATTCATCACTGGTGAGGCTACATCTGAAATACTGTGTCCAGTTTTGGACTCCACACTACCAAAAGGATGTTGACAAATTAGAAGGAATCCACCAGAGGGCAATGAAAATGGTTAGGAGGTTGAGGTGCACGACTTACGAGGAGAGATTGAAGGAACTAGGCTTATTTAGTCTGCAGAAAAGAAGGCTGAGGGGGGATTTGATAGCAACTTTCAACTACTTGAAGGGGTGCTCCAAAGAGGAGGGAACTAGACTGTTCTCAGATGTAACAGAGGACAGAACAAAGAGCAGTGGTTTCAAGCTGCAGCTGGGGTGGTCGAGGTTGGATATTAAAAAAACCTTTCTCACTAGGAGAGTGGTGAAGCATTGGAATGGGTTGCCTAGGGAGGTGGTGGAATGTCCATCTTCAGAAACATGTAAGGCCTGGTTAGACAATACCCTGGCTGGGATGATTTAGTGGGCGTGGTCCTGCCTTTAGCAAGGGGTTGGACTGGATGACCTCATGACGTCCTTTCCAACCCTATGATTCTATGACTAAACTATTCTGAAGATCGACCCAACTCTATGTTGCATCACCAAACTCATGAAAGGTCAGACAGTAATGTCTCAGTGCATCTTGTCCTAGATAACAAGCTGCATCAAAGACTGATACTGCTGGGCAACAGTTCTCCTGGGCATGATTAAAGTACGTTCCACTAGGGCACAAGTCTCCTCGACAGTGTTCCTTGCGCAGGTGCCCATCCAGGAGATCTGGAGAGCAGCCACCTCGTACTCGGTATATACCTTCACCTCACAATATGCCATCATCCAGCAAACGAGGGATGATGCAGCCTTTAGCAGAGCAATACTGCAGCTGGTAAAATAACTCCACCCACCATCCTATACAAGGCTTGTAAGTCACCTGCATTAGAATGGATGTGAGCAGCGATTGAAGAAGCATGAAAGTTTATTTACCTGTAAAAGTCCTTCTTTGAGATGGGCTGCTTACATATATTCCATACCCTCCTTTGATCCACACTTTTCAGAGTTAGTGAAAAGAAGGGACTGAAGGTGGGCAGAGTCAGTGCCACCTATATACCATGGCCAGAGTGCAGGACCAGCTGGACATTGGCAAACCTTTGGGTGTGTTCACATGGCAGTCTTGTTTCAAAACAACAGAGGTTGTTTCAAAATAAGAAACGCCACGTTCACATGATGTACCGTTGTTCCAAAACAACTTAAACCCCATTTGGTGACGAAACAACGTTGTTTCGAAACAATTGTTTCAAAACAATCCCATCAGAACATGTTGTTTCGAAACAACGGTGACTCGTTTAGAAATAACTGTTGTCCGAACATGCTATTTCGCTTTGAGCTTTTTTTCCTTAATTCGAATTAACTTATTTCAAAATAAGGCGTTATTTCGATACAAGTTGTACAAGAAATAACCCCCTGTGTGTGAACGTAGCCTTTGAGGACAAGCTAGAGCAAAAAACATCTGAGATGACCATGCACTGCAGGATGTACACTTCCATTAGAATGGACGTGAGCAGCCCATCTGGAAGGACATTTATAGGTAAGTAAGGTTCCATTCCCAAGTAAAATCTTTTGTTTTGTTTTGAAGTGGAATCTGGAGAAAACGAGATTGGTGGTAAGGCACAAAAGCCTTGGGAAGCTGAAATCAAGATGTCCAGCCTCTTTTCCAGCCATCACAACATGTGAGAACTAAAGGGAAAAAACAAAACTAAATTAAGGAACATATTTTTAGAATTATAACATACAGCAGCACAGAAGAAAGCAACAACGTTTTGTGACTGTAGAGCCCACCACATATTTGTTCTGGGGACAACTCTGAGGAGGCGATTTAAAAGAAGATTTTCTATTGTTCCTGAAGTCTCTCAAGCATACTGAGGGTGGAATTCCATCTGTTCACTTCAATTCAGTTCAGTGAACAAGTTCACTTTTAATGGTTCACTAAGCTGTGACACTTAGTAGAAATTATGCTAAATGTTTTTTAAAACCTTTATATTATCATTTAAGAAGCTGCATGACAAGATCACTTGAAAGCTAATCCTTTGATCACTGTCTCCTAAATTCCTTCCGTCTGATAACAGAGACAACTTGGCATATGCTGTTAAGAATGGAGAATGTGTTACGTGCTGCACGTTCACTTTGCATCCTGCTTAATTTTACTCTCTAATTTTCCAGACAGTCACAAAAAATGCACAAACCTGCAGGTCATTGCACTGAGAGTCTTCAGTCACTTTGTTTATTCCTGTGTAGCTGTGCAGAATTGGAATTCATAATGCAGATTTGACACCATTGCCTTAGGGTTAAACAGGGACTACACTTTTTTCTTATTACAACAGGTGATTTGACCTCACCCTCCTCTCTATGCTGTTCCACAGTGTTTGAATTTAAACAACTGCTTTGATTTGCTGTAACAGTGTGACCTGATCCTATGATTTACACATTCATGCATTTATTTTCCTCCCATTCTGTAAATTCCCTATCTTCAAGTGTCTGACAAAGTGGGATTTTCTCCCATGAAAGCTCATGTTATAAATAAATTTGTTTGTTAATCTTTAAAAGTGCCACAGGACTCCTTGTCTGAACTAGACTAACACTGCTACCCCTTTGGAACTTGTCAACATTGTGAGAGTTTTTGGTGCAAGATATCTCTTGTACTAGCTCCTGTAGTAAGTACCCTGTGTTTCTGACCAGGTGGCATTGCTCATCAAATTCTTCAAATAATGTAAATTATTAAGTTTTGCAGTGGTGCAGAAGGGTAATGAGGGGAAGGAGCTCTCCGTATCTGATACCTGTTCAATGGAATCTTACAAAATCTGTTCATTTTCCATTAACCTTTGGAGAAAACCATCTAGTAAAGAGCAATCTGAGTCTGTTTGGAAAAAATCTTAGTGATGAATCACAGAAAATTTTGATCCAGTCATGGATTTAATGAAGATTTGTGATGGATCTTGGATTTTTAATCCCTACCTTTTTCAATGTGCATCTGCACTACTGACTCCTGGGCCTGCCTTTCTTTGGGTAATAAGCCCATCTTCATTGTGGGGTGTCTCTATTTCCTTGCAAGGACCAGTTGGATGTTTTTATTTCTCATGGGGAGTCCTGTGGAGATTAACAGAATGACTTCACTTCCTTATATGAAGGAAACACAGACAAATGCGCACAGACTTTCCAATGGATTAGTGATCTACAAAACCTGCCAATATTTTTACTGTGCAAAAGAGGACAGTGTGAAGCCTTTCCAAGAGACCAGCTAGCATCTCCACTGCATTGGAAAGGTGGGGTACCCTGAACACAGCCAGTCTGCCAAAATTAATTCAGACCTTGAGCTGCAAAATTCAGTTCTGGTTCTTAATTTCTCCAGTGTTTGGATCCAGTATTTGTTGTCAGTTTTTTGTCATGCTAGGGGTCAGCCAACATGCTTATATTTGGATCTGATTTTCCCTATAACTGTCAGCTGTTTGGATCCAAGATTTTGGTTCAGACATGTCTCTCTCTCTATGTGTCTTCTGAGAAATAAAAATCTCAAAATCATAGGTTCTACCACTGAGATCATTACTATGATGTTTTCCTAATTATGATAACTTTACTTTTCCTTGTCCAGAAGAGAAAAAAATAGAGGATAAAGTGTGGGTGTTGCAGTGCATTTTACAAGCAGCACTTGTGCCACCATGAAAGAGAACTTTTCTATAAAGTTTAAACAAACTACCGAAGTATGTTTTTACTACACTATTAGATCTGCATCTGAAAGACACTATTACCACTTTTCTCTTTGAAGCATAATACATGCTGGCGCTCCTTCAAGGTAGGGATGAAGAATTGTCTATTGCCCGTACAGGTGCCAATACTGTAAAAGCACTATTTGGCCACATGAGTGTTTATCTGCCAAAACACAAATTAACTATAAAAAACCTAACTAAAAAAATGTCAGCTAAATGTTGAACACCATAAACATGCTCCCATTGTGTCCTGAAGCTCAAATTCTCACAGGGCTATAACAGGAGTTATTTTATAGGAGCTAAGGAAGCCCTATCACCTCAGAGTCTGTCTCTAGGCAGTAAGAACAGGCCAGCCACTCTCAACTGTCTGGTGAGATACAAAGCAAGAAACAAAAACCATTGGAGACTGCTTCCAAAACTTCTTCAAATCAATATGAATTGGCTGAAGTGAGTTCAGTGCAAGGTGAACCCACTATCTTTTTAATCCAAAAGTGAAATTTCTCTTACAGAAGCAACATTATCTCACGATGCTAGAATTCTGGCTGGTGCAGAACATATCAATCCATTTGTGTGTGGACTTTGACTGGTATCAAACTGGCTCAGTTATTGCCAGGACATTTACTCAGAGATTTCTGTTCTGCAGCAGAGCTGCTAATTCCCCTTGAGCACTATTACTGTTGCTGCTTTTTATGCCTCTCTCCATGATACTACTCAATGCAAGTTACAATTAACTCAAAGGAAGTAGGAAGAGACGGATTCTTTCTGTATAGAATGAGATGGACGCAGACTGGGAAAAGATGCTGATTCTTCCTATTCTGCCCTTGATTACTTCTTTTGTCCTTCAAACAGTTGGACTTTGATTATTTTTACAGCTTGCCTTGTTGCAGAGGGCCAGTACAATGCCTATGTGTCATTTAATCCCACTTAAGACCTCAACATAGGGATATTTTGGCTTTTGCAGAGGTTAAGTGAGACTTAAGTGGTACACAGATTTTGCATTGGCTCTCAACAAAACTGCTTAAATATGTAAATTATTCATATGCACTTCAATAAATAACTTGCAATCTAAACAGTTCATATTTGTGACATTCCAAAGGAGTAGCTGTGTTAGTCTAGTTCAGCAAAACAACGAAGGAGTCCTGTAGCACTTTTAAAGACTGACAAATTTATTTATTGTATGAGCTTTCGTGGGAAAAAATTCCACTTCATCAGATTCTTTGATCATGGGGAACTTACAGAATAGGAAGAAAATAAATGCAGGGAACTGTAAGAATCAGGTCAAACTGTGACAGTAAATCAAAGCAGTTGTTAAAATTCAAACCCTAGGAAACCTCATACATAGGAAGAAAAGGTCAAATCACCTGCTGCAGTGAGAAAAAATCCCATACTGCTTGTTTAGCCCCGAGGTGACAGTGTCAAATTTACATATAAATTCCAGCTCTGCAGTTGCTCTTCGGCTATGTCTATACCAGCAAATTAGTCCGGATTAAGGAGGCTTAATCCAGACTAATTTGATCCCTGTTTACACTAGGCTTTGCCTCGTTCAAACTAAAAAATGTTTTAGTTCAAACTAGTTAGTTCGAACTAACTGCTTAGTTTGAACTAGCACAGTGTAGCTGTGCTAGTTTGAACTAAATAAATTCGAACTAAGCAGTTAGTTCAGATTAATCACGTTTTTTAGTTTGAACTAAAAAGTTAGTTCTAACTACCTTTTTAGATCAAACTTAAAACAAACACAGTTAGTTCAAACTAAAAAGTTCCAGTTACTTCAAACTAACCCACTGTTAGTTTGAATTAACTCCAAACTGCTTAGTTCGGACTAAGCAAGTCCAAACTAAGCAATTAGATGTAGACATAGCCTTGAAGCTTTGATTTGTTGTCCATTTGTTTGAGAACAGCTATTAACAAATCATTAATGCATTGAACAGGGACATTGAAGTGTTCCCCTATTGGCTTTTGAATTTTGTAAATTCTGATAGCAGACTTGTGTCCATTTATTCTTTTGGGCAGAGACAGTCCTGTTAAATCACATTGGTGGATGAGCAGGTGAATGAGTTCTTGACTGAGTAGCTGGCTTGATTAGTTCCTGTGGTGGTGCTTTTTGTGTAGATAGGTGAGCAAAGTTGGCAATGTGGTTCATTGCAGGGATATGTGCCTGCTTTAATGGTCCTGTTGTTATGTCTACAGCTGCTGGCGAGTATCTGCTTAAGGTTGGGGGCCTGTCTGTAAGTGAGGATAGGTCTGTCTCCCAAGGCTTCAGAGAATGAGGGATCATCTTGTATAGGCTGTAGATCCTTGATGATGTGCTGTCAAGGTCTGACTTGGGAGTTGTAGGTGATGACTAGTGGCGCTCTATTGTTTTCTCTTTTGGGCTTCTCCTGTAGTGGTTGATTTCTGGGTACCCGTCTGGCTCTGTCAATCTGTTTCTACACTTCCACAGCTGAGTACTGTAGTTTTAAGAATGCTTGATAGAGATCCTGAAGGTGACTGTCTCTGTCTGAGGGATAAGAGCAAAGGCAGTTATGTTTTAGGGCTTGGCTGTAGATAATGGATTGTGTAGTGTATCTTGGATGGAAGCTCAAGGCATGTAGGTAACTATACTGATCAATAGGTTTTCAGTATAGGGTGGTGTTTATGTGTCCAGAATTCACACTGTAGTTTCCAGAAAGTGGATCTCTTGTGTGGACTTTCCAGGCTAAGTATGATTGTGGAGTGTAAATTCTTAAATCTCTGTGGAAGTCTTCAAGGGCATCCCTACTGTAGGTCCAAATGATGAAGATGACATCCATATAGTGTAAGCAGAGGAGAAGTGCTTTGGGATGAGACTTGAGGAAGGGTTGTTCTAAGTCAGACATAAAAATGCTGGCATATTGTGAGGCCATGCGGGTACTCAAAGCAGTGCCACTGACTTGAAGGTACAAATTGTCTTCAGATCTGAATTGGTTGTGGGTGAGCACAAAGTTCAGCCACGAGATATGCTGTGAACTATTTGTAAACTATGCAATAAATGCATTTTTGACCCAGGAGACCATTGCAGTATAAAGACCTATTGTGATCTGCAATCTAATTTTGAAAACTCATCATTACTTATATGATAAGCATAGTTATCATGTAGATCCAGATTTAAGCGTGGTGAAAAAGAGGATTTTTAACTCATATTGGCTCAAAAGCAGCTATTTCTGTTGATCAAATCAATTTTGTTGCTTCTCAGTGCTCATCAAGTCCATATGAAAAATAAAATCCTTATTGCCTCTTTATTGCTGCTTGAAATAATTAGATCATTTTAAATTTTTGCCTATAATACTCTAAGCTGAATTTTATTCTCAAAGGAGGTGACGTTATTATTCCAAGTGACATCATTGAGATGTGGGCTAGAATATAGTAAGTGACGTGCTGCCACATTTTTAACCAACAGCTCCCACAAAAATGTTCTGCCTCAGTAATACATGTGACATTACCTGGACAAAATTCTCTTTTTCTCTACATCACAAAAATGTATTAATTCCAAACTCTTTTATTTCCCCCCAAAACACCAGTTTTACACTCTTCTCCTCTCCCATCCCCATCCACCTGTGATCTAGTACTTCTCTGATCCATTGTGCTTCCCCATCCTTAGTATCTCATTGGCTATGTCTCCACTAGCCACGGTTAGTTCAAACTTGTTAGTTCGAACTAATAAGTTCAAGCTCAGGTTAGTTCAAACTAACTGTGAACTTCTTAGTTCGAACTAACAACATGGACTAGTTCAAACTAACTGTTAGTTCAAACTAGTCCATGTTGTTAGTTCAAACTAACTGCCTTAGTTCAAACTTAGTAAGTTCAAACTAAGGGTTAGTTCGACTTATTGCCGTACTAAGTTCATCCTAACATTCAAACTAAGTGCTTAGTTTGAACATTGGTACTTCCTAGTTTGAACTAAACGATCCTCAGTTCGAACTAAGGAATTTCTTAGTTCAAACTATAGAAAGGCTAGTGTGGCCATGGGCTAATTTAGTTCAAATTAAGCCTCCTGAATTTGAACTAAATTGCTAGTGTAGACATAGCCATTGAGGCTCCCAGGTGACTTCTGGGGGGTCTGGCCCAAATGCTCAGGGGCTAACTGGCCAGGACATAGGTCACTTGCAGCCTTAAACTAGCATGAATGATGGATTTTCTGTAACTTGAAGTCTTTACATCAAGACCTGAGTACTTTAGAAACTCAACCAGAGGTTAGGGGTCTATTACAGGACTAGGAGTATGAGGGTCTGCAGCTTCCAATATGCAGGAGGTTAAACTAGATGATCGTGATGGGCCTTTCTGGCCTTAAAATGTATGAGTCTATGAACTGGCTTCCCTTCCAGGCAGCTGTTCATCAAAGGCACAGCAGCATCATTGGCACACAAACTGTCTTGTGACTTTTGCAATCAGTAGTGGTAGCAGGCTAGTTATCCTTCAGACTCTGGCTGTATGATGGTCAGATGGAGAGTGAAAACAGATCATCTTTAGTTCACAAGGCTGACAGTTTTCAGCTGAGTGCGGAAGCTCTCTCCGAGTGATAAGGATAGTGCTCAGGGAATCTCTCCTGTGTGTTAACAAGAGGCTTCTGTGAGCTCCCATAATTCCCCTCCAGCTCTTCAGTGAGGACAACATATGGTGGAATTCTGGTCACATCTGTGGAAATGTATATCTATGTTCTTTACACTTGCTTGGTGAATTTGAAACTAGGAAATAAGGGAGAGTGGAATAAAGTTATGAAGATAAACACAAAACAAATGAAATTGCAGAATTAGGGTAGCCTAGGTACCCCCACCAAATATTCCATATGCCTATAATCCACTTACATTTCCATGTTTGAATCACTGTACGTAGTTCAATAAACTAAAGAAATGCAAAATTTGCAAGAAGATATTGGGAGAGAATGTCAAGGCACAGTAAGACATCAGCATGTCTTCTGACATTGAGTTTTTTGGTGCAAGATTAGAAATCTGTTGTGGGAATTGTTCCCAGATCATATCCCACCGGCCCTGATTACCTTAATGTTAGGAAAATGTCCCTGGGGACTTAAATTGATTAGAATTGTTTGCAACAGCTGCCAATAACTGCAATTCTTTGGTATTACAAAAGCAATGTCCCTTCTGGGAATACGATTACAAAAATAGAAGAATTGACAGAGTCAGGAAGAATGATATTACACTAAGACTCATCTCCAGACTAAGGATCCAGTCTTGCAAACCCTTTCTCGCATGGGTATCCCCAGAAGTCAAATGGGAACACCTGCAATTTTAAAATTAAAATAAAATCTCTGTGCTCAATTTAAGTCCAGTTCAGTACCTCTTTAACAAGAAAATCTCCCATTGAAGTCTCTAGATATTTCTGGCACAAGGAGTACTGAATTGTGCTCAGTATCTTTGTCACTGACATCTTCCATTTTGTGTATTCCATGTTCCATGAAAACCTTCTCTTTCATTCTTGTAAACAAACATTTTATGTTACCAATTAACACTAATATATGTAATAAAAAGTGAGGTCCTAACCCAACAATCCTTACTCATCAGAATAATTGCTACTCCCATCATTTCAATTGCATTACTTTCTTGAGTCAGGATAATTTGTTTGAACGAGGGTTTGCAGGAGCAGACCCTTCATAACCTTAAACATATTCTCACTGGCGTCTATTTCTGAGAATGATGTTGAGGAATAAACCCTACTTCAAAGCTTTAATGCAATTAATGTTTTTGTAACAAGTAGTGTAATATTATTTTCAATGACATTTTATTGTAGTTGAATACAATGCAATGCTCCCTGCAAGCTGCCTTCAACAATCCTCTGTTAGGCACAGTGAGAGAAGCTGCATTAACTTGCATAAAGCATCTCTCACAAACAGGGTGAAAATATGGGAACAAAAGACATGTTAGTTGTGTCTTAATTTTAAGACCTAACTAATCTGGCTGAAAGATATCATGCTCAATTTAAAAAAAAAAAAAATCCTACCTGGTATCATGAATGAAACAAACTGATTCATTTTAATGTTTTTGAAAAAGAGTCAGACACAGTAGTCAGTCTAATAAGTGATTAATATCTGAAGTGAGCTGCTGGCATTCTATTTCCTGTCTCCTGCTCTGTCTTCTCTTTAACACTCAGGTAACTGTCAAAAATGGACCTAGCTATTATAGATGACATGGGGTAAATGCCTTCATGTTGTCCTCCAAAGGTTAAGGTTTACCAACCTCAGTTGGAAGCCACAATCTCCAATAACCATTAATCCACTAAACTCCAGTACAAGTGAACATATTTATGGCTGCAGTCACTAAAGGGTGAAATAAAGATTAGTTTTTAGTTAGGAACGCAAAGCTTTTTAGATCAATACAAACCCACAGCTGAAATCAATCTAAAGTTTGGAATTTTTAAGTAAAGATTTACTGGGCTTCCTTGTACGGTTAATTTTCCAAAGGGGGAATAGTCTCAGCAGTGCTACATAGTAATCAAACTGAGTAAACACTAGTCAGTTCGTAAACTGACCTCAGTTATGCACATAGTAAATGAGTGTACAGCAATAAAAACACCCCTAATGTGGGTAGTAAATTTGCCAATAAACAGGTAAAGCCAAAATGAACATATAGACCAACATGATAAAACATTAGTAGCTACATTTGCCTATTTGAAAACATAAATAATCAATAGACATTAATAATGAAGTTGTTCATGCATTTCTTTATTACTGTGCATATTAAGTGTTTCAATTATTTCTACTTAGTTTAATAGATAAATGTATATGCACATTTCATGCAAGGTTTTGAAAAGAATATGGGCTTGCTCTTCAAAACAAAAGCTACTGTTTAGATGAAAGAACAAGTGGACTGGAAATACACAGCTTGTTATACCCCTCTGCTGTTCATGTTTGATGCATGTATACAATTTATTATGCAATTTCTTGAGATTTGACAAAGTAATTGTCTGGCAAACCATAACTTTAATGGTGTTTTTTTCTGCTTCATACCAAAGGTTTGAAGGTATTGTAGGAAAATGACTTAATAGATCAGCTTCTATAAATGCTGTTAGTGTGTGTGTGTGTGTGGGTGGGTGGGAGCACAATGCTAATCCAAGTTATTTTCTGAGTTACCTCACAATATTTTGTGAGATTCCATGTGGTAAATTCATTTTAGTCTGCAGAGCTACTGTGTGAAATCTTATGATATTTTGAACTGTAACTTCCATTTGAGGTCACTGCCATGCCTTTAGCCTAAGTATCTATTACTAGAAGATTTTGTGAGTAGACCAGGACAGCATAGAACTCTGAGTGTTACAGCAGCACCACTTAAGTTAAAAACATGCCAGAATTTCCATTATTAATTCCATTTTGAAGGGTTTTTCACTCAGCAACTAAAATCCATTCAGGTCTGAAACCAAAGTCAAGCTGCAATATACATAATTTGATTTTGATCATATTCATTGTAAATCTGTATAGCTGTTCTTACATTAGCAGAGGACAGAAATCCTTAAGTTTTATCATTTTAAACACTTTTGCAGGCTCCTGTAACTAAAATATGTCTAATTTAGAAACTGAAATTTCCTAGCAGAGTGGTGTTCTTCATTCTTCTTACGTCTCCATTATACTGTCAGTAAAAATGACTGGCTAGATTCATAGCTGGTGTAAGTGGCCAATAGGGTTGTACCAGTGAAGACCAGTGAACTTACTCATCGTCTCTCAGCCTTATATGAGATTAAAATTCAATTCATTTTGTTCAATGTCAGTTCTCAGCCCTAAGGAAGTTTTATTTATTGTTATGTGTAAATAAATACATTGCATCAGGTGGTCTTGTGGGTCAAGAGTGCTGTCTCGGGTGGTGTGAGTGAGAAAACCTGCACCATGTACACCTGAGTGATTCTGGCAGCTAAATAAAAAATAAGATGACATTCTGATACTGTTAGTGAGAACCCAGACAGCATGTATCATTTTATTATACATAATTTATGTTTTTTAGAATTTACATTCTAATATATTTGCATTTTTGTTTGCTTTTGTTCTCCATTTTTGCTGAATTGATTGCTTATGAATGATTCCAGATTTCTGGCAATGCTAGAGAGTAAAGTTTATCTAATAGAATAACAAAAGCAGGGCCATATAAAATACTCTCCACTCCCCACCCATCCCTTGAGGATCCATTGAAAAGATCTGGCAGGACAACTTCTAAAGATTAAGAGGTTAGTGGAATCTCCATGCCCAATTGAACCATGGGCTCACTATTTATACTGAAGCAGGATGTCAATTAGTGCCAAATGTGACCATGCTTTTTGTTACATGAACTAGAAACTGGACTGAGACAACCAATTCATCTCACATAGGTCCCTGTTAGCTATCAGGCTGTAATTGCTTTTATTCTCTACTGACTTGGGTCAGACTTGAACCAGCCACCTAGCTAGAAAGACTCTGTCTCCCATCATCAATCACATAAAACATCCAGTCCCCCCTGCAATTTTGTTTCTTTATCTATTTTTTTTTTTAAGACAGAACAGTTTAACTAAAGTGGAATGCTCCACCAGGATAACAAAGCAAAGGAAAAAAACCCAACTTCCTTGTTGATCCCCCATATTTCTAATGGCAACACAAAAGTCTTAACAAACAAGGGATTTATTTTTTTCCTCCCACTCTTGTGCTCCCCACATACAGTGAGCCAGTGACTAAGGCTATGTCTTCATTGCCAAAAAGATGCATTTCTGCAGGGGAATAGCTAATTTGAGTTACTAATCTCATGCTAAAATTCTAGTGGAGACAAGGTAAGGCAGTTTTTACCTCAGTTTAGCTAGCCAAGGTCAACTCCAGGCACAGGTGTTATGGGATGGGAGGGGAATGGGGGGGGGGGCACAGACATGTGAGATCAAATGACCCTTCCCCATTTGCTTCTTTACCTGTAAAGACTGAGCATGCTCATTAACACTGCTGAAGCTGGCTGCCCTGCCTTTGTTTGTGCCCCTCACCCCACTATTGGTGAGGTTATAGTGGTGACTTCAGTTAGCACTGGCAGTGAAGACACAGCCTAACAGTGCTTCCAGAATGCAGGGTAATCCTGGCTGCTGGTAAAGTAATGATGCATAAACTCCATAACAGAGCCCCTCCCTATGCTAATAGAATAAGGTTGCACTATTTAAACACAGCCCTGCAGAAAGGCAGTCAGGTCAGCATCTTGATGGTGTAATTAAATGGCAAATTCACTTACCTTGCAAATTCTTTGTTCTGTTTTTTATACAGGTAGTCCTCACTTAGTGACCGGGTTCCATTCCTGAAACCCAGTTGATAAACGAATTGGTCACTAAACGAGGAGCAGCCCTTACCGGTATTTCAGGCATAATGTACTTTACTGGTAGTGGGTTTTTCAACCATCGGTAGATAGTTTTAATGTCACCTTTGCATCATTTATAACATTTTTCATATATATTTTAAATGTTTTAAGCTCTAATGTACTGAACTTAGTTTGCAAAGTGTACTGTAAATATAGGTAATCTGAGAGAGTTGATGCGAGTTCTCGTACATCGCCATAATACCAACTCATCAGAGAGCCGGTCATAACTCTGAGGGGTCACTAAACGAGTAGGTCACTAAGTGAGGACTAGCTGTACTTATGTTTAACTTATGCCCCCATCACTGTGTTAATGAGTAAATATCTTAGTGGTCAAAGTTAACTGTACATTTCAGTCAATTAGCATTCAACAACTTCTCTGTTCCAAATCTCAGAGAGGGTCCAGGCAATTCAAAGGTGGCACTGTGGGAAGTGGTACAGTTGTTTCAAAGGTGGCACTGTGGGAAGTGGTACAATTGTTCCAGCTCTGAAAATCATCTTCAGCAGAGGTTGGGTGATAAGGAATGGAAACAGTTTGCAACCCCATCAGAAATAACTATTAGTGTTCCCTTGGGGCTTGTGATCCATAGACTGAAAACCACTTTCAATCTAAAGAATAAATACTTCTCAGGTCGGAAGATACACTCTGAGTACACCTACTGCAATCCAACTACTTCCACAACTTCTAGAGCCTACCCTTGGGTTACAGACCCCACCCTCATCCACGCTCTCCTACTGTTATGTTGCAGGAAGAAATGAAGCAGTTGTGACAAACTATTGTAATGTTCTGGGGATACATCCTGTACCCCTGTTCAAGGCTTTGGGGTAACCAATCAAGAGGTTGTCTATCCCATGGCACTTAAGAAACCCTTTCACGGTTTTACAATGAGCCCAGGGCATGCTAGAACAGGACTTTGGAAGTGTTAATCAGTTCTGTGTGAATACACATACAGGCTCTGGATCAGGCAAGTAGCCTTACTCAGGAAAGCATTTAAGAATGTGCTTAAAGTTAGGCACATACTTACATGTTTTCCAAAATAGAGAGACTTAAGCACAGTCATGTTTCCTGGAATTGGGACCATATGGCAGATGTAATCACTAAAACATATTATGTACCCATCTATCAAGTCCCAGTGTATGAAGTCCCAGTAATCTGGTACACAAGAAAAGGAGCAATGAGTGGATTTCAGTTACATCACAGCTCTGTACAAAAGATCTTGCTTAATCTTCTTTGCCTTTTGACTGTAATTTCTTCATGTTTAGCTCCTTCCTTTAACAATTGAGTTCTACTCCCAAAACTATTGTGATCTTTTAGATGCAATAAATCAAAATTGTTTTTAAAAAACTAATGTTCTTTTAAAAAACAAACAAACTTTATTCACTTAAAGCACTTTGGCTATGTTCATACATAAACTGTTATTTCGAAATAAGTTATTTCAAGTTAAGAAAATGTTAATTCGAATTAAGGGAAAGCTTGCTTTCGAAACGGCTGTTATTTCAAAATGGTTATTTCAAAATAAGGCCGTTCGGACATGTTGTTTCGAAACAACGGCTATTTCGATTTCCTGCTAGGTTTTACTGTATCAGAATAACGGCCGTTATTTCGAAACAACGGGACCTGTTGTTTCAAAATAACAGTATGTCGTGTGGACATAAGAATTTTTATTTCAAAACAACGGGTGTTGTTTCGAAATAAAACTGTCGTCTGAACACAGCCTTTATTTGCTCCATCTTGGCTGCATGTGAGTGTAATCTCACAGGAATGGCTACTTTTGTTGGACTTGATCTAAAGGCTAGAAGAGGGAAATCTATCGTTGACTTTTGTGCAATGCACTGATCTTAGGGTCAGAACCTGCTGGTGCACCCACAGACTTCAATTTGAGCTTTGGATGGATATACAGAAATACAAGACTGAACACTTGATACCTGGACTCTGTATCGTGTCATTATCAGTAAATCTCTGCTCTGTATATATTCAGTTATAGTAGCAGTATTTTGCTACACAAGTATCTATAATGTTCAGCACCTTCTCTTGAAGTATCTCAGCATTTCCTGAGTCTATTGAAAACAATTAATTAACTAAGTCTTATAATGCTCCTGGAACTTGCTGTACATTGTGACCATTTTCAACATGAGTACACTGACCAGAGTTGTTAAATAATTCATCTTTGGTCAGACAGTGAATCAGTGGCAAGAAAAGAATGCAAATATCCCAACTTCCATTCACCTTCTCGAACCACTGAACAACACTTCTTCCTTCCATACATTTTTAGGATGCCATTATTTGAAAGTAGATTAACCAGGATTCCTTGTGTATAGACATATTTTTATTCTATTTTGTATATCTATATGCAGACATGTTAGGAGTGTGATACCAAATATATTTTCACAATCACATGTTAACATGCACATGAAAATGCACAAAGTGGTGTTTTATATAAAAACATCTGAAATGAGCAGCATTATACCAAGAACACACCCTTGTTGTGATTGTTCCTCATCTAGTTGATTGATTTGTATTGTGGTAGTACCCACAATGTGCTAGATGCTGTCCAAACATGTGGTATAACACTATTCCTGCTCAGAAAAGTTTATTTATCTTGTCTGTAAACTCCATTTAAGATGGTGGTGGGAAAATGTTCATGTTCTATGATAAGAAATCACAGCCACATGGGATGTATGCTTTTAAGCACTACCAACTAGTTATGTCCTTCCTGCCATTTTAAAAGATAGAGATGCAAGCTGCTGATAGCTCTTACCAGGCTGGATCAATCCTACAAAAGCAATTTCTGTATGTAGAACAATGAAGTAAGCTAAAATTCTTTGCTAACACCAGCTTTCACAACAACAACAAAATAGGTGTTTTGGACTGATTGTCACCTTTGCTATTTGTTAAGATGCTGTGCAACGAGAACCTGCTGCTTTTTTATTTATATAACAATGTCTTTCATAGCATGAGTCTTTTGCAACAACAAAAATATGTAAATATAAAAACCACAAAGTGTTAATATAGAGCTAGGTTTCATTTTGCTCACATTCATATTGCAGGGAATTTTGATACCGTATTCCATTTAAAACAAACTTGTACTGAAAATATTTACCCTGCTCAGTTATTGAATATTGTTAATAGGCCATATAAAGAAAGGGACCAAATTTGTCATGTTTAATGCTCATGAAGATCTTCCCCACCCCATACCATTGGTGGAAAGTGCTGGGGGATTTAGCTGCCTCTGCAGAGCTCTTCCCTTTCACAAGACTATCAGAGTACCCTCTTTGTAGTCAGGACGCCAGGTGTGAAGAATGAGGTGAAACGGAGGACAAGAGGATGGTGGACAGCATGTATTAACCTCTCTTCAACAGCCAGCAGCAAATCTGCTGAAAAGTTAACAGCCTGAGGGACAGCCCTTTATTGTGTGCAAATCCCATGGAGGGTGAGAGTGCTCCCTGGTTGTTGGGACAAGAGCTCAGGAGCTAGTGTGGAAGCTCAAGGTCTCTGTGTGGATAAACTTGGCCTTCAGTAAATTCCTTGGAAACTGCAATATTGCTCAAGAAATCCGTCAGTTCTGAGTGGCCATACCCCTGTTCATTTCAGTGGGTAAGGAAAATGGCCCTCTCTTCCTCTTTTAAAACAAGTCTGCCATCTGGCTCATTCAAAGAGAAACCCCACAAGTGAAATATCAGTTGTCTCCTTCAACTGCCTTCTGAAGGATTTTCCATGGGAGGAGGTAGTCTTGCCTAAAAGCACAAACAATAACTTTATCTTCCATAGACATAAGGGAGAAAGTTTTCAAAAACATTTATGCCATTTAGGAGCCTAAATCCCACAGATTTATGAAAAATTTCCCCAATTTGTTTTAACTCAGTTCTTTCTCTTGCAAAGACTTTGACTGCTGAAAGTGTGATGCTGGCAGACCTACTACCAGCTCATGCCAAGGCTCAGGGCCTCACTGAACCCTGACAAGTGCATAGCAGGAAACAAGTGTGACTTTTCTGTCCATTAATATAGTTAAAATCGATATTAGTGTTCTATAGTTAGTATTTAGACTTTATGGAAAGCTTGTAAGACGCTTCATGTAGTAATCCAGCTAATAAGAGCTGCATCCCATAGTATAAAGTTATACTGAATGTTTTACGTTGTAAAACTCTGTAACTCACCAAATGGGTAAAGAAGCATTAAAAGAATTAAAAGCATTCAAATAAGCAGTAAAGTGCTTGTCCTGTATACAAGATGAGCCACTGAAGATGAATGAGGCATTGTGTAGCATCAAAAGACAGAGAGACCTTGTTGATTGCATTCCTCAATCTGTCCAGGAAGGGTAGGCCTGCGCAGGAACTCATTCCATCAGTTTGGATTCTGGGGTGAAGGGAATAAAAATCCATGACAAGAAGAAATTGAGGCTTTTTATGCCATCTGGACTCCAAGGGACAAAACTTCCTAAACATGAGCAAGAAATCCCCATGGTGCTTAGCATGGGTCAGCCCTCAAGGACAGATAGAGCTGCTTACTATATAGAGATGCTTTATATTACCTTTCTAAATCTAAAATGTAATTCGTGTGTGTGTGCGTGTGTCCTATTTTAACCTTGTAAAAAACCCTCTCTTTTCCTTTTCCTAGTTAATCAATCTTTAGTTAGTTGTTTACAGGATTGACTACAAGTGTTTTCTTCAGTTTGACAAGCTAGTACAAATGGCCTGGAGGAAATGACTGGTTCTTTGGTACTGGAAATAACCTGAATGTTGTTGCCATGTCACATAGTTCATCTTGCTTAGGTGACAAGATAGACTGGAATGCCAAGGGGACTCTCTGTGATGCCACGGTAAGCCTGTTAAAGTGGTTTAAGAGTACATATTTGTTACTGAGTTAGTGAAATCCAATTATAGAACATCCAACCATTTTGTGAGCCACTCCAGATAGCATGACAGAAGGTTACACATTAATGAAGTGTAAATGGTCAATACTCATTTATGGAAATAAACTCAAGCTTCATTTTTATATTGGTTAAGGTAGCAAAGTGAAAAAACAAAACAACAAACTATTGTATTTTCCACTGAGCAAAACATTTCAATGTGTTAGTGTTAGAAATCTACAAGATGTTGACTGGGTCAGTCAAAACCTTCAAAGACATCTTTTTGCAACTTACAGTGTGTAAGAGTATGTGACAGATCATTTAATGAAGAACTACACAAAGATCCTCTGGGATTATTTACAGCCATTACAGCAGTAATATAGTAAAGTTCAACAGCACTAGGATGATATAAAAATTGCTCTTCCCATCTACCACAGTTAAGTGACACTTCACATCCTTGCTATGATGACAAATTCCAAAGGGGTAACCGTGTTAGTCTAGTTCAGCAAAACAAACAAGGAGTCTGGAAATTTGTTAGTCTTTAAAAGTGCCACCAGACTCCTTGTTTGTTTTGGTAACTGAAGTCGCTATTGAAATAAGAGGTGTTTTAAGATTCATATGTCTCTCAAGGATGCTAAGAGCCCAAATCTGGGACATCATATAAGGAAAAAACATGAAAGGAAGAATGAAAAGAAAATCACGTTAGAGGCAGCATGAATTATATGTGAATCCAAATACCTTCTATAATGTTAACTATTTCATTATTTCTACTGTAAATCTCTTGCATTAACAAGTGAACAAGGAAGGGCAGGACTCTATGGAGGAGGAAGGGGATTCTTGCTTTAAAGGGACAGAGCTTTCTGATGAGAAAAAAGTGGGAAGACATGAGCACATTCCATTTTTCTTCTTGGTCCCCAGAAAGCAAGTTGACGTGAGAACTGTCCTGGAAGTTATAAACTGGCTCTTTCTGATTCCAGCATTTCAAGATGAGGTTCCCAATTCCTGAGCGATCTGACTTTCAGCTTGTTTTCCTTCCAGCTGTAGATGCATCTGCATCCTTTTGCAAGTTAAGGAGAAAGACAATGAGGGCTGCCTTTCAAGGAAACACCCCTAGCATTTATTTTAATGACAAGTCTTGTTATTAGCTGGGAAGAGTGGTGCTTAAGGATTTGACACTTTAAAACTTTCTGTGAGTGCTCTTCAGTCTCCTTTCATGTGCATTTCATTCAAGGGCATACCTTCCTGCTTCTTCTCCCTCCCCCCATGATTGCAGATTTGACAAGAGAAGCACAGAGCTATAAATGTGAGGGTGCAGTCTGCAGTATATCACGAGATACAAGTGTGGAGAACACGTCCTCTATCAAAATGCCCCTCGGTGTAAGGAAAAAGCCAAAATGCCTAAAAAGAAGACCCCCCCCCCCGATTGTTCATTCCATAAAGGAATAAAAAAAACCCAACCAACCAAACAAACAAACCAAAAATCCACCAAACCCAAGAGCTGTGCACGTTCCTAAGGCATCCGATCTGGCGGAAAGTTGAAGGGTTATGTTTGTGAAATAGCAGCTGCTTTCCTGCCATTTGATTCAGGTTTCTGCATTGCAAAGTCTTCAAACTGAAAGACGAATCTGACAATATGCTAATCTTCCAATAAAAAAATGTGACTTCTGAACCCTTATCTCTTGAAGAGCTGACAGTGAAGTTCAGAGACGGTTGTCTAACCAGACAAAACGATAGAGAAAATATGCCTTCAAACAAGATCATAAATCTTGAACAGTGCAGGGGAACAAATGTAAAGGGAAGGATTTACCATTAATGCCATTTCTTAGCCTCACTCTCCTCCTCCCTAGTCTACCTCACCTCACCTCACCCCCCCCCCGACCCCATCACACATGCAAGGACAGAGGATGGACCCTATCAACCCGCTAACGTAAACAGGACGTTGGGGGAGGCAAAAAAAGTGACAATATATGGTGTATTAAGACCAGACGTTCTTTCCTCAACATCAGGGGGAAAAGCATAACACAAGTGTAGGGCAACCTGAGCACAAGGGTACATACCCAGACCCCCCCCCCCCCCGAAAAGTTTGCCTATTGCACAGGGTGCTTAAAGATCATAAATCTATGCATGAGAAAGATGTAGTGGAAATTTTGGGGGGGATTAGAGTTTATTTTTGTCATCTCTGCGAGACAGCTACTCATTCATCCAGATCACAGCTAAGAAAAAAGCTGGTCACAGAAATTAGCAGTTTCAGCTCAGCAGCAAAGTCGCCAGCCTGTGAAGGCAGAGAGAAATTGACTAATTAGCAATGCGCACTAAAACTTGACGGTTCTTTATAGAGAGAGAGGGAGCGAGGGAGGGAGGCAGAGTGGGGGGGGTTTAGCTTTTTCCCCTTCTTTCTTCCAAAGATGTTTGAAATCGCAGTCATTTACGCTCGACAATTTTTACAATAGCCTTGAGCCATAATTTTGCGAGTCTCTCCAGCATCCATCCCCCTGTATGGTCTCTCTCCACTGGCCATGCACGACCGTTTCTCTCCCCAACCGTGGATTTCCTATTACTCTCGTTACGACTCACTGAGCCCCAGGCCCAAGGATAATGATGTGTTGTTTCTTGGTAGCATAATTTGTCACACGTACATTTTTTCTTCTTCTTCTCTTGCAGAAAGCTCTGCGCTCTCTCTCTCTTTCTCTCTCTCCCCTTCTCCCTCTCGTACATTTTCTTGCTGTTGCTAATTCCTGGTGATCAAATGATGTACGACAAAATAAATTGTAAAGAGTGACTGCTCCGAGTTGGGAACCAGAAGGTTGGTTGGGGGTTTTATTCTTTTTTTGGAAGGAGCGATCAAAGCTGTAAAAAAGGAAGGACAATTGATTTTCTTTTTTTGGGGGGGAGCTTAAGTGAACCTTTACTTTGGCAGCCGGTGGTGGAGCAGGTAAGTTTCTGGCCTTGTGTCGAGCCGTCGCGTGTGTGTTTTCGCGTGTCTGCTGGGTTGTCGGGGAGGAGCGGGGTGGTTTGTGTGTGCGGGGGGGTTGTGTAACAAACGCCTGCTCGGGAGGCTAAACTCCGCGTGCAAGAAATGGGCAAAGGAGAGGAGGGGGCGCGCTTGGGGGGACGAGGAGGCCGGCGGCGAGCTTTAAGCCCAGGCCGGCGGGGCAGAGGAAGCGGCTGGGGAGCCCGCAGGGCGCCGGAGCGAGGCGCAGACCCGCGGCCGCGCTGGGCAGCTCCGCGCCGGCGCCCCGAACTTCTCACACTTCTTGGCGGAGTTAAAGCGGCGGCCGGCCACGCGGCGCGCAAAAGCAGCGCAAGTGGGGCGCGCGCGCGCGCGGCCGGGCCCGCTCCTTCTCCCCCCGCCGAGCGGCGCGCGCGCGCGGGAGGGGCCCGAGCAACAGGCGGCGGCGGCGGCGGCGGGGGAGGGGTTATCCCGCGCCGGGAGTTTTCCCGCCCGCCCGCCGAGAGCCCCCGGCTCCTCCCCTGCCACAGGGGCGGCGGGGGGAGGGGAGCTGCCGCTGCCTCCGCCGCCGCCGCTGCCTCCGCCGCCGCCGCCGCCGCGCCTCGCCCGCTGCTCCCGGCCTCCGCGCGCCACGTGCATGGCGGACAAAGCCCCCGCGCCGGGCGCCGGAGCGGCCGGCCGCTGCTCGCCGCCGTGCCTGGCCGCGGGGCCGCTGGCGTGGGGAGGGGGCGGCTGAGGCCGCCGGCATGGCCCGGCGGGGCGGGAGGCGCGCTCGGGGCCCGCAGTAACCAGCCGCGCCTGTGTGTGTGTGTGTCGTTGTGTGTCCCGCACCCCGTCCCTCGGCCAGGTCGGAGGAGGCGCGCCCAGCCGCTCGCCATGTCCAGATCCGGGGACAGGACCTCCACCTTCGACCCCAGCCACAGCGACAACCTGCTGCATGGCCTCAACCTGCTGTGGAGGAAGCAGCTCTTCTGCGACGTGACCCTGACGGCCCAGGGCCAGCAGTTTCACTGCCACAAGGCTGTGCTGGCCTCCTGCTCGCAGTACTTCCGCTCCCTCTTCTCCAGCGCCGCCGCCGCCGCCGCCCCCCCGCAGCCGCTGGCGCTGGGGCCCGGCGCCCAGGACGGGCTGGGGCTGGGGCTGGCCCCCAAGGAGCAGCCGGCGCCGGAGGAGGCGGGCACCCCGTCCTCCTCGCCCGAGGACAAGCTGCTGGCCAGCCCCAGGGCCATCAACAACCTGGTGCTGCAGGGCTGCTCGTCCATCGGGCTGCGCCTGGTGCTGGAGTATCTCTACACGGCCAACGTGACCCTCTCGCTGGACACGGTGGAGGAGGTGCTGTCGGTCAGCAAGATCCTGCACATCCCGCAGGTCACCAAGCTGTGCGTGCAGTTCCTCAACGACCAGATCTCGGTGCAGAACTACAAGCAGGTCTGCAAGATCGCCGCCCTGCACGGCCTGGAGGAGACCAAGAAGCTGGCCAACAAGTACCTGGTGGAGGACGTGCTGCTGCTCAACTTCGAGGAGATGCGCGCCCTGCTCGACTCGCTGCCTCCCCCCGTGGAGTCGGAGCTGGCGCTTTTCCAGATGTCCGTGCTCTGGCTGGAGCACGACCGGGAGACCCGCATGCAGTACGCCCCCGACCTCATGAAGCGCCTCCGCTTCGCCCTCATCCCGGCCCCGGAGCTGGTGGAGCGGGTCCAGTCGGTGGATTTCATGCGCACCGACCCGGTCTGCCAGAAGCTGCTGCTGGACGCCATGAACTACCACCTCATGCCCTTCAGGCAGCACTGCAGGCAGAGCCTGGCCAGCAGGTAAGGGCGGAGGGGGGCTGCATGGGGGGCAGCGGCTGGGGTGGGGGGCTGAGTCGCTCACTTTTGTTTTCAGGAAGCGCCTGGAAGTCGACCGACCTCAGCCTGGAGAGATGCGGGAGGTGAGGGGGGCACACCTGCCCGCCCTGAGCTCCACGCCACCCCAGGTAGCGGCTGTAAAGCCCGCGAGCGCCAAGGGCGGGAAGGAACGCATCGCGCCCTAAAGAAGCGAAAAAGTGGCGGTGGCGAGCCGTCGCTTTTCATCTGTGAGGTCAGTTTGATGAGGGGTGATGGGGCTGTGGAAGTAACGTTTGGGAATGGGTTTTCTGTGTAGCCTTAGCTAGCCACAGCTCTTCGCAAAACGTTAAACCTGCCTTCGCCTCTGGGAAGGAACTTTGAAAGGAGCCCTAACGAAGAGTCACGTCTCTTCGGTGTCATCTTGCTTCATGTCAGTGTCCAGAGGGATAGCCCTGTTAGTCTAGTCCAGCAAAAAAAAAAACCAAGGAGTCGGGTGGCACTTTAAGACTAACAGATCTTGCTTCATACGCGTCTCAGACAGGTGGAAGTGAAGGATGGCACTGCTGCTCCCTGCCTCCCTCCCGCCGCCAAACAAACTTTTTGTGGTTGTTTGTTCCCTCCTTTTTTCTCAGGGTTGAGAGTTGTTGCCCAAGATGATCCTGATCTGTCTCACCTCTCGGAGCAAAACTCCTCCGCCCTTTAAAAATCGCACCCTTAATAGATGAAGATAGGACGCGTGTGCGGGGAAACCGACCAGGGTGAAGGGAGGGGTCATTTACCACGGCACATCACTGTCAGCGTGGGGGCTGGCGAATGCAACAAAGTCAAAAAGATAGCCGTGCTGTTCTCTGTCTTCTCGAAAAGATACTGTGCTGGGAGGACAATGTCTAGTTTGGTGTCTGCTTAGCTAGCCGTTCACCGAAACGTTTTTATAGCAGTGTGTGTTGTAATAGGATCACGATTTAGTAACTAACTGCCTCTAAAAACATAGGGTGTGAGGAAGATTGTATGGGCAAACAGGCAGGGATTCCTAGCCTCAGTTTTAAATTCTGTTATGAGCTCCCCGGGCTTTTTGCACAGGAAGATATCTTGTCCCTTTCCATCTTTCTGTTGTGGTAATCACCACAACTTCATAAACTATCATACGTAATCCGTAGCACTAAAGTGTAAATGCAGTACTGGACAGTGGATATGAAGGTTCGTGACTTGAGAAACCTGTGGTGATTATTATAGGTCGTTCCCATAATTCTCTCTCTAAAAAGGGGCTGAATCTTCAATGCAATACACTTTAAAATACCATACATATATTTAAATACCATAACTTAATTTTTGTAAAAGAGGTTGTATTCCCACTTGCTCTGATGTTAGGATGGTCAAATAATGTCCATATTATGCATCAAAACTTGTGACTTCATAATGTTTGTATCTATGACATCTCAGCTGTTCCCGTGTTAATGAGGTAATGAATCGTGATGTAGAAGACTGACATTGTGATGTTAATGTCTGGAGGTGAAAGAACAGCATATATTTAATGAATAATTAGTAAATGTAAGCTAAATTAAAACAGTATTTGAAGGGTTTAATTTGTCTTCCCTTACAATAGGCATGTACTTCCTTTTCTTCAAAGAATGGAATGATATGAAGCAAATATGGTAACAGAGTATTGCAAAAATCAAAGCACGTTTAATAGATTTTGCCCTGCATTTTAACTATTATTAATATTAAGTGGGTTATTATTAATATCTTGTGCTAATAGGAATGAGTGGTATAATATTAAGCTACAAAATAACATATTTTACTGTTAATTTAGAACATTTTTTAAAATAGAATTTTACTATGTACCAGATAATTTAGCTCTAGAAATAATCTGACTGCCTTCTTCTGTGATCTCTGTCTATTTTATGATTTTGTTTGCACCCAACACTATAGTGTCTAAATGATTCCCATTGCTAATACTGGAATTAAGAAAAATGGATGCAAACAGTTGCAGCAAAAGGTATTTCTGAGTCCAGTATTATACCTGGCAAATATCCTTAGATTTCAACAGTCAGAGCAGCTGACTTTCAAAATGCAAAATCCACTACCTATTTTTGTCTAGATTCCACACACCACCTGGGGCATGCTGGGGCTCATGTCCTGGTGGATTGCTGAGATACCAGGCTGTTTGGTTCAGTGAAGATACCTTCCAGCTTCACTGGTCCATATCATTTGAAGGATATGTAGTGGTGTTCTGACCACTGAATGCTTACAAGTGTCATGGATGCTGTAAGAATCTGATACTCCTGCTGCTGGAAGCAGTCTTTTCCTGTAAGAAGGAAAGTACACAAAGGATTGTACTTAACGGACTTAAATTGGCTTCTAAATGGCAGTTATTTAATTGGCTAAGGGAGAGTATAGAATCACCGTTGTCATTTTTAATAGGTTAATAATATTTCAGAGGGCATTTTGTTAACTTTATAAGGTGCATAATACAGTCGCTTTTTCAACTTTAACATAGGTTTAGAAACAGTATTGTAACTAGCTTATATATAAAAATATCAAAAGTACCAAAACAAATTAGGATGCAGAATGCATGTTGTGTATTATCGTATTTGGGGCTGGGGATTGGTAATGCTCAATAAAGAGCCATTGTTGTATCTTGGTGATCGTAAGGTCAGTTGTGCCATCAGTTCGTATTTATCTGCGTATGCCTTTAAAAATGCAGTTTCCTCTCTCATAGCTATGCTGGCTCTGAAGTTCTGACAAGAGTAAAAACTAATCTATTTCGTTTACTGACAAAATATGACTCAAAATACATACAAAGTAGCAGTCTATTGGATAAGGAGGCACTGTTTTACATAGTGAAATATACAAAAGTGAAATAAACAAAAAATTATGTACCTATCCAAACTTTTGCTGTCTGCTCTATGTAGCTTTGCTAAAACTATTATTTGTAGTAGCTTTAACATTGTAAAAATGTTACTTTTTAGAAAAAAGATATGGCAATATTTTCTGGAAAATCATATCTAAAAATTACTGAATGGTGCAATAAATCTAAGAATTACTGAATGGTGAAGTAAATGGACAAATAAAAATATTTGTAGGATTTTTAGTTTGCTGTTGGTTTTCTGGGAGCAATAATAACCTCAATAGATTAGAACTTTTAAAAAATGTGTGAAAGGTTATTCATAATGCATTCATGGGTATCTCAGAAAAAGATAAATTATTGCCTGAGTACAGTACAGTTTTTAATCACTGAGAAGTAAACAGCACAGTGGCATAAACATCTGCTGGGTAAGTTTAGAAGAAATTGTGAACATCTCTCTCACTTACTCACACCTGCGTGCACACGCACACACACAAAATCACCTGATAACCTTTATCTCTGTTGTAGCGCTTGAAAATTATAGCGCGCACACAGGGGATTTGACCTGGTCACATTTCTTAAATTTTCACCAAGTAGAAAGAGTAAATTTTAGAAAGCTTAACATATGGTTGTTTGCTCTGAAAAGTAACGGTATAAAAATGGCACATTCTTACTCAACAGATACGTGCCTTCTATGTATTCTGAGTCGTATCTATTTACCTGACTGTCTAAAATAAGTTTTCACTCTTATGGCACTGTAAAGCCAGTATGACTGTGAGGGAGGGAGGTGGAGTTTATTCTTGCTCAAGCAGAATGAACAGAATTATTTACTGAGTTCCAAATGCAAAATCTGTGTTGTTTCTGATGCATGAGCTAGAAAGAATCCAGTTTGACTTTCATGTTGGATTTTCAGGAGTCTCAATTAGTGAAAGAAAATAGATTACCCTCGGTAAACCAAGAAGGTTCTTTTTGGGAGACGCAGAGACAATAAACATGGAACCCCACACATCTAAATTGTCATTTTTAAGAAAGCTTAAGAGTAATATTCCCATTGACCACTGCTGTAGGCTTGAGGCTTGGGGCTTCATCCTGCAAGGTCCAGAACAATTGGGCTCTGATCCAGCAGAGCTCTGAAGTCCATGCTGAACTTTATTCTGATCAGGGGCATCACTGGTGCTGGGCTCATGTGGCTTGAGCCCTGAGTCCCAGCACCCTGAGCCTCAGGTCTTTTCCAGGGCCAGCAGTGCTTCTGATTCTGATAGCCCTTTTGTAAACGATTTTACACTGGTCACTTCTTTGACATCTGTGGACTTGCTCCTGCTATAGGCCAGATTAATATAGAAAAGACCACAACAGAGGAAAATTATAAACAGCCAGTTAAGCTAAGTTCAGCCAGGTGGTTAATGTACATGCCCAGTGGGACCCCTCACGTGCTTATATTATCTATATGGTGAAATTCTGGATCCACTGAAGTCAATGGGAGTTTTGCCATTAGGTTTTCTCACTGATTAGTTTGGCGTAAGTGAGAACAGAATCAGACCAACTCTCTTTTATAGAAATATGCGCCTATGCATGTTTCTACTATATTGTAAAGAGGATAGTATGTAGCTTGTTATAATAACCTCTGTGCAATATCCAGACATCTGATAATACAAAGTCCAGTCATCTGCCATTGAAATCAGTGGAAAGACTCGCATTGATTTTAGTAGTAATTGGATCATAGCTATAATGTTAATCATAAAGGGGAATCTTAAATTACTTATGATATCACTATGGTATGTTTGTAGTTGTTTACAATTTTCCCCTGTTGTGGTATTTTCTGTTATGTAACAAAAGACAAAATACGGTCAGATAAAAAAGAAGTTGCATTTGTGTTTTTTCTTCTAAGTGTATAACTGATGCAGAAATTCATTTTGATTTTTGAGAGATTTTGACAGCACTGTTGGTTAGTGGAATTTTGCTATCAGAAATGACAGAGCTAATCAGAATTTTTTTGTTTGTTTGTTTTTTGTTTATTTACATGAACCAACCCTAGTGGTAAAAGACAGTACTGCAGCACTGTAATGTTAGGTTTTTAAATCCTGTTTTGGTGACTGGTGATAGTAAACCCATAGGCAAATAATGGAAGATTATTTTAAAAAAATTAATATTCTAGGGAATTTTACTGATGTTTTACAAAACTTTTTATTTTTGCAACTCATGTTGGTGCTCACACATCTACACTTACTATAGGTAGTCTGAGTGATGTTATTGTCTCTTTGTAATCGCATTGGAAGGGTCTTGAGAGGGAGTCAGTTCACGGAGCCAAACACCTAATGAGGTGCTGACTAATTGTAGAATACCTACAACTTCTATTAAAAAGCAATAGGAATTGGTATGATCAGCTCCCGTTGAGATCTGGCTACACAGCGATAATATTAGATACCCATATAGTTGCATCAGGCAGCTGAGGGAGGGCATAAGAGGATGGGAAAAGAAGATGGAAGAAGGGAAAATGGAGATGAAGGAGGTGAAGAAGGTGACACCGAGGGAAGAAGAGTAGTACGTATCTAATGGGAGAGAGGGAAATACAGGTGAAAATGGGGAAGGCGGGATGCAAAATAATGAATGCGTGTGAGAGAGAGGCAACAGAAGAACACTAAAGAGGAAAATAGACAAAGAAGCAAGTGAAGAAAACAAATTCTGGCAGAAACATCTTCTATCAGTCATAGGTAGTGCAGCTTCTTCAAAAGCCAGTTCAGGTGTCAGGGGAAGACAAATCAATTGATCTGAGCCTGGGGCAGGAAAAACGGGAGACAGGAAATATGGAATTGAAAAGACAAAGAAAGAAGGAGAAAGACGAAAGAAAATTAGGCTGGACCTGTCTGGTGGTTTAGTACTTGTATTCAACAAGGTCCTGTAGCAGGCTTGAGTTTAGTTCCCAATGCTTCTGTCCTTTGCGATTATAGATGTTGGAAATATTGGAGACTCAGTGGATGAAGTCCAGGCGCTTCTAAATTCATTGGGAGTTTTGACTTTGACTTAAGTGAGTACAGGATTTCAGCCATGTTTTGAGTTACTTAATATTTACTACCTCTCCAAAAAACTGTGTGATATTGATAGGTTGTGAATAAGGCGTTATCCCTCATCAGAAGGAGGGTAGCTGTGGACATGACAGATGGGAAATGTAAAGTGATGGTGTGATGGTTCATTTGCCTAACTTTGACACTTAAAGGGTTTAAAGCAGCTCTGGGGAGCCTTGGGAGGCAGCCAATGGGACAGAGGCTTGGAAGAACAGCCAATCAAAGTTCAGCAGGCCCTTTTAGAAGGTTCTGCAAGGTGCTGTGCAGGGTAGTCTTTGCTTACAGTGCAAGCAGGGAAGTGGCCTGGGCCTAGGGAGAGGGAGCAGGAATAGAAGTTTGAAGTGCATCAGGAAGCTGTGGTCCATAGGGTGTCTGGGCTGGGACCTGGAATTGTAGGTGTGCTCGGATCCACTCCCATTAGCCACTGGAGAAGTGGTGGAATAAGTGATTGCAAGTGCTACTGAAGAAGTGAGATTGAGAAACTGCAGTGGCCCTTGGAAAGTGGCTAGACTCTTGAGAAATCCAAACTTCCCCTGGACGGGGGAAACATTGATTGTGACTTGGCCAGTGGGCTGAGTTATGAAGAAGATGCTGTGGGTCATAAGAACTGCAGGAAGGGCTACAGGTGAACTGGGAGAAAAGATGACAGTGTGCAGACTGGGATCTGAGTGTCAGCTTGAAGCTAATGATCAGATAACCAGCAGGAGGTATCAGTCTGGTGGTGAGTGGTGCTAACCTGTCACAGATGTGCAACGGAGAAGACATACACACTCTTTTTGTCTTCACCAGGCAGATTACAATGCACTGTATACACAAGGCAGTGCTGTTACATTGCATAGTATTGAAATAATTTTAATGTTGCATTTATTTGTCTGCAAATTTGCCAGATGATCTCCAGACTTTGTTTTTTTTTTTTTCTGGTTTCAATTGAACCTCAGCAAGAGTTCTTACTTTAGCAGGTGCAAACAATTTGGCTCTTATTTTTGTTCTGAGTTGCAGGTGTATATGCTAGTAACTTAGTAATTTAGCATCTGAATGCCCACTTATGATGACAAAATATATAATTAGATTTCTGGCTAATATTTACACATATAGTTTATTGTAAGTGCAGAAATGCAGATATAGCTGTTCACATAACAGAACTGGATCTACAGAAATGGAGATCTGGTTGAAAAGCACATCCTTAAAATCTCCAGTAAATTAAGGCTTGACCTTGTATCTCCTGTCACAATGGTTTTGAGTCAAAGCCCACTGATAGCAATGTGGGTCTTTCCATTGTCTTCAGTGTGCTTTGGACGAGGCCTCATGTGCCTGAATTAGTAACTGCAGATTGTACCCACAGTAGTACTTTCTCAACTGAGCTGCCCAGTAAAGACTGACATTGGAGGCTGCAGGGAAGTGAACCAAAGAATGGTAGCCAAGTTAGTCCTAAATAGTTTCACTTTCCTTATCTGCACTAAGTTGTAAACCTGGGTGTGTTTAAATACCCAAGACAGAAAGGGTGGATTAAAGATCACAACATTGTGGGAGAGGATACTGAGGCTCCACTGGGTCTGCTGTTCAAATAGCACATCAGGACAGTTCTTCAGAGGGATCCTTATTAGATTGATGAGATGATGAAATACTTAAGAACTACAGAGGAACTAAGTGATGCACAGTTTTTAGGCCCAAACTATAGTGTCAGGAAAGAGAAATACCTAATCTCCTACGGCATCCCAAGGAGTGTACTGATGGTCTCCAGTGTAGGCGGTTTATTTTTAAAAAGCACATTTCTGAATCTTTGATCAGGTCCTGGGCTAAAGACGTTTTTTTGTTTGTTTGTTTGTTTTTTAAACCAGATCCTTTGACCCCTTTCTTCTGTCAGAAAAATAAGATCTCCTCTTAGAAGGAAGCTGATGAGGGTGGAGATCTCTTCAGAGGGTTACTTCTCAGTCTTTCCGTGTGGAAAGGGCTGGATGTGTGCGGCGCCCCCCCCCCCCCAAGTCTACGAGAAACAGGCTGTGGGACCTGCTCACAGACTGGGGATTCCCAGAAGATTCACCTCAGCCATCCAGTGAGGTCTTTTTCCCAGAGTGCCTCCCACTCCTTGGGAGGAATGTGCATGTCCCTGAGCTGCACTGGTGTTCTGAGATTGGGGAGCCTCTTTCTATTTTTCTGCTGTCCTTTCCCCAGCATGCATCTTGATCCCATAAAGGGCTAAGGTAAGGATGGCTGAAGGAGGCTACCTTCATGCAGCTGTTTCCTTCTGCACATGGATCTTGAAGTCATCAAAGTGGTTTTCCAGTGGAGGAACTGAAATGCTCTGAAGTTCTGATTCTGTAATTGCTGTCCATTGTAAATGAAAGATCTGCTTCAGTAGTCTCATCCAACCCCATATTCAAGAATGATAACCAACCTGGATATTTGTGAGGAAAAGCTGAAGATAGAAATCAAGAGCTGTTTTTACTGGAGAAAGATTTCACTTCTGTTAAACACACTGTAGAAAAATCCCAGTAGAAATAAGGTCACTATTTGATAATTCAGGTAAGTCTTAAAAAATGCAGCAAAGTCACTCTCTGTCCCAAAAGCAAATGCAAAGATTGTGGTTATTCTTGCACAGCAAGTTGTCTTTCCAAAAGAAGAAATGTGCTAACTTAGTAGGAACCCTTATGAGAAATTTTAGGCTGGAATCCACTTTAGAGCTGGGTAGCAGGGGTTAAAGTATAAT
>ML682005.1:8965495-9057830 GCA_007922195.1 Podocnemis expansa
GCCTTAGGTTGGGGTGGGGCCTCGAAAGGGGAGGAGTTTGGGGGCAGGACTTGGACCCTGCCCCAGAACACCCATCTCCCTCTTCTGCCCTGCCAGAAAGCTGGGGAATGCCGTTCCAGGGCCCACTATTTTTAGGGGTGCAGCATTCGGGCCCCTAAAAATAGAAAATCATGCCAAAACACTGCGTTCTGGGGCCTGCTGTTTTTCAGTGGTGGGCCCTGGAACACAGTGTTCCAGCACCGTTTTCCATTTTTAGGGGGCCTGGAACGCTGAGTCCCTAAAAATAGTGGGCCCAGCAACAGCATTCTGCCGCATTCTGGCCCGCTTTAGCCCCTGCTGGATGGGAATTTTTTCCGCAAAGTGTTAGAAATTTTTCACTGAAAAATGGCGATGTATTGGAACCAAAACTCTTTTTTTTTTTTTTTTTGTAGGAATGGGTTAGTTCCAGTTAATTTTTCAACTCAAAGCTTAAAATCAAAATTTAGCAAAACAAAATATTTTTATTGCTAAAAAAAAATTCTAGTTTTCTGGTTTAACAACAGCTTTTGGTTTGCTTATGTAAAATAATTATAGATTTTAAGAAAATATAAAGCAGCTGAAGTTCTAGCAAAACGTTTTTAAATGAAATGTTTAAATTGACCAGAACCAAATTAAATTTTTATATTTATTTATTTAGTTTGACTTTTTGTCCCAGTTATGGATGGGGAAAAAAGATTGAAATCTGACTGGAAAACTATTTACCATCTAGCTTTTTTCACCATTGGCTTTGCCCAACCACCTCCAGCTTAATGTAACAAAACAAAATATATAGATGTTTTGAAGGACAAAGCCTATAATCATAAACACTTCTTGGCATCTTTTTTTTTTTTCAATATCTGAGAAATTCACTGGCTACCTGAAATTTTCCTTAAGGATTATAGCACCCAGTATTGTTCTTAGTAGATATCTTTTAGTGTGTCCTTGGAAGGCAGACAGCCAACTTTGAAGAAATATTATCTGCCAATTTTGAAGGAAGCAGACTGTTCATGGAAAAGCTAGGAAAAGTAAAAGCTGATGCAGCAGACAAAAAAATATAAATAAGTTTTTGCCTTCAGAAACTGCAGAGGAAAAGAAGATAACCAACCTTAAAGGAACAGAGAGCCCTTTTCAAGCTCCTGTGGGACTCAGGGACACCTTTTTAGATAGGACTCAGGATATAACAGGAACAGGTTTAGGAATAGAAGCAATGGAGGACAGAAGTCAAGCCAAGATCACTTACAATCAGGTAGCAGTAACAATTCTTATTTCCTAAGCCCATCTTCCTAATGAAAGAAGCCACAGCTAGCAAAGAAGAATAATTCTGAAGCAGCATACCCCACACAGCTGCATGCTGTTACAGACTAAGCTGTAGGCAGTCTTGCATAATCATCAAGATGAGGGGCTGGCCTAGTGGAGCAGAGGTGACCAGGCCTACTGGCCGGAGCAGGAGCCAAGTTGCCAAGTCCAGGGGGTGAGCTGTTTTTAAAAGCCAGGAATTAGGAGTCAAAAACCAGAGCCAAACTATTACCTGTGGCAGGAGCAAGAATCTAGAAGACGAAGTCAAGGGGAGGAAACCAGTGGCAGCTTTAGGAAGGCAGAGCAAGAGGCAGGAGCATGGAGTGGGATGAGAAGAGTAGCTGCAGGCATAGAACACTTAAGAAGCACCCAGCGACCCTCCCCTGCTGCAGGGGTTAAGGATGTAGCTCAGGGTGGAGAGCAATGTTCCCTCTAATTACTCATAGACTGTGTGCGCAAACAATTTGTTTGTGTGCGCAAGAACATTTCTTTGTGAGCACCAATATTAGCACTATTGAATTTTTTTGTGCACGCTTAATTTTGTTGTGTGCGTGGGTTTCATGACCTCTGTGCGCGTGCACACGCGCACAGCTTAGAGGGAACAGTGGTGGAGAGCTGAATCTGAGTTCAACTGTGGGTACCCTGACACATAATTCCAACATTGTAGTCAAGCAGAGGCTCATATCATGAGGAGACTTAACATTCCCAGATCTCTCAAAGGTCTACATACCAATAAGGCTGGCAAGGACAGTTTGTTACTCATTTACCAGCCAGAATACAGTTAGTAGAAGTTCCTTCCACTAAGATTATGTCAGAGGACTACTGAGTTGTTGGGAGATATGGTCGCAAAACTCAGGTCTCAGTGAATTTACACATAGCTGTACTTACATGAATTTCTAGTATAGGTATAATCGTTTCAGCAAGTGGAGGAAACAACTAAATTTGCAACCTCAGAAATACAGAAACATAGATTCTTTATAAATTTCCACAAAATGAATCTGGTTTCGATGTGGTCATTTACACAAGATGAGAGCAATGCCTTTGACCAAGGAAAGAGTCAAGAAGATAATTTTGGCTAGCTATTCACAGTTTAACACAGGCAAAGAAAATGCATATATTAGTGCCTGTCTCACACTACAAGGAACAGTGGTTTCATGTACTTATATAGCAGCTTTGGCAAGATTCCATATAACTAGAGAGATTCTTTATGAAGAACTGGTACCAATCTGTTGTCAACATGAGTAATAAGCTAGTAATGCAGGGAGACAATGACGAAAATGACATTAGTGGATGTTCCTCCCTTAAAAAGGGAAATAATGGAGGTCAATTTTCAAGGATAGCAGCCCATACTTAGTTCATATAACAACATAGGGGATCTGATCCCCAAATGAGAAGATACTCACTCTGAACATCCTAGAACTACAAAAAGAAGCCTACTATCCCAACTTTTCAGAATCAACTCAGAAATCATCATGTGTTAATAACAACATCAAACATTATCTTAAAAAAAAAAAAAGGAGTCTGAAATGTACTCAGAGCTCTGCATCACAGCAGGAACCATTAGTCTTAATAGAATGAGAGGAGACTCCTCTGACAACCATATAGGAAATGCATATAAAGGGAAACAAGCAACAAAAGGATAGTAGGGAACTCCCTCAAAAGGTCCAGTAGTCCTTTAATCATGGAATCTTTAACCATATTTCTCATCAAATCAAATCAAATCATAAGGCTGGAAGGGACCTCATCGAGTCCAACCCCCTGGGAATTGAACCCAGGACCTTCTGCATGTTAAGGAGAGCTGCATGTTAAGCAGAGGTGTTAGCCGCTACACTATCAAACTCAAAATAGGCTTCTGCTTCTAAGATCAGTCACAAGACAAAGACTTAAAAAATGATCTCAGCATAAGTATGTTACATCTTATTTATTTATGAAGTACTTATCCAGGGTTCTGTGTGCTGGACAAAAACTAAAGCATTTCAATAGATCAAGAAAAACACAGACAGACATCAATCTCCACAGCAGGTTACTCCCACAATTTGCCAGTCTTAACTGTCCCCAACCTCTATCCAACTTCACACACCATTTCCTGTCCCAGATTTCTAACCCCCTAAATAGTTCAAAAGTCATTCCTTGATAATCTCTTCCTCTCCTCAGGAAATGAATAGAGGGAAGTAAGTCTAAGTCAAATGCGGCTTTTAATTCTATTACAATATATACCAGGCGTGGCCAAACTGTGGCTTGGGAGCCACACATGCCTCTTGAATGAAAAATTGTGGCTCCCAAAAGAATGTCAGCAAATCGATTTAGGAAAGCAGCACCAGCCTAGGAGTTCAGGAGGGGGTTGGGATGGTGAGAAGAAGCACGGCATGGTCAGGGATGGCAGGGAGAAGTGCAACATGGTTGGAATTTTAAAAATCTCGCCACTAGCCTGCAGTCTTCTACTTCGAGCAGCAGCTAAGTTTTTACTGTATAGGCCTACTTTTCATGGTAACCTTAAGTAATTATTAGAATCTGACATTAGTAGGGTCAATATTTGTTCTCATTTTATGATAAAATTAAAGTATGCATTGAATTTTAAACTGAGTAATTTTTGAGTAGGTAAAAGTATATGGCTATATGCCTCAGTGCAGCTCTCAAAGGTTTAATAATTGACTCATGTGGCTCTTGAGTTCCCTCAGTTTGGCCGCCCCTGATATATACATTGTTTCTGGGAACTCTGCTAAGTAGGTGTATACACAGAATAAAGACAGAAAGAGTATTTACAATCTTCATGACACCAAACTGAAGGAGAAGATTCTGTTTCTAAGACACAACAGTGACATCAGTGCCCACCACTCAGTTCCTCACAGGTGCATATTCACAAGAAAATACATTGGAAAAAAAGTTGTTAATCTAACCAAATTATTTCTAGGATATTATTGTCAAAAAACCTGACAGTATATAGAGCACACTCCTGGATTTGGCTTAAATTCACCTGTTGGCACTGAGACAAGAACCGACCCTAAAAAAAAAATATTCCTGACATCCTAAATTTCCTACAGAAGGGTCTGTCCTTAGATGACACTTGGAGTACTCTGAATTTATATTCTTGATCTGCCAGTTAAGAATAGCTCTGTGTAGCTCAAAAGTTTGTCTCTTTTGCCAACAAAAGTTGGTACACTAAAAGATATTATTTCATTCATCTTATCTCTTAGTTATATTAGGATGAGATAAAAGATCCCAGGTATCTATACAGCCCCAAGTAGCCACTGAATCTAATAAAGTCTCCCCCAAAATTTCTGTCCAATCAAAACTTAAATTTGGTCTTCCAAACCTTCACTAATTCTGTATTTGAACCTCTGTATTCTGGTACCTTCTATCTGGTAAATAAATGCTTCTGGTCATTGATAACTGTGAGATGAGAGTGTCAGTATTGACTGCGGTAGCCTTAGAAGACCCGTACGACATCTCACACAGCTTTAAATTAGTTCTTAAAACATCCCAACCACTTATGTCCAATGTCAGTTCTTCAGTCCATTGGTCACAAAAGACTGTTTTCCCAAATTTCAATTCTAAGCCAGAGCATGAAAAAGAAAAACTGTGAAAAGAATTTTCAAAATGTGCATAAAGAGAGGGAAAAAGGAGATCGATGAAGCCTCAGAACTTGCATCTTTCCATCTAAACTGAAGACAAAAAGCATCAAAGTCAATAATCTTCAGATGGCTTATATGTTGCATTAAAAAGACTATCTAGAACTTGGCCAGGTGTTTTCATGAGGATTTACAGCAAATTCTATAAGAGTAACACCATCCTGGTATGTCCACACTCTCTCTTTAAATCAAAATAATGCTGATTATTTCAATTTAAAAGATTGCATGTCCACATTATTTTTCCTTATTTTGAAATAAGGAACTCCTTCATTTTGAAATACGGAAAGTCATTTCGATATAATAAAACCTAGTATTATATTGTAATGATGGTTAAATTGAAATTGTTATTTCAAAATAATGCAGTGTGGATGTGTTATTTAGATTTAACTGTTATTTCAATTTAACACTTTTTCCCTTCTCCTTCCCAGAGTGCTTTCCTTTTTCTATATATTGGGGGGAGGGAGGGCATGTCCCTTCTGGGAGCAATGTTGTCACACCTGCCATGATGCCCCTCTCCTAAATCAAATTATGAAGTCCTGTCCATGGACATGCTAGTTTGACTTGAGTTTCTCGTAGGGACATGTTAAATCGATTTAACTTAAATCAATTTAAGGATTTTTATATCAATTTTATTAAATCAATTTAACTTAAATTGATTTAACTGCCTAAGTGTGTAGATAGCCTCAATCTAGCCAAGAGGACAACCACATCGGCAGAAGAGACATTTAGGGCAGCAACCTGATTCTCCATTCAGACCTATGTTAACCACAATGAACTGGATACTATTCCGTTCAGATTTATATTTGGGACAGTTTTCAAAGAACTTTCATGGGCACTCTGGGCCATGCCAGTCCCTGGCATTACTTCATTTGTGGACAAACACGAGGGCTGCATGAGGCTGTGTATTTAAATATATTTTTAAATTTTGGTCAAATTCTGAACCTTAAAATATTTATTTGCCTATCCTGGTAATTAATCTAGCTCTTTCTGCCAGTATGATTTTCAGGATGTTTACTATTTATTGTTTTGTGCAATGCTAGGTTGGCTTTAATAGGCCCCAATTCAACAAATTACTTAATTGACTTCAGTGGGCTTGAAACATGTACCTGTAATTGATTATGGTCTTTCTGAGTTGAGGTCACATTTTTATATACTCATTTCTGTTATTGGATTAACATAACCACCAGTCTGGATGCACCCTAAAATGCAGGCTTATTTATTACTTTTAACAGCACACTCGATATGTGTAAAGAGTTAATAGATTAAAATTTCCATATTTTTAAACAATTAATATAGATTATGACATTTTCTTATATGGCATAGAATCTCTTAAACCTGGAATAAGCATGGTTTCCTTCTTTCCCTGGTAGAGAAAATTCTGAACTGCTCCCTGTAACTGCATGGATGAGGAAAGCCCAGCAGATGGTGGTTAATTAAAAAAAAAAAAAAAGTGTCAGAAAGTAAGATATCTCCCCTAGTTTTATTTTAACATGGGTCGGCTGGGATGCAGAGTTGCTGTAGGTGGGGACTGGGTGTCAGGGCTTATGTGCCTGTCTCAACCATTGATTCACTACATGACCATGAGCAAGTCACTTACCCCAATGATTTGCAACCGGTGTGCCGTGAGAACTGTCCAGGTGTGCTGTGAAATTTTGTACCAAGGTAATGAAAATCAGTGTAAAACAAACATTGTTTCATCTTAAACAATATGCTATCCAATCAAAATTACAACTCATAAAACTTGCAAAAATTGACAATCAGATTAAAAGAGAGGTATCGTCCTTTCGATTCTAAAGCATGAACATTATAAACATAGGTGGCCAAAGGGCAAAATTGAGATGAAGTGTATTTTTTCCGGTAGATTTGAAACGTTAATGCATTCGATTCCTCTTTAGCTTGTTGTAAATGTATGCACTATGTTGCCAACTACAGTAAATGTCATATTTCTGAGCAGTCAGTTAGCTGAAGAAAGGGTGGGTATGCCATGGAATTGCCTGATTGAAGTGTGCTGTATTACTGAAGAGGCTGGGAATCACTGACTTACAGTACATATCACTGGCAGGGACGTCACTGGCTGGGGGAGGAACCCAGGGCACAGGCACAGGCCCCGCCCCCTGGCCTGCAGGCCCCACCCACTGGCCAGGGATAGGGACAGGCGCTGCCGTGGGCAGCCGGACCACGGATCCCCAGTGGGGGATGTGGCCGCTGGCGGCTGGTCCCCAGATCCCCGGCCCAATTGGGCCGGAGATCCGGGGCACTGGCGCTAGGGTTTGGGGAACGTGCCCCGGAGTGCCCAGCGCCAGTGACGCCCCTGGCTTAGGGTATGTGTAACTTCATGTCATAGTGAAAAACAAGCAGCATCCACGCTCTGGTGGCTAACTACATGTTGCAATGGAAGATCCAGGCAGCAGGGAGAGGCTTCAGCAACTTCCTGCTGCCAAACTCTTTCACTGTAACAAGGAAAAGCTCTGGCAGTGGGAAGACACTGAGGAAATGTGCCTGATAGAGCTTTTCGTTCTTGCTTGAGTCTTTTTACCTGCAGTGGTCAAAAGCTCAGCAGCAAGGAGCTTCCTGAGCCTTTCTCCCTGCCTCCCTTCTGCCACAGCCTTTCTCCACTGGTGAAGTCCGTTCCTGCAAAGAAAGGATCCAGCTGCAAGAAGGCAGCAGGAGACTACACTGCTAAAAATAGCAGCGTAGATGGGGAGGGAGGCTTAGATGAGTCATGTAGGTAGGGACATTGGAACAGTTTTTACAGTGGCAGAGCTGAGAACAATTGAACCAAATTCTACACTCTGTATATAATGTAAATCACTTCAAGTCAAGGGGTGCAGTAGCAGCCCCCACACCTTTAGTTCTAGCCTGTGCCTATAGGATATGTGCTTGTATACATACTCACATCCTTTGGGCGTATTTTTATTGTCCTTACCTAAAAAGTGTATTGCTGGCTCCACTGCTAGCATACCTATGCTATTGTGCTACAATTGCATATTTAACACACTGCCAAAAGAAGTGAGCTGTGTAGATGTACTTTTAGGCTAAAGCTTTCTACTTGTGAACATAAAGATAGCTTAGACTTCTGAGTGGCCTGATACTTAGAGGCGCTGCACGCTGCAGCTCTCTTTGAAGTCAATAGTAGTTGTGAGTATTCAGCATCTTTTGAAAATCAGGCCACCCATAAAGGTGCTTAAGTGTATAAGCTAAGGTACCTGGCTCAAGACTTCCAAATTTGAAAATTTTGGCCTTATCTTTGCTCCAGTTTTACACACCCCAAAATAGGTAAAATAAATTCCACGTGACTCAGGACTCTCTGAGGCTTAATTATTAATTAAGTTTTATTAAGTGTTTTGAAATTTTCAACAGCTGTGTCCATGGAAAATAATAACTAACAGGAGTATACATGCACATTGGGGAGACTAGATCCAGTAGAGCTTGAGTGTGAAAAACCCTTTAGAGAAGAGTATGCTTAGAGTACCATACATCAGGTTTTAAAGCTACACGAATAATGTGTTATGATAAACAGTATTTCAACCTGCGTAGGTTAGGGCCGACTAGTATTAACTGAGTATCAGTTAATATAAATAGCCATATTAGTATGCTTGTGACTTATTATCCTATTATCCTACATGACATTCAATACTATGGAATATAGAAAGTGTTTTGGTTGCAATCTAAAGTGATTCAGCTAATTCCATATTATCAAAATAACAAACATGCAGCAATATAGTAAAGAAAATATCCGTCTTAGGGTTTTGCGAGCAAATCACGTGCACTTTGTACTTTGCCTTTCTCTTACTGTTTTTATTTAATTACACTAATGTTGAATATAGGTTACTGCCTATGAACAGTGGGATTTTTTGTGTGGATCATGTTTTAATTGCTGCCATCAGATCGATCTTTCTCGATCGACTTAGCAGTCAGTTGGGATCTGCTAAGTTGATCCAGAGATCACCTTACTAAAATCACTCCATCAAGTGACGCAGCACTGCATCAGTGGGAATACATTTCATGTTGACACAGAGCAGTAAAGATGCTGCATTGAGGGGGAGTTAGGAAGTTGACAGGAGTTATTCAAGCTACTCTTTTAACATTTTATGCCGATATTAATATTCGGCTGTAGTGCTGTTGCTGGATGTAATATCAAATATAGATGTAGTATGAACCAGTAGATAAAAAAATAAATATTTCAAAACTTAGAATATATGAATTTACTCCAAAGACTTGAAATTTTTTTAATCTAATCTACCAATAAAATAAAACATTTTCAAAAGAATATAGACACTTGTCTTTACTTATTACATTTGAATGTTTCTGAACAGAAATCAGTTAGATAGTGATTATTTTACGTTAAGAATGTAGTAATTAGCTGAAGGATCAAGCTGCTTCTCCTTGAAAAGATCATGGCTGTTGCGTTCATATTACACTTTTATGAGAGGACTCTTATTTATCTCACAGACTAAAAAATTTTAAAAACATTTATATAGTTGTCACTCCCTTTTCAGGATACTGTCAATATGCAAACTGTGGTTTGTTTAATTAAAATTGAGTGTGAATTGCATGCTGCTAAAATCTGGAATTTCAAAGTTAGGTTTAACATTTCATTCTGCATCTTAGCCGTTGAGCCTCATTTGTTTATTGGTTGTTCACCATGTTGTGAGGTTAAAAGGATGTTTATTGGATGAAAGATGAAAATTGAAATATGCTCCTTTATTAATTAGGCCTTACAAGAGCATTCAAAATTGTATAGTACAAGTAGAATTGATTGTGATATAACTATAATATACAATTCAAGAAGGTTGGAATAAACTATTTCTCATTAGGGATGACAATGCATAACTGAGTTATGGCTCCAGTTTGCTGTGCCACTAGTTGCATCCTTTGCACGCAGACACACACACAAAAAAAGTATCATATTTTCATGTTGTGTATTATCTATCCACCAAACCTTCACTAAAAATCTTTATTTAGAGGAACTGAATATTTCAGGGAAGTTTTGACATATATGGAAGCTTTCACAGTTAGGCCATAGTTTGATTTGGTCCATTTGGCAAAAATCGTGAGCCTTTTTCTGATCTCAGTTGCATAGAGACTCTAGTAGGTTGGTAACAACCATCATTTGACAATAAACAGAACTTTTAGCACATAGGCCAAAGATTAAGTTGTCAGGGAGACAGAACTGACTCCCTCAAAGTCAGAGTTTGAGTACATTAGTAAGACCACAACACACTGTCACAACCCGTGCTGTATAATGCATAAAAAGGGGAGTATTCTTTTCCTGTGCCATCAGTGTGACGCCTTACAAAAGTCCTAAATTAATTTCAAAATATATCAGGCTACCTGTTATAGCATCCTCTGTCTATCTTCCTGATAGATAGTGTATTTCCCAAATCCTAGAACAGTCATTCTGCTCCATGTAGCAACGTCTCCTAGTACCATTAACAAGGCTTGATTCCTAAGCTTAATGTGGATGGAATCTTCCATTGTACATTCTTTTTTCTGAGCAAGCTCAGTTGGAATAGCAGATATCTAAAGGCCACTGGTATTGAAAGAAGACCAAAACTTACTTTAGTTTGTTTTGCACAACTTTTTAAATGGGATGCAATATGAATATAGGTGTAAATTAGTCTGTCTGCTAGATGGTCTTGTCAAGTAATGACATAAGCTGTGGTTAGAAGAAACAATCTGTGGTCATCAATAGTACGACTCTCTCTACTGGAGTGTATTACTAATAAAGTTTCTAGGTAGAGTCCAGCATGTTGGTGTGTGTATACAATTTGGTGATAACGGCACTAGATTAATGTAGTTCTCTGAATTTCTTTGCAAGCAATATTCATTAACAATATTTAAATTAGTGGTGCCAGTTACACTATTCTGCCCAACTGGCAAACATGCTGTCCCCTATAGACAATAGCTTGGATGTGTTTTTAAATGCTATATTTCCATCATATTAATAATGAATTGTTTTTATCAGGGTTTTTTATTTAGATTGCAGGCTTAGATTGACTAATAGAAAGTCATTTATATACCAAAAGACTATTAAAGTAGCAGGACTTGTGTGAGGATCTCTCACTTCCTTTCCCTCTTCGTGTACAATTGTGGCTAAATCCATTGATGTTGCAAAGAAATGTATATTTGTCAGGTATACTAATAGAGGCCAAGGTGCCTATAACCACTTTTACTGCATATGAGACACTGCAGTCCTGTTCTTAGGAACTGCCAGGCAGATTGGGAATCACGGTCACGGTTAATAGCAGCGAATTGCCAGCTCTTGATGGGTGGGTAGTCACTCCTTTCAGTGGTTGCCCCCTGGGGGAGAAGGTAGAAAAACAGAGGGAGGGAATTAGAGTGACTTTGCACAGTCGAGCAGGTTCATGCCACTGGATCAGTAGCAAGTATTGGCAGGGCTCCACTCTGGGGAGGCTCACAAAAACATCACAGTCTCATTTCTACCAATTGGTGTTGCTATAGCCAGTGGTGCACAGGAGGAGACCAAAGAAGGGGGAGGCTGTGGGGGAATGGAAAAGCAGGAGTCTGGGCTAAATTAAACAAACAAAAAAGTACTTGTAAGTTAGCGTTTAACCCATAACTGTTAAAGTGGTGCTACTAATTGTACTAACCTATGGTATTTGAAGTTCAGTGTGTGATTAAAGAGTTGGCTCACAAACTCTCTGCATAACCTTAATTTTTTCAAGGTTCTTTGAGTGTAGAATGGCTTATAATAATGATTTTGACTAATACGATTTTTGACATGCAACTTTAATGCTTAACCTTAGTACAACTCTGGAGCATTTCATGTGTATTCAGCTGTAAAGAGTGATGATTTAAAGGGATAATATAAGAAAAAGGTCGTTCTAGAATGAACCTCTAACAAATTGCATAAAGGAAGCTTATTATTCCAAGAGCAGAGAGATATGCAGCTTTTCTGATCATTTTCTGCTTGGTTCAAAAAATTGTTGAAACATGATTGGGGAAAGCAACACAAAAAATGCAATCGAAAACTACAAGCAGTGAACATTCCTTTGATGGTTATGATTTTGTTGCCACTGAAAATATTCTGCGATAATGTGGTTATTTGTCTTTTTTCTTATTTTGGGTGAAGAATTCGCTCCAATAAGAAAATGCTGTTATTGGTTGGAGGATTGCCTCCCGGACCTGATCGGCTACCCAGCAATTTGGTTCAGTATTATGATGATGAAAAGAAGACATGGAAAATACTGACAAGTAAGTAGTTTATTTTTTGCAGAGTTGTCTTGATGAATTTAAAAACATGGTTAATTAAATTAGACACTTTATTGATTTGTTTCCCTTCAGAGATTTGTTTATGTATCACAAGAGGTTTCACAAAGGAGCAATAAATTGAGATTGCAGAAGATGCTAATTTTGTAGTGGAACAGGCCTAAATTAAAACTGGCTTAAAATTATTTCAGTGAGTTTTTAGAGTAAACTTGTAGTTTTCATACCACAACATATATAATCTGATAATTTTTTTTTTTGAAAAAAAGGAAAATAATGTGGTGTTGGAGGCAATTTATTTGATTCAGATCTCTGGCTGACCAAGGGTTTTGGAGCATTTTTCCTATTCTGTTTTACACTTTTGTTCCCCACTTCAGCCTTTATGTTTTGTCCATAGTCATTAAAGGTAGTTTTCTCCATTCTCCTCTATATCTATTGCTTATAGAGTATTATTGGTATGTATCAGCTGTAGTAAATAGTGCTTAGAGGTTTTATGTACCGAATTTTTCACCCCATTCCTTTCTTAAAGGATGCTTGTGTTTTACAGCAAGTATTTTGCCTTGAGCATTGAGATTTGGAACCTAATGTTATTGGTTACAATTCCCACTCTAACTTGGTCATGGAATCAAATCAGTTTCTTGAGTGCAGCAGGCAGTGTGTAATAGTCCCCTCGTGGTTAGGCTGGCTGCACTGGTCAATAAAACTAAATTTTAACCAAAGCAGTATAGATAAAATAATAAATGAACAACTTTAATCCATAAATCAAGACATACTACTTAAATTGGGCAACTGGTAAAACTTGGATTTCCTAATAGACTTCTACTTTTTCTCGAGAGAAACATCTTTTACAAATGTCTGTCCTGTTCTCTTGTACAAAATCGTTTAATAAGATGAAGCCAAAATAGTATTTTATTTTTAAGATAAAGTAAAAGTAAAGATAGATGTGATACAGTGCTCAAAACAATGCTTTCTCAAGCTGGTTTACACAATGAATCTAAACTGGTATCATCTAAGAATTATAATAAGAATGCTCCCTAGGTACCAATACTTTGAAGTAGTAGTAAATGATGTTGTGTAAGAACAGCATTATTAAAGGGAAAATATGAACTGCAGTCTAGAAAAGTCTGCAGCTATCACTCTGTTCTGGTAGACATGTCACTAATGACATCTCAGCCATCAAAACTATGAAGATATTGTCTTTTATCATGACATTACTTTTAAGAAAAATCTGTAGAATAATAATATTCTACAAAAACAAGCAAGGAGTCCTGTGGCACCTAAAGACTAACAGATTTATTTATCGCATGAGCTTTCATGGTGAAAATCTCACTTCATCAGATGTTTTGAAGATCTTACAGAATGGGAGCAAAATAAATGCAAGGAAATGTGTCATGGGATCAGCTCATACTGTAACAGCAAATCAAAGTGGTTGCTTCCCTGCATTTATTTTGCTCCCATCCTGTAAGATCCCCCATCTCCAAAGTGTCTGACAAGGTTGGATTTTCTCCCATGAAAGCTCATGCCACAGGACTGCTTGCTTGTTCTGCAGAACTGTACTAACACTGCTATCCTTTGGAACTGTGCAAAAACAGTGTGTTTTGTAAGACTGAAGTAATCTATTTTTCTGATATTGTTTTGTAAAATACAAAGTACCTCACAGTGAGGCACAAGTGAACTAAAGCTCTCTGTAGAGCAGGAAATTCCTGGCTGGAAGTTTTGACCTATAACAAATAAGGATATTTTTCATGGTGTACTAATTATGTAAAAGACCTGATCAGAGTCCTTAATTTATTTATACTTGCAGATATACTTCTATAGAAATGATATTTGACTGCTGATTACTTACATGGAGACTGACCTTAGTTTGGGGGAAAATTCGCCATTCTAATGCGATGTACTAGTATACTGTAATATTATATATACATTCTGATTAAAAAAACCATTGTACAGATTCTCAAATTTCCAAGAGTGTTTTTATGTAGTTTACCAAAACGAAGGAAGCAATAATGCATCTTCCTCTATTGCCCCTAGCAAGCTGGTAACTAAGGGCTTATCTGTGTGGAGCAGTGATGACCAATGATGTGATGCACATTAATTGCTGTATGTGGATCTTGCTAGTGCAGCTCAGAATTCCTTAATGCATGTTAGTATAGTACTTTTTGAAACCTTGAACAAGAGGGGGGCCACACTCTAACAACACTGGAGTTACAGAGTGATTTAATTATCAGAGTCCTGTGGCACTTTTAAAGACTAACACATTTATTTACTGCATGAAGTTTTGCGGGAGAAAATTCCACTTCATCAGATGCCCGGAGATGGAATGTCTGACAAAGTGGGATTTTCACCCTTGAAAGGTCATGCGTTAAATAAATGTGTTACTCTGTAAAAGTGCCACAGGTCTCCTTCTTTGTTTTCTTGAACTAGACTAACACGGCTGCCCCGTTGGAACAAGTTAGCAGGGTGACTGGATTAGCTACTGATGGGTTGTAATTCATCAGCTGCATCCCAGTGTCTTTCAAGCATCAGCTTTCCCCTTCTACCTTGAGCTTTAAAAACACCATGTACCTTGAGATAGAGGTTTTTGTGTGTGAAAAGGTGTCAAGTTAGGCATAACACTCAATTTATAACTCAAACTAATTGTACTGTGGAGACACAGTTTATGCCTATTCTATTGGGAGCACAGAAATATTGATATTTTTACAGTGGAAACATTCGAATTTGACAGGGACAGCTGCTTAGAACATATTAGAGATACCCTCTAAAAATAAAAAGTAACAGATAAAAACCTTTTATAGAAGTTGATGTAGCCTTTGAACCAGGAGTGGTCAATAAGTGGCACACAGTCAAAACCCAGACTGCTAGAAGCTTTTATGGACATTTTATTGGCACACAGGGACTTGGGGCTTCAGCCCCCTGCCTGGGCAGGGCTTAAGCTCCATGGGACATACAGGGCTTTGGGCATCAGGCCTGTGGATTGTATTGAAGCTCAGGGTTTCCACCTTGTGAAACATGCCAGACCTCAGGGCTTCAGTCCTGTGGCATATGCCAGGGCATCTAGCATGGGCTGAAGCCCTATGCGGCACACTCTGCAGAGCTGAAGCTCTGCTGCCTTTAGGTGGTGTTGAAACTCCAAGCCCTGGTGTGCCTCAGCATGCCTGGCAGGGCTCCATTTAAGGCAGGCAGGGTGTCATCTACCCCCCTGCCCCAAGTTATTAGTCAGCCCCAGGCACCTGGTGGAGCTTCTGCTGGGTATGGAGGGTGGGGGGCATAGCTGCCATCCTGAGTTACCTGTCAGCCTCAGGTGCTAGCTCACTCACGCCTTCAGGCACACAGTCAGTCACTCCTATACCCACAATAGTCTTCCTCCACACTCCCTACTCGCAGCCCCCCAGGTTTTGTGTCCTGGTCAAAAGCTTCTGGTTGTCTGGATCTGGGTGACAGTCTATCTATTGACTACCATTATGTAACCTGTCACAGCCCTTCTGCTCTTTATTTACAGTAGGTAGATGAAACCCATCTTCCCAGCAGTTCCCATACAGTCCAACTCTAGGCCACCTGTCTCTGGGCTTGTTCAGGGCCCATGGAAGCTCAGGATTGTTCTGCTTCCCCTGGCTGCTGCAAGCAGACTAACCACATGTACTGTCCACCTCAGCCATTCCTTCTCTCCCTGGTTTCCTGCCCAGGCCTGTATATGCTCCTGGTCCAGGTCCCCAGCTGCTCCCTGTTGCCTCATTAGGGTTAAGCCATGAGTCAGCCCTTATCAGCCGACACATGTTCTAGGCTTCTGAGCTAGGGTTCACAGAGTATCTGTGAGGGTTTATCCCCTCTGCCCTGCTACACCCTGCAGTATGCCCTGGCTATATTACACAGTACTGTATGTGTTTGTTAAACATGAGTACTTGTGCTATGAAAAATGTTTTCGTGAAGTCCAGACTTTGACCTTGACCAAGAAATATGGATCTTGAAAAACGTGTAATTTGACTGTCCCTGTTTTGAAATGTTTAAATTTCTATACCCCACTGCCCCCTCCCCCCCACGATTTCCTAGCTTACCACAAAGCAATAGGGGAGCCAAGGAAATGTGAGTAGAATCTTCTTCCCAGTCTCTCCATAAAACATCAACTAATGCTACAGAATATGGCCCATAAACTTGAAGAGCAGGAGAGGACGTTAGAAGTGTATGGATTTGGAGAGAAGCACAAGGTAATCAGAGTACAACACCCTGATACTGCATTGCTATGTTACACCATCATGTATAGTGGTGATTAGTTATCACAAAACAATGCCATCCTGTTTTAGTTGCAGCAATAACATAAAACAAATATTGCATAGCAGTTCAATATGATTGTGCCATCTGTATTTTCTGATGTAATATCTCTTTTATTTGTGACTAATGATCTTCATTCTTAGGGGTAGAATTCTCCTTTTGCTCTTTCCCATCCTGCCCTTCTCCATAGTTTCTGAGGCTATGTCTAAACTTGCAAATTAGTCTGAATTAAGGAGGCTTAATCTGGACTAATTTGGTCTCTGTCTAAACTAGGCTTTGCCTAGTTTGAACTAAGAAATTTTTAGTTTGAACTAGGTGTGCTTTTTAGTTCCAACTAACTTTTAATTTGAACTAGCTGTACTTTTTTAGTTTGAACTAACAGTCAAGGGTAGTTCTAACTAAAAAGCCGTGGCTAATTCAAACTAACTTTGGGTTAGTTCAAACTAATCCAGACCTGCTTAGTTTAGACTAGGCAAGTCTTAACTTAGCTTTCCAATGCAGACACAGCCTGAAAGAGTTCTTTGCTGATAATTCATGATTGCTAGGGGGGAGGGAAGGATCCTTCTCTGTTTCTGTCTTATCAGCAAGATCAGTTCAAATAATCTCATATATAAAGGACACCCCCAAACCATGAAGTCACTATGAGTGAAAGTGAAACATTTACTGCTCATTCTCCAGTGAACCACAGAGTGGAGAATCAACTGCATCATGCTGACAGAGTATTGTGATGGTAAGAGTTTCAGCCCCTTGGAGATTCAGCAGGTCTTTCCCTTTGTCTCATCAATGATTGAGATTCAATGAACATTCTTTCTTAACAGAAAAAGCTCCATCAATTATTTTCCTCATTTCCCTTATCCACTCACCAGAGGCTAAATTATAAATTACAAATCTGAAGAAATGCCACTGACTTCTGTAAAGTCACTTTGGATTTACACAGGGGTAAATGTGCAGAATTTGGCCCCTGGTTTTTCCATATTACTTATTCTCCTTTCCACTCCCGTGATTCATACAGGTGGTATGCCATGTGAGGGTGAGAGAAAGAATATTGCAGATGAAATTCTGGGCCTTGCAAAAGGGAGACTGATCGGGAAAGACCCCCAGATGTCCTTGAATTTAGCCTGCTAAGCTGTTAGCGGGAGGTGGCTATTGTGTTCTTTACTCACTTCTCAGAAGCTGAGTGGCTTTTGCACCAGTCCATTTGCTCAATGTGATGCCTGATGTGAGATATAAGCAGAGCAAGAACACCATCCATCAGAAACCACAAAATCATCCATCAGAAACTATTGCACAAAAGCCATGATACTCAGGGGTATTAAGAGAGTTGCAGGCTTGAGTGCCACAGCTGTTGAGTATGAGAACTGTGCAAAATAAAAAAGTTGCTTTGCTCATGATCAGTGACTAAATCTGTTGGCAAGGGATGCTACCCTGTTCTCTGTTCCTGGCTATGTGGAGCAACTAATGCATCAGGACTAATGGGAGTAATTCTGAAGGTACCAAGAAAATAACTCACCTTTGTCATAAGACCAAAGGAAGAGAGGAGATATGCACCCGTTTCCAACTTCAGTGTCATCATCTATAAGCAAGATCATTATAGCTCAAGGGCTCATTAGATTTTTTTTACAGTCCAGTGTTGTTATGTATTTTCCCCTTTTCCCTGCTCGTATTCCAGATTGACTGTTTCATAGGCTGAAAACAAAGGAGGGAGAGGGAAGTGTGGCATTTTGAAAGAATATATTGGCGTCTGATTTTACCTTCAGTGGGCTCACTGCTAATTTGAGATACATGGATGAACATTGCTATCTACTCTATCTTGAATTATTTGTTATTACACATTCATTCCCAACTATAGTAGAAAGTTTTATAAGCTACATGGTGATGGGTAGTGAATAAATTTAATACAGTAAACTGTTCTTTGCTGAGTCACCTAGATGCTCACAAGCATGTATGTGTGCACATGCACACACATGTAATTGGGTGTTATCTGTGTCTTATACCAGCAATAAACTACTTCTGCTTCCAAAGGGACTATTTAATCTTGAACAGACAGGTATTTGGTGGCCCGAGAGAGTAGCAGAAGCATTACCCTGCTGCCGGATGCTTCATCATGTAATACCCTTAGAATAGTCCGTTAAATCAAGTAAACTACCTTATGGGCATCGAAGGTGATTCTTTCAGTGCCCAACACTTACATTTTAATTATCAACCATAATCCTACAAGAAGTCCTTTGTTTACCTTATTTTTTCTTTGTGACCATAACATTTAATGTTGATTGAACTTAAAAAATATCCACTGTATCATTTGTTAGAATTAAAATATAATAATTGTAAGTTTCAGAAGCCAGAACCTGTAAAGATTTTTTGTTCAGACTTGCATAGCACTTCCAAAAAACCCTACTGCTAAGGCAATGATGTATCACTTTCACTTTCATTATATGTTTTTAATCAGAGCGTGACTTCACACTAGACAAAGCGATGCTTTATGCATGGTCTCACTTGTTTTTGCTAAAATCTTTTGACATGATTAATTTTACTTTAATGCTTTTGTATTGTTGTAATGGTAAAGATGATGGGTGTAAACTAGGGCAAAAATACATGCTTTTCTGTCATAATACCTCTTAGCATTTTAAAAAAAAAAACAAAGAAAAAAAGATCATGAGAGACTGGTCCAACTAAAATTAAATTTCTTGCTGCCTGAACATAGAATACAAGAGATTAAAAAAATGATGCAGTCATTGTTTTTATTTTTACTTTTGATATTTCTTGAATAGCAGTATATTCATCTGCATGATTAGAAGTGATGAGAAGATTGTATCTTACTGATTTCTGGATATACAGTGAATCCTCCATTTCAAGGCAGGATTTTTTTTTCTCTCAGACATGAATGGATAAAATATTAGGAAATGTTTCTGAAAGCTTAGACTGCATATTCTGTTTGGTATTAAACTGCAGCAGGTCTTTCTTTCACATCAGTACTTCTTTCTTCAAGAACATGCTAACTGGAACTTTCATCAGCCTCTCAAAATGAGAACCCATCATACGTTTAAACCCACAAAGAGGATTTGATAAGCACTGAAAGCAGTGGCAAATGTATCTATGGGCAGTAAAACATTTTTGCTCAGGAATTATACCAGTTACAGTTTGAAAACCAACATCTTTTGTCAAACTGTAGAGTTGTAATATAGGTGATATGTAAGGACGGGTGACAGTGAAGCATTCAGATAGACACTGGATTGTAGAGTTTCAAAAGGATCAGTCCTTACTTATTACCTCATCCTTATTTTAATTACCTTCCATTTCTTTTCCTTCTGTTTTCAGCCCTACCATTTGGTAACTTGTTTATGGTCTAATGTTTGGGTCACTGTAAGTGGAAAAGTGATGCACTGGGAACTTTTCAATGTTCTGCTCTGTCTTTGACTGAACCTACCCTCTCTTATGCCAACAGCCAACCGCACAACATGTAGGAGGTGTTGTACGTTTGTTCTTTGCTATGTCTGTGACTCCCAGATAATGATACACAACTAGTCACTTAGTTTATACTGTGTACTCATATAAAAGTAGGCTGCCTTTTCACTCTTTCACCAGATCATTTCCAGTCCGCTGTTTTCAGTTCTGTTCCAGGTTATGTCATCAATGAAGCAGTCCAGACTACAAATCATATGGTATGTGTTTTTACTGTGTTTTGACATAGCAGACTCTCCTTGGCTATTTCTCTACAGCCCAGGTCTTTTTAGTGTCTGCCACCCTGGATCAATTAAAATTTAATTTAAATATGCCTCCTTTATGATAAACTTTGTGGATTTTAAAAGATAGTGGTTTTTACCTGTATAATGACTTAGTCTGTATCAGTAGTCCTAAAAGCACTTTTCAAAGCTGCACAAGCATTATTATGTCTCCATTTTACAAAGAGGGAAACTGTGGCACAGTGCAGTCAAATAACTTGCCTAAGTTCACACAGCAAAAGTTATCATTAGAGAGCCCAGGTTTCTTCACCATGCAATGTCTGTTGGATCATGCTGCCTTCCCTTCGCTTCTGTGTTCCGTGGCAGCTCACGGATATTTAGTTGCACCAATTCTTCCCACTCATAATGGTGCTTTTTTCTTCCTGGACTCACTAAGCAGAGTGTGTCCTTCAGCCTTCTACTCTTTTGGAATGACTCTGAAGTGGTGATTCCTGTGACAAACCTTCTACTCGGGGATCAGGTCACTGAAAGCATTTCTTGGTCCTTGACATATTTGTAAACATTTGATCGCCTTTTCCTGTCCATTCCTGCCAAGGACTCTTTAGTTTTTCCTTACCCATGTTGATCACTTCTATAACATCAGTTCAGATTAATGTTTCTACAGTTATATTACATTAATATGCAGATTAGATTGTGTGAAAGCAAGGCTGAATTCTGACTATGGATTCTTTTCACATTATAACAAGTAATTTGACTTCACCCTCCCTCTGTGTGCTGTTTCCTAGAGTTTGAATCCTTACAAATGCTCTGATTTGCTGTTGCAGTATGGCCTGATCCCATGTCTTACACTCCCCTGCATTTATTTTCATCCAGTTATGTAAATTCCCCCTCTTCAAAGCATCTGATGAAGTGGGATTTTCTCCCGCAAAAATTCATGTGATAAATAAATCTGTTAGTCTTAAGTGCCACAAGACTCCTTGCTTTTTTTCCCCTACATTTAAGATTCTTGGGAGAGATTTTCATTGGTGTCTCACTGGTATTCATGCCTTTATAACGCTCTCCCTTGTTAGTAAATAAGTTAATCAGCTATAGAGCTTTTATGTCTTCTAACATGTAGGTTAGAGCAGGGGTGGACAATATTGGCTCACAGCTAGATGCTAACAATTTTAGTTTTGGTCAGCGGAGTGCACAACTCCATTACATTTCAGCAATGGAGCTTGGTGTCAGGCTACTGATACTACTTGCCATGGCAACCAGAAACATTGATTTGTCGAGGCCTGGGTTAGAGCAGTTTTGACAACTTTTCGTTTAGAGTCTTCCTATTTGATTTACAACTGAAAAATAACAATACGAGGCAGTGGTGAAGAGTGGAACAGGGATAAACTAAATCTCTTGACATAGTCTCAAGTTTGTATTTATTATTTACATATATAAATCATACATGTTGTCAAGGCTTTTTCCCCACTCTGGCACTCTGAGTGCAGAAGGTGGGGGCCTGCAACAGGCCTTAAAAGCCACTGGCCTTAAAGCCTACTCTTAGAAGTCTCCAAGGCCTCCAATTCCTGGCCTTGGAGTGGTATCGCTGCCACCACCCAAATGCAAAAAAAACCTCTTGAGACCCAGGAAGGCGCACTTGGGAATTCCTCCCTGTGAGGTACTTGCAATCCTGTTTATTCCTCTCTCAGGAAAGTGACTGAACTCCAGCTGCAATATGAGCTGGAACTGGAACAGGTTTCCCTCTAGTAGCTGCCTGTGCAGTCTAAGGCACGTGCACACAAACCTCTTGCCCTACCAGGAACAGAACCAGAACTTATTGAAAGGTAAAATCTTTAATCAAAAAGAACAGATAATAAACACAGAGAGTTGCTTCTCTGGGAATTAACTTAGGTAGTTACAGGGTAGTGGGGGGTGGGGGGGGGGAAGCTTACATGTGCTCAGCACAGAGAAATCCAAAAAACAAGCCAAAAACAAAGAAAATACCCTGACCGCGTCTAAGTAAACATTCCCTGTTCTACCCACGCCTGGTCAGTAACAAATTTAACTTATCTCTGGTAAGGATGTTGCTGGATTCTTCCTCAGGCCCCTCTGGCCTCCTCCTGATCCTTCCAGGAGCTCTGCTGCATCCAAACAGACCCAGGCCAGGCTGCTGTTACAATTCAAAAACCTGTGCTTCATTCCTATTGGCTGTCCTGGGACTCACTGACCAGAGTGTTAACCCCTTCCTCCCCAAGGGTTATTACACATGTATTCATCAAAAATTTAACTTGCTGAGCAATTCTTGGCAGCCTTGATAAATTTCACATCTTACTCCATTCGTGCAGCATTCTCAAGCATCAGGGTTTCTACTTTGGTGCTATGTTGAGGTTTGTTTCAGCACTACATTGAAAAGCTTGAGCAAGCATTAGCACATTACTAAAGCAGAGGTCTTGACATTCCCCACTAGATGGATTTAATAATGTTTTGGAGATCTATAGAAGTAGTGACCTTCTCCCTACCCTCCCAACACACACTTTCTCTGTTTCTCTTTGATAAATAAATGTAATAATTACATTAAATGCAGTTCTTTTCTGTAAATTCCTTCTGTTTGTTCCATCCCTGTATTTAGCTCATTTTTGAAAGATTCAGAATAGTGAACCAACATGAAAGAAGAGAGATGAATATTTAGAAAAGCTTATACAATGGGAACAACTATATAGTAGTATATCTGAACTTGTGAGTCTTATTTGATATAGCCAAGCAAATTCCCAACAGGCCACAGGTTCACATCCCATGGGCAAGTGACAGTATAGTAATGAAAAGCACAGAGACAGTAAGGAGTGATTTTTGTGTGTGATAGGTTAGCCACACAACTCTTATTCTGAGCATGATGCATGGGAATTCAACCATGCAACTCCCATTAATGATGCAAGCCTGCATATCTAAGAGCAATGAGTGAAAATACAGTGAATTGTCAAAATGCATGCTCTATTTCTGTGTTAAATATTATTATCTCCTGCAGTACCATTTGAAATACCCCAGGAAATGGCACCACTCTTCCTTAAGCTTACATATATATTTGAATTTCTGATATACTGTCCTTAGCTACTAATTGTACACTGATGGGTATTTAACTGTTCTTATCTTTTGATACCTTTAATGGTCCTGCCTCGCTTAACAACATAACCGTGTAACTTCATTTCGTCTTTTATCAGCTAAAAGCCTCAAAACCAAAAATGCTTCTCATAGACAAGCAAAGTATACTCAAATAACTCTGTTTCTTCTGTTTATCTTGTTGTCTAAAACCTTCTTTTTGCCCCCCCCCCCCTTCATAGCCTTGACACTGTCCTTGACTCTGGACTTTCCATCTCTTCTGGTATTTCCTGTATCATCATCATCTTGCTGTTACCACCTCTACAACATTGTCTATCCATACCATTGCTGTAACTCCATTTCCATCCATGGCTTCATTGCGTCTTGACTACTGCAGCACTATTTTCTATAGCCTTCTTGGGTGCATGTACACTTACAAGTTATTTCAAATTAAGGAGGCTTAATTCAAAATAACTTATTCCCTGGCCACACTGGCATTGTATTATATCGAATTAAGCCTTTCCTTAATTTGAAATAAAGAAAGGATAATTCACTATAATAAAACATCCTTTAACTTCAAAGTAAAGGTTACTTCAAAGTTATTATTTTGTCTTAAGCCAGCATTAGCCTGGGAGTAGGCTTAATTTGATATAATTGCCTTATTGACTTTCCTACTCCCCCCAGTTTGAATTAGAGAGTCTAGTGTAGACTCTCTCATTCAGATTAATAAAGCCTACTTTAATTCAAATTAGGAATCCAGCAAAGACTCTAATTTGAATTAATAACTTTGATTTAAAGTTGAAATAGTTAATGCACAATAACTATTTCAAATTAACTTTGCAAGTGTAGACATAGGCTACACGCCTAGCCCTCTAAACTGCAGCATATATGGATTGCTGCTAGTTTCCTTCTCAGTTGTACAAAGAAGCATGGATCATCTCCAAGCTTAGAAATCCCACTGTCATCTCATCATTTCAAGATATAATTAAAAAGTACTTCTTGTGTCAGATTCACTGCCTGTGGACCTCCATGAAATTTTATGCCCTGAATGGCAGAAACTCAACCTGGAGCAGCTGCTTGCTCGAGCTGCTTGCAATCTCTCCTTAACTGGTAGAGAGGAGAAACTCAGAGAAGACTGGCACAGACCAGAAAGTGAGCAGATCTAGCTTGTGTGGGGATGGGTCTAAGGCAGTTGTTCCCAAACTTTTTGGCTCAAGGTTCACAGATATCATTTTTACAACTGTGAAGGGTCAGCAGTCTCTGCCAGCAGGCCAGCCTCCACTGGAACCAGACAGAAGGAGTTCAGTGAAGAGGCTGTCTCCTTGCTGATCTCCCATCTTCCTGGCTGCAGCAGGGAAATCACAAGCATCCAGTAACTCAGTGGTTTTCAAACTATGGGTCAGGACCCAGTTCTGGGTTGCAGACCCTCAGGAACTGGGTCATTGCACCCCTCCTCCACCACTGAAAGACTGGAATGTATTGCTGAAAGATGTAATTGTTGGTTCATAAGCATAAATGATATTTTTAAACTGGGTCCTGGGAAAAAGAGTTTCAGAAACACTACTATAACCTTGTGCACTCCACTGGGGTCCTTAGAGGCTCCCTTCAGCAGCCAGAGGGACAGAAAATCAGTGCTTCCCTTCCTCTTGCTCCAGCAGGGACACCCATGCCTGTGGACCTACATTGAGCACTATCCGCTACAGCCAGGAAGAGGCGTTGATCTTCCAGCCCCTTGATTGCAGCAAGGAACCTGTACCAGTCTTGTAGCCCTGCAGAAATGTGTTTTGCTTAGGCCCTTAGTCAGCAGCTCCCTTCGGCAGCCAGCAGGAGGGGAGCCGCAGGCCACTTTGAAAGCCCCCACAGGTAGAGCCCTGCAAATATGCAGATATCTGCGGATATCTGTATTATATCCACATCCGCAGATACAACACAGATATCCACGGACCATTTTGTGCGGATGCAGGATACATATCCATATATTTGTATCCTTGCAGGGCTCTACCCACAGACCATTTTTGTCTCACAGGCCACAGGTTAGGAGCCACTGGTCTGAGGCAGTCAGAATATATGTTTATTTAGCGCGTTTCATGGTAGGCTCTGCTTGGAGGCATCTCTGGAGCTTCGATCAAAATTTAAAGCTGCCAAATCCTGTAGGCACTATTACCAGCTTGAAAGTAAATCACGACCTTTCTCACAAAACTCTTCTAGGACTGTGTACCGCTTGGCAAACCTTATCTGCTTCCCCATTTAATCATCTAGCACTCTGTTCTTTTGAACACTAGCTGGACACTGTTGGTGGGAGAATCTTCTCTGAAGTTCCAATAATCTTGACCAGCCTTCTTAAAAAAGTGTCAATGGCTATGCCTACACTGACAAAATTAATTCAAAATAGTTTGAAATAATTATTCCAATTTTAATTCAAAATAGTTTGAAATAATTATTCCAATTTTAATTCATAATAACTTTTTCAGATTAGCACTATTTTGAATTTATTATTTTGAATTAGGAGTCTGGTGAAGACTCTAATTTGAAATAAGGTAGGAATTGTTATTTCAAAATAGAGAGTCTTCGCTAGACTCTATTTCAAAATAGGGGAAAGCAGGCAAAAGAATAGGGCCATTATTTTGAAATAAGCCAATTCCATGGCTTAGAATGGCTTATTTCAAAATAATAATTTTGAGTTAAGCGCTATTTCAAAATAAAAGCAGGTTTTACTATGTTGAAATAGTGCTTCATTATTTCAAAATAACAAAATGCTTATTTTGAAATAACAGAATGCCTGCATGGACAGGGAAAAAGTTATTTCAAAATAAGCCTCCTTATTTTGAAATAACTTTTAAGTGCAGACATACCTAATGAGTCCTGTGGCACTTTTAAAGAAAAACAAATTTATTTATCACATAAGCTTTTGTGAATATAATCCTACTTCATTAGATGCATGAAATAGAAACTGGAGTATGTTAGGTGTATTCCATTCCATTATGTGGTTCCATTTTATACATCCGATGAAGTGAGATTATACCCACAAAAGCTTTATTCAATAACTATATTTGTTTGTCTTTAAAAGCATCAAAGGCTCTTGTCTGTTTTTCTGATATAGACTACCTTCCAGAACTTAAAATATTGTGTTGCATTGAATGCATAGTATCCTCACTGCAAACATATTTTCAGTTTCTTGCATGACTTCTAGCCTGAGAATACCAGCATGTCTCACTTCGCCCACCAAGCAATCTCAAACTACTTCAGTTGTTAGTAGCTATTTATCTGGATTACATCACTCTAAAATTTCTCTTGTTATAACAAATAAAGTATTTAATTCACATGCTTTATATTTCATTAAAAAAGTAAACATAAGATAGGTAAGGGTAAAACCATTAATGAACAAATCAAGCTTGTAGAACTGGAGGGGAAAAAGTGAATATTTTAAGTGAAAATATTGAAGTGGCCACAGTTTCCAATAGCTTCTCATGTATACCAAAGCCTTTATGTTGAACATTTAAATTGTATTTATTCAAAAAATTTAAACTAGAAGAATTTCAAATTCAGGTGAAGCAAGAAAAGCAGATGTTGGAAGAGCTGCAGCTGTGCACCATTTTTGGATCACCATATTTAGAAGATGATGTCCAGAAATATTTTGTTAAAATATATTCAGACAGTATTATTTAAAATGGGTTTTTCATTTCCCATTGAAAGAACACAAAAGGAATTTTAAGTGACTTCAAACCTTTGCCAGATCAAAAAAGATTGGTTTTCTGGTTGAATAGCCAAGGACTATTGGAAAAAAATATCCAAAGGCCAATTTCTGTCCACAGTCATACTCACGCGATGTCACTGAAATCTATGCCATTGTGTGGTTGTAACTGATGGTAGACTTTAGGTCATGAACTTGTCCTGTTATTTGAGATAAAACTGAAATAAAGTCATTATTACCAAAATGTAAAACTTTGTATAACCAAAAGGTGTGATAACAGAAAAATGTTTGTGCCCTGTGGCCCTAATACAGTAGCATATGTAAGCATGTGCCTAAATCCATGACTATTCAGCAAAGTATTTAATTTAAACATATGCTTAAGTATTTTGCTAAATAGAAGTCTATAAATTAATGCATGCCACTGTGCATTTAGATAGGAAAGAATTTATCTGCACTACCCTCAGGTGCCTGAAATTATTTTTAAAAAGAATATGGTAGCTTATCTTACAGCACTGTCTGGTCTGTAGCATCCAAACCTCAGGTTTTCAGACTGATATGTAAGCAGTCCCTGTGTCATGTCTATATTACTTTGAGTTTACGCACAAGCTCATTTGAACTTTGTTTTATTCAGCAGAATTACAACTGTTGGAATGAATAATACTGTTCCTGTCTCTCATCAGTTTCTGCTCAGGCAAAGAACTGCACCCCTGTGCAGAAAGCCCATACAAGGAGGCCCTATACAGCCTATAGCATTTTGTGAGCCTGGGGGGAGTTGCTTTTTTGGAGGATGGGGTATAGAGATTTCATCAACTGAGAACAGGTAAAAGCAGCAGCAATCAATCTCCCCTCTGTTCACAGTATGTTTCTAGCCAAATAACCAAACTCCCAAGAATGGTCATTTAAAAAGTTCTGAAATTTTATTTTCCTTACTCAAAGATTTAAAACAGCAATAAAGGCCTTTCTTGGTGTCCCTTTGTTTGGGGGAATTGTTTGGCTTCAAACCCAGATACTTCATTTCCAGAGCCAGGACTTTGCTCGCAGAGAAAGGATTGCCATTGTAGGCTTCTTCCTATAATATAATGCAACAGCCTGCTTAAAACAGTTGCCTCTGTTTAAGAGCTCTCACTGAGATTTTTAATACAAAAAACAAAGTAATCAGCTGTAGACTCTTACAGGAAATTCCTGCAGAATTCCACAGACATTAAACCAATAGCGGTCTATAGAAGTTAGTATAGTTCTTTAAAAGAACACACACACACACACACACACACACACTCTCTCTCTCTCTCTCTCTCTCTCTCTCTCTCTCTCTCGATTTGATTAGATAATGCCAGTCTTTTCATGGAATATTTTAATCATCATACAGAATTTCATAGAGAACAACTTCTGTAGAAAAATCATCTCCTAGTGATTTTTATTGACATTTTCCCTAAGGGTTGGCTACTTAAACATATAGCATTCAGGAGATTTGCATGTGTATGTCAATCAAAGTCATCAGTTGCCCTTTGTCATAGAATGTTTTAGTCGTATAAAAGACTGGAAAAAGCCAAAGGAAGGTGAGGATCATCACAGAGTTTTCCTCTCATTATATGGCAGTTGTGGGTTGCAGATCTTATGGGATTAGTGGGATGCTAGAGTCATTCAGACAGGGACCCTGTTCCATCAGTGAGTCTGACTCCACTCCCTGTCACTCTGAGGGCAGGGGGAACATTATTTCTCCCACTTTAACCACACTGTCTGTATTGTATAGGCAAAGCTGTAAATACCACATTAACACAGTAAAGGGTTTAAATATGACTGGAGAATTACACAAGGGTCTTTGGTGCATAACACATTTTATTCAGTCATAATAAACTTGTGTCTAGTTTTTGAGTGTCCAAGTGAGATATGAAAAACTGAAAGACGTGAAAGTTACCCCTTTCTTTGCAAGACGGCAACTAGAATTAATTCTGAGTAGGCAGGAAATGCTGATCCAGCATATAACTACGACTGTCATAGGTAGAAAATATTAGCTAACAAAATCTTCACTAGAGCAAGACTCCCAATTACTTCAGTAGGAGTAAAACAAAGCCCTTAGTGGGTAAGAGAGGAGAAGCATTTGACCCCATGCAACTTAGCAGTGATTTACGATGATTCACTGAAGTTTCACCAAGGATAAATAGCTGGAGGCCTGAAAAAAGCCACTTTGAATAACAGTTTTTGGCGTTGTTTTGTAAGGCCTTTGGGACGGGGAGTGTCTTTTGCTATGTATTTACGGCCTCTAACATAGTTGAGTTCCAGTCCTGATGAAAGCAATTATAATAAAAGAGTTACTTTTTAGGAGTATGTTTAAACCTAGAAAGGGTGTGTTCTTTACCATTTGGGAAGGCCAATAACCTAAGAATAGATTTCACTTCCTGATAACCACTGGAAGGATGAGTGGAACTAACTACTGGGTTCAGTTGGCCAGAATTGTCCCTGGTGTCACTGCATTGACATCACTGTGTACTAGAAACCTGAGTGGTTCCTGTTCAGCACTACTTTGCATTAAACGGTGGCAGCATTCTTGAAGACCTGCAGCTGATTATCAAACACTTAGCTTTGCCTCTCCATCTGACACACACACTTGTATTAGTCCTTTGGGAGTCTCAAGGCTGCTTGTGTATAATACAAATGAACAAGTTTTAGTAATAAAGGAGTTCATCAGGGTATTGGACTCCTATTGTGTTGATAATCAAAGATAGTACATACTAATTTATTTTCATAAAACTTTTTCAGACCTCACTGTAGGTGTACCATCTCCCTGTTATGAAGCGGCCACTAATAATGAGAAGGAAGTTCAGTTTGATAGGCTAAAGTTAGTGCATTGGAGTTAGTGTGGTGTTAGTGCAGATTAGATTGTATGCAGCCCTGTATTGTCTCTCAGAAAGTGTCATTCAGTCTAAATCAGTGGTTTTCAAACCGTGGGTCACAGACACTCAGGTACTGGGTTGTAGTGGTCCCTGGTGCCACTGCCAAAAGCCTGGAAGACATGTAGTTGTTGGGTCACAGGCATAAATGATTTTTTTTTAACTGGGTCCTAGAAAAAAAAGTTTGAAAACCACTAGTCTAAATTACTTCCCCTTTATCAGCAAGGAAGCTCACTGTCTCTGGCTGTGTCTCAAGAGCTCTGGGCAAGCTCCAAAGCTTGTCTCTCTAACCAATAGAAATTGGTCCAGTACAAGCTATTACCTCACCCATGTTGTTCCTCTCTCTCATACATGCAAACCAAGACAGGGAGGGGTGTGTGCATGCTTGCATGCATGCGTGTGTGTGAGAGAGAGAGCACAAGCAGAAGGAGAATTTGACTTCATTATCTCACTGAAATTCACTGAGAAAAGGCCTACTATTGTAAACATGCTGGCACCTTGTGTGCTGGTTCTGACCTTCACCAATTATGGGTTTTTTTATTATTATTTCTTCAACACATTTGTAGTGTGTTTGTTTCCCTGCTCTACTTTGGCCCAGAAGGGGTTAACTGGGCCTGTTTGAGTAGCAGCCAAGGGGCTGCTGGGAGCCAGTCATGGACTGACTGCACAGTATAACAGGAAGCTGCAGGGGTAGCTCAGTTGGTTGGCCTGGGAAGCCCAGGGAGAAGGTTCTGGCTGGCTGGCTGGGGTAGTCAGCACCCTGGAGAGCTCACAGTGTGCCAATGGGAGCTGACCAGGAGTTGGGGGTCCTGGAGGCAGCTGGAAGGGGCAGAGATTCGGAGCAGGAGTCCTGAGGTGAGGGGCCTTGACAGAACCATGGCTGTGACTCTGGGATAACAGGCTAGAGCCAAAGGGGCAGATATCTGGAGCAGCAGTCCTGATGTGAGGGGCCTGGAGATGGTGGTGGTGGTGGCGCTGGGACACAGGCCAGAACTAGTCTACACAGAGGCCCATAGGTTAGGGTGTGCAAGAGGCTGGTGGCTGTGGGAGAAGTGGGCCAGGGAAAGGCCGGAGTGGCTGGAACGAGGTGATCGGTGCAGATGTTATTGTACAAAGAGTCTTAGGGCTAGGCCTTGAGAGGAAGGTGGGCCCGGGTCGCTCCCTGCTCCCCCAGTGTGCTAAGGGAGGTGTAACACTCATGGCCATTGACTTTTACTTAATGGCCAGGACCTACAAGTGGGACTTAAAAAGGACTTAGATGAAGGGCTGAGATCCTAGAAGTGGACCCTGAGAGCAGAGTTCAGCATGCAAGAGGTGGCAGAGAGACCACCTGGTGGGAACTGGTTGAGTAATTCCCCGAAACATCACCAGGAGGTACCCATCAGGTGAGTTGAGTGCTGTAACTGCCTACAACATCCTTTCAATATTTTCTGTGAGACTTGACCTTAGCTCTTCTGTGGCAAGAAACAGGGAGGCCTCCCCCACTAACTCCCTCTCTTTGACCTTGGGAAGAGAGTGAGAATGTGTTTATACAAGTGAAAGGAACACTGTTTAGAGTGGAACTCTCCCTTCATTTGTATTTACTGTAAGCATTTTAGTACAGCACAAATCCTCACTTGCTGTTCGGGCAGTGCCCAGCCACATAGGACCCTGCTCCTTAGGTGGTCCTTGGGCTCCAGTGCAATTGAGTACAATTCAAATACAAGTAATTGCTATTGGAATGAATAAAATTTTTACTCCTGTCATGTGACAGGAGATTAACAACCCAAGATTGTATGTGAAACTTATTGGCTATGTCTACATCACCAAAACTTAGTTTGAACTCACACTTCTAAGTTCAAACTAACCGTGTGTTTTAGTTTTAATTTGAACTAACTGACTTAGTTTGAACTTCTTAAGGTCGAACAAAGCGTTAGTCGTGGCCACATTGTGCCTAGTTTGAACTAAAGTGCATAAGTCTGGACTAACCGGGGTACTAACTAGTTCAAACTAAGCCTCCTTAGTCTGGAATAACTTGCCAGTGTAGACATACCCAGTTCCGTTACGACTATGCCTCATGTGCATTATATGACACTGTAGTGAGGAGAGCAGCCTCTTCAATGGGGAGTAGGTGTGTAAGGGCAGAAAATGACCTCAAATCTACCCTTCCAGCTTCGCAGCTGAGCCAGCGTGGCAGAAGAAATAGTCCGTTACTGTGGTAGACCATCAGCATGTTACTTTTCCTCTGGAGGAAAGAGGAAGGCCGGGAGGGAATTGTGTGGCTCAGGGACATAGGGCTAGTCTTCCCTGATTGTGGTAAGTTCACTGCCGTCAGATTGATCTTCCCAATCAACTGATCGGAGCTGTGAAGAATGCTCAGTTAATCAGGAAGTCAATCGCTGAAGACCATCCCGGCAACTGGAGGGCATTTCCGTTCAACTCAGAGCACTGAAGACACTGAGTAGGCGGTAGGCAGGCAAAGATATACACAAAGTATTAAGTACTTTGTTTATCTCCCTTCAGCTGCTGCCAAAATCCTGCTGTGGTGTAAACCTGCCCATGGTTGTATCCCTAGTCTGGTCCATGACATGGGGCAGCACAGCTACAAGCTGCCACTTGCCATCAGTCTGAGAGTAAACTTAGGTTAGCCTTTGGTTATAGTGCCTGATTCCAGTTGCTGTTGTGATTTTTATCTCACTTCACCAACATCTGATGGTTTACCTAAAGCCCTAGCTCCTATGTTCAAGTGATTACTTTCATCTTAAAAACTTTCTGGATCTCATGTTTGAGGAGAAAAGCTAGAATATATCAGCCGCATGTACCCTTAAATGCTCAAAAAGTGGAAGACAAATAAGAGGAACTCAAAATTACTTTTTAATTTTTGGGTTTTTTTTGAGCTAAGCAGATGATCTTTTGGGGTCTTGTTTTTGAACATTCAAAGTTGGTAGGAGTGCACTGTGAGTGAATAATTAGGCCCTTAACTTTGGAGATGAAAGCTGCTATACAATATCTATATGCATGTATACATATTTATGACAGTTTTACCTGTTTTCAGTATATGTGCTATGATATAAATGAATGTATTTTTGAAACTTTGGGATGATAATTGATCTTAACAACTGTTCTAGGATGATTTTTGTGGTAAGTTATTCTAGCCTTTGGTGGGGAGTGCTTGAACACTAAAAACTGCCTCTTGATGTCAGAAAATGAATTAAACTGGAAGAGAGAGGATTTGAAATTAACTCCATGTCTCTCATACACTGCAGCTACCTGTCCAGACTTGGAATCTAAGGGCATAGCTTCAAGGAGTTTAGTCTTTTAATGAACCATTTCTATTAAATGGAACAGACTGCAGTTGTTATGCTCTGCACAACAAGTGCAAAATACTCAGTTAGCTGTGTTGCACGTGTGAAGTACATTGTACGAGGAGTGAGGTAGCCTTGTGGTATGACTTTGCAGATACCTCAAATTACTGCATTTTTGGTATTTGCAGAATTTGTTTGAATTTTGAGGTCTTATTTACCTGTAATTGCTTTTAAGAGCAATCTGATTTTTAAAAAATATTTTTCTCTATTTGCATGCAGAACTGTGCTATGTATTTACAATAAATGTGTGCTGACCAAGTATCCTGATTTAGGTGTATTGTGTGCATACTGGGTTTTGTTTGTTTGTTTGTTTAATTCACATTTGTAAATTCTTCAGGGAGAGGCAATCTGTGTTTTCTATGGTATTGAGCAAATTGTCGTGCTTTACACATAATAAAAAAAGAAATAATTCTCTCTACTGCTATTCCTTCATGACACTCTATTTGTTGTTCTTCTGTCCCATTTCTCATCCTTTTTCCACTAGATTTTTTTCTTTTCCCCTTTCTACCTCTTTTCATTCTTTCTTAACTAGAATTCAAACTCAGTAACAAGGAAACTTTTGTTAAGTTTTCAAATACAGAAAAGGTGGCAGTGTTTGTTTTATGCAATCCCACTCAGTTTGTCCCTAGTTTCAGGCTACACTGCTATGATCTTATTATCCCTGACCGAGTTGATAGTGGTGATGCAGTGTTCCCCTGGAATGTTTGACAGTGTTGCTGTAGCTGTGCTAGGACCACAATACAGATAACTAATAGTGTGTGCATGTACACCTCTGTGGGGAGGGCCATTTGTGACAGACTGCAGAACTGTGGTGGCAGGGGGCCCTGTGCTGGGAGCAGCAGCGAAGAGTTGTGTACATGCTTAGTCCACTCCTTATTCCTCCTTTGCACACCACATTAGGCATCAGCATAAGTGAAGCATCCATCTCTGTCTCATGGACAGGGCTACTGCTCAGGGAGGATAGGTGGAAACAAAGCCAAGAGCTGGCTGGCTGAACTGTCTGTGCAGCTGCTTAAAACTGTTCCTGGTGATTCCACACAGTAGCAGCTGGGAGAATCTGAAGTTCCCACCCTACATTGTTCCCTCTCACCACCAGGCATGATAGGCATTAGCAGGGAGGAAGACTGGATCACAAGCAGAGGGGGAGAGACTCTGTAGCAAGTGCTCCTTTTCTAGCACCTTTTGAACCCCCAAATCCTCTTCAGTGGAACAGAAGAGAAGGGAGGGCCATGCTCCCTCACTGCTGCAAGCCAAGAGGAAAGGAAGCAGTGCTGGTCTTGAAAAGAGGATCAGAGAAAAAGATTCCCTGTTGCTGTACTTTCCTTTTATCTCAGCAAGTAGATGGAGGGAGAAAAGCCCCCAGTGTCTGCAGAAAGAACAGTGTGGACCTGAAGATGTGAATCTCAGCAGGACTTGTGTTGACTTTAGGTGAGGTGTGTAATTGTGAGGGTAGGCAAGACTGTGTTTTGAGTGGGAGTGCACAAGTGTTGTTTTACACACATGAAGTTTAATTAAAAGTTAAGTGATGGGACAGATGATGACATATGAGGTGGCCCTAGATGAACCAGCCCTGTGAAGTAGTATTTTTTGTAGCACTATGGCAGATGGGTCTAGGGCTGTCCATTACTATAGGCCTGCACCCCCCTTTAAGGAGTAAGACCCACTAAATCTAGGCTACAGTTGATCTCTGGGGAGAACAAATGGGAGGGGGGAAGCAATAGGAGTGAGGTCAAAGGTAAAAATATCAGGGAACCAGAAGGGGACACCAAGCAGAGAAACACAAAGAGAAAGCCTTTGCCCTCTGCTTCTCAAAGGTATCTAGGGAGTCAGTGGGTATTGCTCTGAGAAACTCTGTCCAGGAACATGACTGAACAACAGCACAGAAATAGACCCATAGTCAAAGAGCAGCCCGTACATCCAGCTTCCTCCTCTTGGAACGATGACCATCTTGGGGGGCCATCTTGGCCAGTGCCATGAGGTGGCTGGCAAGGAAGTCCTGCAGCTTTGAGGGTACACAAATGGAGTGTGCATAGATGAAGAGGTGTGGGGTAAGTGCAGCAAGAACCTCAATAAAAGGTTCTGAGGGAACCAGAAGAGGGGTTGCCATCCGGCACAACACACATAGAGGTGCACCGGGTTCTCCCTCTCACCGCAAAAGGAGTCAAGTGTGAGGGATTGTTTGTGCGCCACATCAGATACATGCCCATGCTCACAGTTCCACGGAGGAGGGGCCAATTAATGGAACCATAGTGGAGCAAAGGCTGACCTGACCCACCAGCATTCCTCGCCTTTCTGGTGTGGCAACAGTTTCTTGCCTCTTAGTGTCAGGGTGGGACGCTGGAGCAAGAAAATGGATGGTATGAATCATGATTATGTACAGATGTGCTCTGGGATTGTGTAGCTGGCTCTGGGAGCATATCAGGCAGCTGGGAAGAGAAGTGAGAGGCGAGGCTGACGGCATCTCCTAGAATGCACAATAAGGCTGAGTACTGGGGGGCGGGGGGGCAAGAATTGCCTGCCTGAACATCAGGAGAACACTCCCGTTCCTGAGTGACATGGGTCTGGGCTGAGGACATCCCAGGACACACAGTAGAATTCCCTGGTCACCTCTTCCATGCCCAGAGATTTGTTGGTGGGCATCAGACAGAGAGCTTCTTACAACTCAGCCGGAGAGAGAGGGTGCTCTAATCTTCTCTTGGTCACCCTTGCTGACTGTAAGGAGTTCATTCCACAGAACCCCACAGCCATCCTTGTCAGTTGGATTAAGGGAGAAGAGGGTGTCATAGATGATCCCTGGCCCTTCCCTATATCTCTGCTAGATTCATGAGATGGGTGCTGTTCTCCACCAGAAGACAGGTGATAAGCTTTTTGGTACCCTGCTTTTTCTCCAGGCATAGGGAGAAGTAGATGCAATCCATCTTCTAAGGAAGCTGGATGCTGCATCAAACAAAGGTGCTGGGCCTGACGGTAACAGAAGGTTTAGAGCATGTCCTGTTTCTCCTGACACTCTCTGCAGAGGGATGGATCCCTGAGACAAGAGATCAGGCACCTTTCCAGCTCTAAAACCTCCTGCTCCAGTATTATTGCATTCCTCCTCCAGCTGGAACCCTGGGCCCTCTGAAGTGGTTCGAAAAAGAGAAAGATTTCAGAATAGAGAAGCAGGCAGTAGTGTTGTAAATCCCTTACATATTTCTGAAAGTCTGGGCATGCATCCAAGACTCCACTGCCTTAGCCATGACAGCTTTCTTCAAGAAAAGAGGAAGAAGACAGCTATAATATGTCTGACCTTATTCCAGCCAGCAGTTTTACTAGCAATAAGCACTGTTTCTTTGGAGAAGAAGGGTGTTTTTTAAAAATATTTTTTTTCTGGAAGTCTCTGTTTTTGTACCTCAGATCCTTCCTTCCCATCTTGATTCCTATCATAAGGAACTAGTAAGGTTCCTCAACACTATCATAAGAGAGAGTTTTTGCCATGTATCAGTAAGAAAGGGAACTGTGCCTGATGTATTTCACTGGGTAGAAAAGCAGATGTCTGTGGACTGCCAGAGGAATCACTGACTGATTCTTCTGCAGTTTGGGCTCGGGGAACTGAAACAAGATAAGACAAAGCAGTTATTGCTGATATTGTGCCAGATCCTGAGTATTGCTGAGCACTTGCAGCTTGCATTGCAGTCAATAGGCCATCTCAAAGGCAATTATAGGAACTTTGTACCTCTCAGAATTTGTGCCTAGTGCATTTGTTTCCTGTGCTCTTCATTTGATTTCCCTCCTTTCATACTGAACATGAGGAACAAACAAGAGTGAACTGCTTGAGAGGAAGCTGGCTATGTCTTTTTTTGTGTTGCATTTCACCTCTTTGTTTTTGGTTGGCTGCAAAACCCAAAAACTAAGTACAATTTAAATGATTTTCTTGGGGGAGGGAGGGGGCGCTGAGAACAATGTGCACCATCTAGTGGCTTAGTATAGAACTGTAATTTTGAAGAACGGTAAGAAAGGACTGCGAAACCAGGCTACTGCAACTGTCACAATTAACTTCAGAGACTTTGGGGTTTCTACAGCTTCTATATGGATGATCAAGAAATATCAGAATAGATGCAGTATGTGACCACAGGCACAGATATGGGGATTGTTAGCTACCCATCAATATTAAATACACATGAAGTTAACCCAATGTTAGAAAAACTCATTTGGTTGTCCTGCATAGATTTAATTTGATGAGCACTGTAGTTGTTTCGTGAACACACATCCATTCCCAACTTGTACTTTCTGTTATAGATGGGGCTGTATGAATTTGTGATGATTTTTGTGAAATTTTCCAGTTTTGTTTTATTCATTTACATGCCTGAAATTTTAAGTTTTCATGGAAATTTTTCAAAAATGTTAAATGACTTTGAAAAATGTGTGATCATTTTAGTTTTGTATGTTGCTATAATGAACACAGATTTGATCAGAAGTAGGCCTGCTTGATATCCAGTTTGGTTAAGCAGAACTCAGTTTTGAACTTCAATTCACAATGAAATGGAAATCTGTTCATATGTTGCATATATTGAATTTCTTTGCAAGTAGTCCACACCATTATACTCCTAACTCTCAAGGACAAAGTTGCTTTTCATTTTGGGCTAAATTTGGTCAGTAGTTTTTCAGTTACAGTAAACAAGCATAAAATATAATTACTCTAAATTTTAAGTAACTTCTTTGTTTATTTTGATAAACTTCATATTTGCCACAACTTTAATTTTTAACAAGCAATGTACAATATGCCAATCTGGGGAGAAAACAGTTACGTATGTTAAAGCATTAGCAATTGAAGTTTCGAGTTTGTGCATACATGTAACAGATACCTTAAGTTACTAATTTTAGGGAAATACTGTGCATGCCCAACAATAATATAGTTGAGTGAATCACCATGTAGATTGGTTTCTATACATTTAGCTCTTTATTTGCTTGTGAATTATCTACAGACATTAATGTTTATGAATGAGTTCATTATTTAAAATTATTCATGAATGATTTTGAGTGGACATACAGCAACCTGTATTTAGCTGAGAAACATTTGCCACTGCTCTTTCTTCAAGTAATAGCTATCTATTGTTTGATATTTACACTGTGTGATTCCTCATTTACGAAACATGAATCCCAAACCCACAGTGAGCTTTCAAAATGGCAATGCAAAGCTTCCAGTATGAATGGTACTATGAATGTATATTTGCCTGAGTGTTCGTGAAACTTTCTTACACTGTTATACATAGAAAGCAAATAAAAAGGGGTGCAAATATTGTCAAAGTGGATTTGTATTTTTTATTCAAACAAATGGCCTCAAATTATTGCCATGTGCAGATCCACTTAGTAAATAATTCATGCAGGCTTTGAGTAAGTTAGCTATTGTGCTGAACCTTTCAAATATCTTCCCCAAAGCTTGATGAAGTGCCTTTGGGTCAGTCTCTTTTCCCTGCTCAGAGAGCCCGTCTTTCTGATGGGTTCTGAGAGAACTGCCACCTGACCCACTGCCTCCAACTGCTGTTTCTTCTTGGGGGAATTTAATTTTGCATTTCTTAATTTATGTGTAAGGCCAGGTATACCCTACAGACCTGTTGGTATAATGGAGTTGCTCAGGGATGTAAAAAATCCACACTCCTGAGTGATGTAGTTATATTCATCTTAATCCCTCATATAGACAGCACTTATGTTGGCAGAAGAGTTTCTCCCATCCACAGAGCTACCACCTCTCATGGAGATGGATTAACTACACAATGGGAAGACTGTCTCCTATCCACACAGGAGTGTCTCTACTTAAGTGCTAGAGCAACCAGCTGCATCAGTGCAGCTGTGCCAATGCAGTGTTTTTATAGTAGACCAGCCCTAACATCTCACTCTGAACATTGCATTCTACAGCTAGCACATTTTCAAAACTTGCATTTATTGTCCATTTTTGCATGGAAGCAAACTGTTGGGCCAGATTGACTCAGACTGGCACAGAGAGATGCCATGTACAAGAGCACTGGGAGCTGCTGTTCGCAGCACTATCAGTCCTCTAAGGAATTTCAAGGAAGGAAGTTTCAAGCTCTATGTAAGGTACCGGCTTGTCCCTAGACCACAAAGGACCCACCGCCACATCCAGCATCTCTTTCAGTGAAAAGTTTTATTTTGCAAACACAGGAAAACAATAAAAATGGTTCCTCAGCTGCTCTGCACTATAACTCCCAGGAGATTTTCCCCTTGCCTTTCTCAGTTCCTCATGCTTCAGGGCTGACTCAGGATTCTTCCTGGCTTTTCTAATTGAGCATCGCCTCCCAGGGCTCCTGGAGGCACTTTTCCCCTCAGGTTCAAACTCCCTCCCCTAGCAGGGGATTCTGACAGCTTCTACCAGGGAATTTACTATCACTGTAGTTCCTAGCCCCCATCCTTACTGACAACCTTGCTCTTTGGGGGGAACATCCATCCCCTCCTTGGATTTGCTGGCCCAGGTCTCTGACCATTAACGGGGCAGGCCATCCTTTTACATGCTGCCATGGTATTTATAGGAACTCCACCTGTAAAGGCTGCAGTAGGGATGTGTTAAATCAGTGAAATCACACGGGTGCCCTGGCCACAGCATCTTCTGAGTCAGAACCGCTTACTTGATGGACTGTGTTGCCTGAATGTGGGCTGTCCACAAGAGGAATTTGTGGCTTTCTTGTGCCACTGAAATTTGCCCTGATGGACTTTTGACTATCGGGGACCTTCAGTAATTCAAACAGTATTTAGGCAATCAAGGCACATCAGCGTAAGCATGAGAGTAAATGCATATCCATGACCCACTCAGTGTTCTTGAGCACACGGAGTTTTGTCCACTCAGAAATTGTATCAGGTTTTCTTTTATGGTATACCTTTTCTGTGGGAGGAAGTCAGTCATCACTGGATTTCTTCCACTCCCTTTGCTATGATTTTGTTGCTGATGGACTAGACTGTGGATGGAAGAAATAGCAGCACTGGGTTTCTCTGAAGAAAACCTGTTACTAGGAACTAGGAGGTAAGTGGAGACCAGGGTTGAAACTATGGAACTGAGAGTTAACAGGACTCAGGGCTTGTCTCTGATGACAGCAAATTTGCCATCTATAACGCCCACTCCGTCGATTGGCGCATCGGTGCATTAACTCCAGTCCCTGAACTGGAGTAGAGTGAGTCAAAGGGATGGCATTTACCTTTGACTCAGCACAGTTGACTTGTAGGATGTTAGAAAGTCAAAGGATCTTCCTTTAAGTAACCTGCGTATCTCCCTTTGACTGTTACCAGAAATGGCAAGCACTGTAGACTAGGGCTCAGTGAGAGAAGACTTACGTAGGTTAGCTTTTGTGTAGAAACTTTCTAGTCACTGTGTGGCTAGGAGTGGATCTGATAGGGATTGATGAGAAGCCAAAAATTAGAGTTTATAGCTTGTTTGGGTCTGAAAAGTGTGTTTCAGGGAATAGTAGAGTGACCTCTGAAGTCAGTGAATCTTATTAGAATCATGGAATCATAGGGTTGGAAGGGACCTCATGAGGTCATTTAGTCCAAGCCCCTGCTAAAAGCAGGACCACTCCCACTAAATCATCTGAGCCAGGGTTTTGTCTAACTGGGCCTTAAACATTTCCAAAGATGGAGATTCCACCACCATTCTCAGACAGTGGTAGAGTCAAGAATACTGTAGACATTGGAAAGAGATCTACTGAGAGCAAGCATTTGGTCATCAGTTGACAGGCACTGGTATGAGGAGTCTGCTTTTTATTCAATGGTACTAGAAGAGGGAATGCTTTTCCTCAAACAGCTGTCATGAAGGATCCACTAGCCTCTCATGTGAAAACACAGTATTTCTTTCTGGTGCTCTGGTGGTTTTGCTGTGGCTTCATCTCATCAGGGACCATTCATCATTTCTTCCATGCTGAAGTTTTATTGTGGAAAATGTTGCACATGAGTGTTTCATCATAAGACTATTAGTTGTGACGAGATGTCATCCCTAGTAATATATATGTTGGGCTGCAATTTAGAGATCATAAATCCAGACCTGAGTGTGTATACAGCATGTGCTACTGGAGGCAAAACATCACTGGTGTATTATTGCATAGTTCATTGTTATGGACAAAATGTTGCCTGATGAACTGTCTGCCTCCTAGACGTTGTGGACTCAGGTAAGAGTTTTTGGCAGTGCAGGTGAGCCATCAGCAGGTGTTATGTGTAAGTAGAGAAAAGCAGCAGCAGAAGAAAAGTTCATGGATCCCAAAAGAGTCATTCTTAACATTCCCATAACCATGTACATTAAATCTTACTACTGCACTTCATGGTGAGAAGTTTGGTACATTTCTGTACCATTGCATCCCAAAAGATGTTGTGGCAGGTGGCTGCACTGAACAATGTCTCTTTAAGAAGTGCAAGTACACTGTCATTTCCTGAACAGTGTATGGCTCTGACAATGTGAACATATAGAGTCACAGAAGCTAGCAAGTACTGGAATGTAAACTTGGCATCCTTCTGCTGTACCTGGGCAGTGTAGATGTGAGTCCAGGTAGATAACTTAATTTTATTATTTATGTGAGACCCAAAAGTATGTGAAGACCTTTTCGAACGTAGGGGTAAAACAGCTAGCGCAAGGATTATCACCACTTAAATTTCCTCTAAATCTCTGTGCACAGGGGTAAATATCTGCCATATAAGAAGACAGGTTGCTACCCAGAAGAAGTCACATTCACAGCACTTGCTTTCCCTGGGAGTTATAAGTGCTTAAAATCAAATCACCTATTTAGGTGCTTAATTATGGATTTGGGGGTTGGGGTTTTTTAGTCATTCGTTTTTTAAAATATTTAGCCAAAGGAGGGAGGTTTTTTGTTTGTTTGTTTTTTTTTAATTGAAAATGTACTGGGCAAATCTTGCTGGTATTATTGCAAAGAGCGAACCAAAATAATTAACACCCATTGGTAACTTACTTAAATGCTATTGTTTATATCTTAATTAAAAGAGAATGTTATTAAATAGCATACCTAACATGCTTTGGGTGACACCTACAACTTTAATATTCCCAGATGCTGCAATTCAATGTTAGATTAGATTGAATTGAGGGGACAAATTGAGAGGTGAAGTTACGTTGGTTAATTCCAACCTCAGCTGAATGAGAACCTGTACTGCAAACATAGTTCTCATTGAGTGCCTCCATCTTGTGTACGAGAGTTAACAAGGGCCTTTCTGTGTTAAAAGTGGGCTGGTAATGATGTAGAGGTCACTGAATTGTGGAAGGACTATTGAGTCATTAGCTGAACTGATAGCTATTCTCTGATGTGTTGCTGGAGATTGTAGCGAGTGACTTCAACAACTTTGTGAATAGGGACTTCTCTTCGTCAACTTGGGATCTGATGCAATTAGTATTGGACTGTCCTGAGTGGTTTTTGGCTAAGCTCACATAGCCAGTCGCACTCTCTAGTTGATCTGCTGTAATAGTGGGGGGGGGGAGTTCACAAATATTTGCTCAAGTTTGAAGTAGCTCATTAGTTTGACCACATCTACATGAGAACAAAGGTCTTTGTTATTCACTGTTTCTCATTGATTTTAGTGCTGGTTGAATTTTCATGCATTCTCTGATTATCACAAGATACCATGGGATGAAATCCTAGCTCCATTGAAGTCAATGAGAAAACTCCCATTGACTTCAGACATTACTGGAACTAGACAGGTACACCAGGGGCTTTACATAATCAGTCATGCACCACCAGTAATAAATAGTTCCAGAGGGGCAGCCATGTTAGTCTAGTTCAGTAAAATAAACAAAGAGTCTTGTGGCACTTAAATGCTAACAAATTTATTTATTCCATGAGCTTTCGTGGGAGAAAATCACACTTCGTCAGGTGCTTTGACGATAGGGGAACATACAGAATGGGAGCAAATAAATGCAGGGAGTGTAAGTCATGGAAATAGGTCACACTGTAACAGCAAATCAAAACAATTGTAAAGATTCAAGCACTGAGGAACAGCATATAGAGAAGATGAGGTCAAATCACCTGTAGTAATGAGAGAAAAATCCAGTGTCCCCCTTTAAGTCTTGAGACAATGCAACCAAATTTGTAAATAAATTCAATCTCAGAAGCTTCTCTTTGAAGCCTTGATCTAGTACTCATCTATGTGAGCACAGCAGTTAACGAATCATTAATGGAGTGATCACAAAGATTGAAATGCTGATTTCTGATGTGATTTCTGATTTCAGATTTGTGCCCATTTATTCCTTTGCTCAGAGACTGTCCTGTTTGTCCAATATATAAAGCAAAGGAGTATTTCTTACACATGATGGCATAAATCTCATTGGTAGATGAGCAAGTGAATGAGCCTTTGATGGAGTAGCTGGTTTTATTAGGTCCTGTAATAGTGTCTTTTGTGCAGATATGTGGGCAAAGTTGGCAGCATGGTTTGTTGCAGGGATATGTGCCTGCTTTAATGGTTCTGTTGTTAGGTCTGCAATTGCTGGTTAGTATCTGCTTAAAGTTGGGGTTAATCTATAAGCAAGGAGAGGTCTGTCTCCCAAGGGTTGAGAGAGAGAGGGATCATCTTGTAAAACAGGCTGTAGATCCCTGAGGATGTGCTGTAGAGGTCTGACTTGGGGACTATAGGTAATGACCAGAGACATTCTGTTTTCTTTTTTGGGCTTCTCCGGTAGTAGTTGACTTCGGGGTATCTGCCTGGCTCTGTCAATCCATTTCTTCACTTCCACATCTGGGTACTGTAGTTTTAAGGGTGGTTGTTATTGATCCTAAAGGTGTCTGTCTCTGTCTGAGGGATCAGAGCAAATGCAGTTATGTCTTAGGACTTAGCAACAGACAGTGGATCATGTGGTGTGTTTTGGATGAAAGCCCGAGGGATGTAGGTAACTATACCGATGAGTAGGTTTTTGGTATAGGGTAGTACTTATGTGTCCCTCCCTAATTTGTACTGTGGTGTCCAGAAAGTGGATCTCCTGTGTGGAGTGTTCCAGGCTAAGTTTAACAGTGGAACGGAAATTGTTGAAATCTTCAAGAGCATCCCTCCCATGGGTCCAGATGATGAAGATGTCGTCAGTTTTGCATGATTAGAGGAGAGGTGGTTTGGGATGAGATTTGAGGAAATGTTGTTGTAAGTCGGCCATAAAAGTGTTCGCATATTGCGGGGCCATGCGGATACCCATAGTAGTGCTGCTGACTTGCAGGTATAAATTATTCTCAAATCTCAAATGGTTGTGGGTGAGTACAAAGTCACAAAGTTCAGCCATGAAGTGTGCTGTAGCATCTTCTGAGATGCTTCATCTAATAGCTTGTAATCGATCCTTATGTGAGACATTGGTGTAAAGAGCTTCTACACCCATAGTGGCCACGATGGTATTTTCTGGAAGTTCACCAATGGATTGGGTTTTTCTCAGGAGATCTGTGGTGTCTTGAAGATAACTAGGAGTGTTGATAGCATAGGGTCAGCATTTCAATCTTTGTGGTCACTCCATTAATAATTTGCTAATTGCTCTGCTCAGACAGATGACTGCTAGATCAAGGCTTCAAAAAGAAGCTGCTGAGGTTGAATTTATTTGCAAATTCGCTTGCATTGCCTCAAGACTTAATGGGGACACTGTATTTTTCTCTCATTACTACAGGTGATTTGACCTCATCTTCTTCTGCATGCTGTTCCCCAGTGTTTGAATCTTTACAACTGTTTTGATTTGCTGTTACAGTGTGAATTTCAAAAGGGATAGCCATGTTAGTCTAGTCCAGTAAAAAAACAACAAGGAGTTGTGTGGCACTTTAACAGATTTATTTTTTGCGTGAGCTTTCATGGGATCTTCTCCCACGAAAGCTCATGCAAAAAATAAATCTGTTAGTCTTAAACTGCCACACAACTCCTTGTTGTTTCACTACAGTGTGACCTGTTCTCATGACTTATACTCCCCTGCATTTATTTCCTCTCATTCTGTACATTCCCCCCCTTCAAAGCACCTGACAGTGTGATTTTTCTCCCATGAAAGCTCATGGAATAAATAAGTTTGTTAGTCTTTAAGTGCCACAGTGTAAGTAAGAAACAGTTAACATTCAAAGTGACAGTTCAGAGAAAACTCCTAGGCTGGTATTTTTCTGTATAAATTCTTTGTTGAATAAAAACAAATAGCAAGTAAGTTAGTGGAAAAGTCTTTGTAAATGATCTGTGAACAGAAGAGCAGGCTAATGGTATCCGGTAATTTATTCATAACAAATAATGCAGTCAGCCGTACTCTTGATCTTGTTTTGAAGTCAGGGGGATGGATTTTATTTCCTTGTCCTGAGATACCTGCAAACTCAAAAATACAGGAGACTGTGGTTATCTGACCTATTGGACTGAAGGATCTACTTTATTTGTCTGCTCCCCAGAGCTGACAAAATTCTTTGGATTCAAGTTAGTCAGGAAGTGAATATTACCCAGTCCAGGGACCACAATATTGACATCCTGAAAAGGCATTATCTTCCTGTTGGCCACTCTTATTGACCTAGTGACCATTAAAATCTCTCTTGTCCTACTGCATCTTCACAGATCATGATGGTATATTGATGATGACCTGTAACACATGACAAGCATGAGTGGGACATATAGTGTTTTGAAGTACTGTGCTGCGTCTGTGCAGTCAGTGAAGAAAAGTTTCTTTACCACCACTATAATACCTGCAAATTCCCAATCAAATGAGCTCCTATAGGCAGTGAATAATCTAGTTTTCTAATTTGTTTATGTCAAGAACCAGAGTCACTTTAATTTTTGAGGGGACTTTAGCAGATGAGTGTTCAGATTCAGACTTTGTTGTCAGACCTTTTGAAAGCTAAGGAGGGGTTAAACAAAGGAGATATGTGCACTTTTGTGTCTGTCTGTCACAGCTCTGCTCCTTTAGTGGAAGCAGGAAGATCCCCACTGTAGTCCTCTCTGACTTGGGGCATGCCACTTTTGTTGTTTCAGCCTCCTCATTTTTTGATATTGAGATGAGGACCAACCAGGCAGTGGACAGCAGAGTGGGTGTAGCAAGAGGAGTTTGTTCATGGCTGGGGAGTTTCACGGGCCTATCAGAGATAGGTGGTTGAGATTTAATCTGAACAAAACTGGATTGGAGAAGCAGTGCAAAGTAGAGCCCTGTGAGGATACAGATATGTGGATCTGCATCCAATCTGCATCTGCAAGAAATGGTCTGTAGGTATCTGCCAATGTGGATATAATGCAGGTTATCTGTTAGATATGCATGTATTTGCATGGCTCTAGCCCTGCGCAGATAAAAATATGTTGGCTTGTATCCAATCTGCATCTGCAAGAAATAGTCTGTGGATATCCACGTTGTATCCATGCATGCGGATATCTGCGGATATAATTCGGATATCTGCAGATTTGCAGGGCTCTAGTGCAAAGCATGGGCAGATGTGTACTGAGGTAGTATGCCTGCTATGACACAGGTTCAAAGATTGGATGGGGCTCTTGGTTCCCTGCTACTTCTGGATAGCCATGTAGCTGCACTGACCAAGTGTGTTTTTCCTCCAGGAGTCTATGGCTATATAGTAGTATCCTTCCTTTTTGCATGTAGGCATTGCCACAGTTATCTATGCCTTTTGTCATCCCAAATTTTGCTTACTCTAATGCAGTGGTTCCCTTTTTAACATCTAAAAATTTTGTGGAACCCCAAATGATAATAGTTGTTATCTGGGACTGACTGCAGGCAGCAGTGCTGCAGAAGGTCAGTAGAGGACCTGGCCCCTGCCTGCTCCCAAGGGGTGGGAACATGTGGCTGCTCACAGCAGGCAAATACAATGCATTTAGAGCAGAGGTGTTATACTCATCCAGTGTGACGGGCCACACTGTCATGGGCCATGTGGCTGCATGGGCTCCCCAACCCTTTCCCCTTCCATGTTCAGAGGACATGGGTTCTCCTTCCCCCTCCCCAACTCTGCAGGCTCTCCCATACCTTCCATTTCCCCTGCTCTGTGGTTCCCCCTTCCCCATGCTGGCTCCCTGACCCCTCCTACCCCTCCCATTTCCACTTCCCCTACCTCATGGTGGCAGGCAAAAAAATCAGTCTCAGTCTCAGGTAGCCAGGCTGGGCTCCTGCCTCTCCACCTTCTGCCCATCGCTGTCATTCATTCAGAATGCTGGCCTTTGATTGGCTTGTTCCCACATGGGCCCCAGCCACGTTTTCCTTTTTTATTTGTGATTTGTACAATGTGCTGTCAATCAAATTAGCAGGCTGACTGACAATTGGGGAGGAGGCAGTGCGTTGGCTCTCCAGAGCTGGCCTACTGTGCTGTGACTGAGATTCTGATTGGTTGGCAGACCACAGCAGAGCTGAGCTGGGATTGGCTGGAGCACTTCCTTTGTTTCCCTGTTCTGTGACTTAGGTCATGTGAGTGAGTCAGAAACACACCTTGCCCTGCTGAGCCTGTCGTTGCAGTTTGCTGCTGTAGTCAGCTTCCAGGCACAGCCCCAGGCAGCACTCCATGGGCTAGGTCTGGCCCCACGGGCCCTAAGTTTGGCCCCCCTGATTTAGATCCCTCTCCAACATGGATTGCTGGCCAGCAGTGGCTGGGGCTGGATGTATTCATGGACCCCTTGCAATAACTCCGCAGACTGCCAGGGGTCTTTAGTGGGGTCTTTTGCAAGTATCTCATTCTACAATTATCTCTACTCATTTTCATGTTATTTTCTGATGTAATTCAAGTTTGGTGCCCAGCTACCAGAGAAATGGCTACTCACCCCCTTGAGGCCAGCTGAAGCTCCTGGGTTGACTATCCAGTAAATGAATTGGGAAGGAGCTGTTGACAAGGTGTTCTTAGTGAAGACCCCTGGAACTAACCTTTGCTCTTGATCCAAAGGAGCCTGAGTTAATAGGTCTTAGGCTCCAAGAGCTTTCAAAAGAGGGAAGGTTAGAAGAGGTGGTATCTGCTTTTTATCTAACCTTTATAAGTCCTTTTGGTTATTTTTAAGACACATACTACCTTGGTATCTAAGCATATTTCTTAAATAACTAGACTCCTCCGCCCCTCCTTTTTTTAACTTAGTGGTCTTTTCCCCCTTTCTTTTAACTTGACTAGTTTGTTTAATAAAGTTGAGAATTCTTGCACAGGGCTTTATAAACATGTGTTATTAGATTTTAAATCTGTTTTGAAAGTGCCTCTATCCTACTCCTTCCTAGTAAAGTGACCTTTTTAAATGGAGGGAAGTGGGTTTAGATGACAGTCATGATAAATGCGGTCATGTTCACTCAATAAAATAAGGCCCAGTGCATTTGAGGATAAATCAGTGAAATGTACAGCCCCACCTGTCTGTCTCCATCATTCATTTCCACTGTCACTTTCACAGTGGCTGATGGATCACAGTTGCTGTAAAATTAGACAGCCTTTAATCTCATTTCATCCTGATTAGCTTCTCTTTACCCTTTCCCTCTAACTCACTGACTGACACGCTAAAAACTCACACTGGGCTGTGTTCGAGCATGGCATACAAACTTCTCTTCAAATACCTTTTCCATGGGGCAGGTAGGGGTTCACCTGAGCTGAAATCTAAAAATGAGAAAATCTGAGATTTTTATTATTAAAATAAAATCAGCAAACAAAGGGACAGATATAAAATAGATGAGAGTGTTCAGTCTGTATGGCCAGAACATGAGGGTCAAATTCTGCCCCAGATATACCCTTGTAACATTAATGATAGTGCACTAATGATATTGGAACCTAAATTTTTTTTGGTTTGTCCCACCCATAAGTTTTGATTATATAGTATGAAAAGTTGGGCTGTGTGTAAAACTAAGAAACCTCTTTTTAAAAGGTTACATTTTAGAACTGGAGAGTTTTTTCTCTTTTAAAGGGCGTTTTTAGAGCTATAAAATCTGCTTATTCCCATATTTTTCTTCATCACTAGTTCAGAATTATGAGAAACACTAAAAATGGTTAGATGTTAAGAATGCAGTTTTGGGGATTTTGCAATTTCACTGCAGAGGTTCCTTTCAGATACTGTTCTTCTGCCTCCCTGGAAGCTTGCAGAGCACGATATCACAAGTAAGATTCATGTAGTGCTGAACACAAAGTGTTGTCATAATGTTACAGGAAACTAAAGACATGGCAAAATTATGTAGACTCATGCCATACCTCTTCCCTCAGGGTCCTATCCTGCAGTCCTTACTCAGGCAAACTTCCCAATTAGTAGTTCTACTGGGCAACAACTAAAGGTTTAGGCCATTAAGGTCCAATCCTGCACCATTTAGGACAGTGAGAATTTTGCCATTTAGTTCAGCAGGAGCAGCTTAGGGTTTAGTTCTCCGATAAGTTCTCTGATAAGCAAGTGACTCTTTTTAGTGGATGGGAGTGGTTGAAAAATATATAATTTCTTCCTTTGTTGATCCTCTTTGTACCAGCGTGAGGAATAAACAAACAAAGTAATGCAAACACAAAGGGCAATAACTTTGCGTGTTGTGCCATGTGCATTTCATTTGGAATAGGGCTATGGATGGTAAATGGAATAGGGCTGTGAACTGTAGACGAAAGGTGTTACAAGAATGGACTAAAAGAAAACATGGGAAGGGCTTTGTTATGGGTGCAGGTCTTTGGCCACATGCTAATTTTATACGGTAACAGAATAGCTGTATGGATAATAGTTGATGGCTCAGCTTTCTGGGGCTGGAGAATCACTTATTGGCAACTGGGGGGAAGAAATGCTATTATCCAATGGATGCAACCATTTCATCTTGCAATGTAAGGTACATGGAAAATATGGCAAAGGTTCAGTTTATATATACTGCAGTCAGTACATAAAATGTAGTGACAGATTTAAAGAATGGGGAAAATACAATTTGTATTTGGGAGAAGCACTGCATTCACCAGTAAAATACCAAAATGTCTGATATTTCAATATGCTAGCAACCTATATATAGTAAAGAGCTTTATAGAGTATCTTCATGTTGGTAAACAATTTACCAATAGCAAATAACCTTAATTAATGTATTTCCACTAAACCAGACTGCCTAATTTAATAATTGCTTCACTTATATGGCTTGTAAGAGCATAGACGATGAAAATAATATTCAACCTTTACTAGAAACTAAAATGTACCTTGCTTATTTGTCAATGACGTGCAAAAACTTCAGTAAGGAGCTTTAATGAGCCCACTTGATCTTTAAGAAAATGTGTCCTAAATAACAAACCTATGCATATTTCTTCTTATTATTATTTGCATATGCTGTACTGCACAACTGCATTTTGAGGAAAAATAAAAGATCATAAAACAAATGAAATGAGAGATATATCACCCAAAATAATCCAAGTGTGAGATAGGCTGCTGGTGCTTTTTTTTTTTTTTTGGCATTGGCAGAAGAGCACAAAGTAAGAGCTGGCCCTGAGTCATATTGATTTCCCACTGCACTGGTTTCCTAAGTGCTCCGTTGATCCGTGTCAAGCAATAAGTTCCCTGCCTGTACATGCACGTCACCTCTCCATTTGTCCTCACCTAGATTTAAGGTGCCCATATGATGAGCTGAACAAGGACATCATTTTTCCTACTGGTGTCACTGGGCCAAAACTACTGCATGTGGTGCGATCACTAATCCCATATACACTTACATTTACCATATGATGTTACAGTAGTATTGTATAGCACAGATCACTACATATTATCATATATGAGCAGTCTGGTTTTGTACCTTAGCTCGTACTATGGAAAATAAAAAGAAAAACAGAGTCTGATGGGTCTGTAATAACAATCCTACCAACACCTCCAAAAAAGGATATTGCAAACCTAATATCACAGTTTTGATCTTTGTTAATGAAGGGCTTCTTGATTAGATGAATAGGAAATGTGTGGTTGTGCTGCTAATGACATTGTACAGGAAATTAAGCATGTACATTTGGAGAAAGCATTAAATCAGCAGGACTTTAATTTAAAAACTTAAAACTGTATGGAAATGCAGCTTGTTCATTGCTGTGTAATAGGAAGCTACTGAACACACTGATTCTTGCTGTGGAAGCATTGCCAACAGAACAAAGCTGGGATGAGGGTATTTAATGTGTCCTAGTATAGTCTGTCTGATTTGCAGAGAAATATCAGACATTGTGACCCATTTTAGTGTGTCTCTTATTTTTTAGTGTCCATACATGTCAGCTAGACAGGTGTGGGCAGACTTAGTAATCATAATTCATGTAACCTGGTTATTCTTCAGTAATTTGCAGAATAGCTTTATGTAAATTGGGCTTTGGCCACTGCTAATTCACATGGCATACATATTTGGAGCAATGCATTGCCTAGGCATCCAGTTCCAGATTTTGCAGAGTCACATAGAATCATAGAAGACTGGACAGGTCCAGGGAACTGGAAAAGAGCAAATATAGTGGCCATCTTTAAAAGGGGAAATAAGGACAACCCAGGGAGTTATAAACCAGTCAGTTTAACCTCTGCATCAGGAAAAATAATGGAGCAAATAATTCAGGAGTTAATTCGCAAACATCTAGAACAGAATAAGGTGTTAAGTGATAGTAAGCATGGATTTGTCAAGAACAGATCATGTCAAACCAATCTGATAGCTTTCTGTGATGGGGTAACAAGCCTTGTGGATAGAGGAGAAGCAGTAGATGTAGTATATCTAGACTTTAGGAAGGCTTTTGATAAGGTCTCACATCACCTTCTCATTAACAAATCAGGGAAGTACAATCTAGATGGAGCTGCTATAAGATGGGTGCAAAACTGGTTGTATAACCGCTTTCAGAGAGTAATTATCAATGGGTCACAGTCATGCTGGAAGGTTATAACAAGTGGAGTACCGCAGGGATTGGTTCTGGGTCAGTTCTGTTCAATATTTTCATCAGTGATTTAGATGATGGCATAGAGAGTGCACTTACAGAGTTTGCAGATGATACCAACCTAGGAGGGGTTGCAAGTGCTTTGGAGGATAGGATCACAATTCAAAATCACAAACTGATGAAATGGTCTGAGGTAAACAGAATGAAATTTAATAAAGACAAGTGCAAAACATTCCACTCAGGAAAGAACAATCCATTGCACACATACAAAATGGGCACTGGGTGCCTAGGAAGAAGTATTGTGGAAAGGGATCTGGGTGTCATGGTGAACCACAAGCTAAATATGAGTCAGCAATATAACACTATTGGGGGAAGAAAAATAAAACCACCATTCTGGGATATATTAACTGGGGTATTGTAAAACATGAGAGGTAATCCTTCTGCTCTACTCCATGCTGATTAAGCCTCACCTAGATCCAGTTCTGGGCACCTCATTTCAGGAAAAATGTGGACAAATTGGAGCAAGTCCAAAGAAGAGCAACAAGAATGATTAAAGGTCTGGAACCCTTGACTTATGAGGGCAGATTGAAAGCATGGGGTTTATTTATTCTGGAAAAGAGGGAACTGAGAGGGGACATAACAGTTTTGAAGTTCCTAAAAGGTTGTTATGAGGAGGAGGGAGAAAAATTGTTCTCTTAACCATCAATGATAGAACAAGAAGCAATGGGTTTAAATTACAGCAAGGGAGGTTTAGGTTGGACATTAGGAAAATTTCCTAACTGTCAGGGTGATTAACCACTGGAATAAGTTGCCTAAGCAGGTTGTGGAATCTCCGTCATAGGTGTTTGTTTTACCTGGTCTTAAAAACTTCCAGTCAGGGATAGCTTAAGAGGGTACTTGATCCTGCCATGAGTGCGGGGACCTGGACTCAACCTTTTATGGTTCCTTCCAGTTTCTATTAATATATATTTTGAACCTTTGTTAAGTAAAAACAATGAAAGTGCTGTGCACCTTAAAGACTAATGTGCATCTGACAAAGTGGGTTGCAATTCAAGAAAGCTTATTCTCGAAGAATTTCTTAGTCTTTAAGGTGCCACGGAATTCTCTTTTTTGCTGTACACAGACTAACATGGCTCCCCCTCTGGAACTTTGCTGAAGTAAATATTTTAAAATAACCAGCGTTCTAAGATGAGATTGATTAAGAATACTTTGTTTTATTTTCAGTTATGCCGTATAATAGTGCTCATCACTGTGTTGTGGAAGTGGAAAACTTCTTGTTCGTTTTGGGAGGAGAAGACCAGTGGAACCCAAATGGTAGGTACACCACATCACATTAAAGGAGAGCTTGCACAGATTCTAATCTATGACACTAAATGAATTGGTCTACATCTCAGCTGTGATGTAATAAATACCTGGAGATTTAGCTTGTCCATCGTTCCTCAGGTCCCATATCCCTTGAGAAATACAAAAGGCATCAGAACAGACTCTCTCAAGTGATGACACCAGGCAACAGCTGTTTAGTATTTTAACCCTCATTTCCAGCTTCCTTCCAGTCATAATACAATAATGCTGTTGCGGTAAATGAATGCTCTCTTTCTAATGTCTAACCAGATACTTGCAGCTAAAGTTGTTAATGTGTTAATTATCTAGAGTCTCAAGACTCTTAAACTGGTCTTTTTTCTAGTCTTGTACAAGAGCTTTCCATATAGATTATCTGCTGCTACCTTCTTTTGATTTGATTACTTAATAAATTTACTGCAAAGAGAAATTAAACAATTTAACAGGCTTCTGAGCAAAGCAAAAGGAGAACACTGCGCCTTGCAAAATTCACAACATTGTCAAGACATTGTTAGAAAGCTTGCACATGAAGAACAAGTTGTAGTTTTAGCAGTCTGTGTAACAGAGATAATTATGACTGAGAAACCATAAAACAGCTTGCAGGTACACATTTTTATTTTAAAACACCAGAAGATCCAGCTGAAATTACATATACTGCATATATTTTATAGTGAATGCCCCATTTCAGCATCTGCATTAAACCAAATTATAGAAAATTGTTACATCTGTTCACTTCCTAAAATCTGAGACAAATAATCCAGTCTACTCTCTAAGAATATTTCCAGCACAGTTAAAAATATCATTAAATGTCTTGAAAGAAAAACCCTTCATCTTTGTTGTTAAATTTCCTGTATTCTAAGCAGGAGCCTATATATGTTGTTATTCATTCTGATTATTATTAGCACAGTATTGTAACACTCAGGGTTCCCAGCTGCTTTGTATTCCATTGTGCTGGGCACTGTATGTATATGTCATAACAGTCCTTACATGAAATTATTTACAGTGAAGAAGTCAGGACAGACTAATGGTTTCAGGAAGGAGGTGTAAGTATCCACATTTTTCAGGTGAGTGTATTGGGATTAAGTGATTTGAACAAGGTCCTACAGGAAGTCTGTGGCAGCAGCTCCCCTGACCAGATGGTCCACCAGTTGATCCATCTTAGTATGTGAACTGTTCAAAGGCATCTAAATTGGCTCTTTAAGTCTGAAGTTCATCCTGTGAGTTGAAGACACTTCCACTATATGTAAAACAACTTCCGTGAAAGAACTTGGATTACAGGATCAACTTGTTCAAACATGGTAAGTATCAGATAAATGTAATGGGTGAACAGAATGGAGCTGGAACAGGAGCACCACTGATACTGGTTGTCACTCTACACATTTACCTCATTAAGGATGGATCTGATACATTCCCCCACCACTGCCAAGGACAAATATCACATGAACATCAACTACTATACACTGTCCACTTACTGCTCAACTTCTTTGAACTAATATAGGCTAAATAGAACATTTCGTCACTACACACACTAGCCTCAATATTATTTACATTATTTCACACTGGAAGTGTGAAGGGGGGCCCCAACATGGGTAGGAGTGTAACTGACCTGTCAGAGCAGTGCAACACTCTATAGTGTAAGTAAGAATTGTTTGTTTGATTGTTATATTGAAACAAAATTGAGCCGTCATAGTGGCTTCCATGTTCACTGAATGGAGATTCCCACTGGAATGGGAGAAACTATGGGTAGGATTCAGTGGGTATAAGCAACCAAGTTTGCAGATACTTGAGGAGCTCTGCTCCCAACCCCATAGAACCTGGAAACTAGAGAGAGCACCATCCATGGCAATTTTTGTTGGATTCCTTTTCCAGCCTGGAAGCCATTTTGTTACTTGCTGCCTCCTCTCATGGCTTTGCAGAGCTAGCCACAAAGAGGGCCCGTGTGGGGGTGAGTGCTTTGAAGAGCACCATCGGACATCTGTGGGATCTGTAAGAGAGTACATTGCAGAATATAGCGACTCCCTGACAAAACCCCTAGCACTGCCTTACAGAGCCCTGACTCTGCAGAATTGAGGCAAGCAGAAGGCGTTCTTGCGGGATATGGGGGAGAGGAAACAAGCTACAGCTCCCAATCATCTTGCACAGATTTGCCTAAACTGATTCTCCCGTGCCCAGTTCACTGGACAGGAGCTGCCCTTTTATTTTCAAAAACAATTCACGGTTTCTATTTAGTGAGAAGTGCCTCCTAACATGTGTTTCCAGGCTGATGTGCAAAGCAAACTGGTACATGAAATTTTCTTTCAGAATGAATTCCGAGACTAAATTGCAAGATCCACATTAAAGCCTGTTATACTGGGCAGTTTGAAAATTACTGTGTTAGCATCAGTGCATAGCGAGTTAGGAAGTATAGGCTCACAAAATCAGAGACATATAGGTTAACAATGATTTAAAAGCTTTTATATCACCAAGGAATTCTTGTATTTTCTTGTATGTTGTATCTGTTGCTTCCAATCTTGATTGCTTTTATACATTGCAATCTCTGAGGCGTGGACCATGGGTGAAAACCTAGCCTCACTTGAAACCAGTGGCAGAACCCATTACCTTCAACAACTCAGAATCTCACTCCCTGTCTTCAGATATTTTTGTGTAGTGCCCAACAAAATGGAGCCTCAGTCCTGATTTAGAGATGTGCCAGATCTAGCAATATGTGCCTCTCTAAATCCATGTAGAACATGGTCTTAATCAGATCATTAAAGATGAAAATGTTGTGTGGAAAGATAAAAACCGTGGGTGGATCATCACTGTTATCAATGTTTTTGATCTTTACAAATGGATCCTGGGAAGTGTGTACAAAACAAGAGGCAAGGAGCACCAATCCTGTAGATCCTTTGACAATGTAAAATATGCACTTTGCAGAATACCTACTGTGATGTATGCAACTGAGTTACCTTGATATCTTTCAGAGCCTCTAATCCAATTTTTTAGTCACACATATATAAACAAAGGTTTTTTTCAGAGAGCCTCATGTGTTGAAGTCTCAGGTGTTACATAGAAATTGCTATAAACTCTTTTGCTTCAGTCTTCTTGCTTTGATGTCAATCTGTATGTAAAATAAGGTGCAATCTTAATATCATGAAGGAATGCATACAGTTCTGGGGTTTGACAGCAGGGATAAGCTAGTTAACTGGCTTATGTTGCTCATGTTTCCCATTTTAGCTAACAAACTTGGAATAAGACCCCAGGAGTATATTCTCCCATCGATGCACACATATAACTGCTTCTAACTTGCCTTGAAGGTGGATGGTAGAATAAACTATGTAGTCTAATGCTTGCACAACACGTGTTAATAGTCTGTGCAGCTCCTGGTTACTTAAACAATCTTTTTCACCCTGCTTGAAATTGAAATGAAATGGGGAGGAAGGAAACTACATGTTATACCTGTTAATTTTCAACTGGCCACAAAATCTTCTAGCCATAAAATACGTGATGAAGTCCCCTCTTGAGCAATAATTTTCTGTTGTGTCATGAAAAAATTATTTATAGTGGATTTTGAAAATACCAGGATTTCTGATTTTAACCACAAATATCCACATTCTTATTACAGAGAGGAAGAATATACTCCGTCTTCCTTTATATAATTGATATTTGCTAACTCAAATATTGTATGCCCCATTTATTGAATAACTACATGTACTGAGTTCATACTTTGTTATAAAAAGGGGACCCATCATAATAGCTGCCAACATGTGAAATATATTAAATAGTGATGTTAAGTACATGAAATAATATTAGAATGTGAAAATAATCTATCTTTACAGGAAAACACAGTACAAACTTTGTCAGCCGATATGATCCCAGGTTTAACAGCTGGATACAACTTCCACCCATGCAAGAGAGGTAAATACCTGTTCCACATTTTTCACTATTTCTTTTGTTGCCCTAATAGGAGCTGAGGCTTGGCTAAGTTCTGGCAGAAAGGACTGCTATAGAATCAATAAAGATGTTGAAAATAAAGTGTCACTGTGCTGTTGCTTCTCGTTGTGCTCCTAATTTTATTGAAGCACTCCAAAATAAAAAATTGAGGGGCCACCATCCTGCAGTGCAACTTCTGCAAATTCCCATTGACTTCCTGATGGCAGAGTTGCTGAGTAAGTACTGCAGGATCGTGTCCTTTCCAGAGTCTCCAAAATATCCTGCAAAGTTTGTCTTTTTTGTTTTCTTAATGTTTGGTTGTTACTTCCCAGGCATGCTGCATAAGCTGAGTGTCACAAAAAGTGCTCATTAGATCCAGGACAGTTACAGTAACATGTCCATTGTAGACAACAAAGAAACATTAAGCCCCAAATCTGCCCCTGTGAGGAGGCATTTTTTACCACTACAGCAGTGTGAAGATATCTTAAATTTGACTTACCTGGCCAGAGCAGCCCCACTTCTCTGTGATCTCGATCTGCAAATATTGTCAGTCTGCACAAATTAGAGCAGCATTTGTACTACTCTTATTTTGTACTGGAGAGTGGCCTGCTACTAGAACAGCACCAGGATCAGAGGAGTGTAAAGGTTCCTTAAGCATACCTCTGCAACCTACATCAGAGGGTTTCAAACAGGCGTGGCCAAACTGCAGCTCAGGAGCTACCTGCTGCTCTTGAATGAAAAACTGCAGCTCATGGAAGAATGTCAGCAAATCAATTTAGGAAAGCAGCCCCAGCCTAGGCATTTTACATTTCCTGCTCAGAGTATGTGTGGGAGGAGCCCCAGCCTGTGCCTTGCTGCTGAAGTGGCCAGGTAAGTGGGCCCTGGGGGAGGAGTCAGCTCGGGGGGCCAACATCAGGGCCTGGGGGTGTGGCAGGGGTCAGGACAGCGGGGAGAAGCACAACATGGTCAGGAATGGTGGGGAAGTGGTGGCATGGTTGGGGACGGTGGGGAGAAGCACAGCATGGTTGGGATTTTAAAAAACTCACCACTAGCCTGCAATCGTCTACATCGAGCGACAGCTAAGTTTTTACTTTATAGGTCTAGTTTTCATGGAAACCTTAAGTGATTATTAGAATCTGCACCAGCAGGATTAATATTGGCCCTCTTTTCACAATAAAATTAAAGTGTGCAATGAATTTTAAACTTAGTAATTTTGGATTAGGTATAAGTATATGGCTGTATGCCTCAGTGTGCCTCTTAAAAGTTTAATAATCAACTTGTGTGGCTCTTGAGTTCCAAAAGTTTGGCCATCCCTGTTTTCAAACTTAGCATTGGGACCCTTTAGTGGGTTGCAGGCCCTCAAGCCCTGGGTCATGGCACCCCCTGCTGCTGCTGCCAGAAGACTGGAATGCATTGCTCAAAGATGTAATTGTTAGGTCGTGGACATTAATGATCTTTTTTATCTGGGTCCTGAGGAAAAAAGTTGGAAAAACATTTCCCTACACTATATTTTAGGGGGGAAAAACCTCAGTGGAATGTTGTAGGTTTTACAATAAATCTCTAAAAGCCAGGAAATCCAAATTTATACTTATATTTAATGAAAACAATTCAAAAGAATATTCTTCAGCTCACCGAAATCTCTCCTCTTGCACTTCGTAAGCACCACAAAGACCTGACCTGCTTTCATCCCATCTTCTTAAGACAATTTCCTAAATCCAAGTGCTGGAAATATTACAACTCTTTTTATTCTTCATGATCTGCTGCATCAGGCTCAATGCATTTATGGACACTTTATATTATATGAGGCTGTGTATGCCACTATGGACATTGCATAAGATAGTCACAGGGGAAATGTCAAAATATACAGGATTTAAGAGAGTTCCAGTTGTCAGAGCTCCTAACCAAAATGCTAATAGTGATACACTCTTAGAACTGTGTGAATAACAGCTTGTTTGGTTTTCTGGGAATTCCAAATACTTTTTAAAAATGTTATTTTGGGTGCACTTGAAACAAAATTCTTTTATAAATTTTCAGAAAAATGAAAAAGGGGGGATCATTTCAGATCAAAGAAAACATTTTGTTTTCAGCATTCTTTTATGTTTTTAATATTTTTTAGAAAATGAGAAAATAAATTTCAAAATGAAAACTCATTTATAATTGAAAAATCAAAGTTTTGTTTTGAAAAGGTTTAAATGAAACATTTCATTTTTTTTAGTTTTGTTTGTTTGCTCTCAGTCAAAACAATCAAGTGAAATACATGAATTGCTTTTTTGACAGTTCTAATGCATATCATACTTGTCAGAGCCAAATACACTGTAGTTTGTCAGGATGTAAGGGCAGAATTTGGACTGTTCTGGAGTATCTGAACACTGCTTACAAATACTAGGGAGTGTTTCCCCTTCTATTAAGATAATTAGAACATCAGTGTTCTATTAAGGGCTTTCCTCTTAAGCTATTTTTATACATACTTTATTTTCTACTTTAACATGCATTTTGTTTCTGGAAATTAAATGAAATTTGATACAATGGGGTATACAAACATTTTAGAGGTTAGCAAAGATACCTTTTTTGACAGAAACACCACCTACGCTGGGGCTGACCCCATAAGACTCATGTAAGAAGTACATGAAGGTATGCGAGTCAGTCAATGAACTGCAAATTGTTTCTACTAATTTTGCGAATTTCAGTTCTCTGTAGTAAGTCTGATCTGAATCCTCATTAGATCTTATGGGAGCAAAAGTCCTGTGAAGAGAATGGGTAGAATATCTTCTCTAACATTCTTATCCAGATTTAAAGAGTGGCAGCAAGTGAGGCTTATTTAGATCAAAAAAGTGTAGAGGGAGAAGGGAGACAATAACAGGACGTATGATGGCCACTATCAGTGGCTCTAAAAACCCTGAAGAAAGTTGGTATTTGTGTGATTTTGTGGATTGTGTCAAACAATATGCCTGGTGGGTCTGGCCTATCCACACTACTTTGTGACACAGAAGAGAATAAAATAAATGACAGATGATCTGAGGAGGTGATGGGTGCAGTTCATATTTGAGGCAACATCTCAGCTTGGGTCAGATTTGGGTTTGGAGTCAGTAGTGATGAAATATCATGAGTTGTTCGTGTGGAAACTTTACTCAGAAATGTTGGAAACCTTGTGTGGTTTTAGCTGCATCTGAACCAGAACCAGCAGGCCCCTGGGTAAGTGTGATCCAGGACCAAAGTCCTAGAAATCTGAACTATCTGAAAATTTGAAGGCATCTGGTGGATTCAAGATTCTAGATTTGACCCATCTCATCAACAAACCTGAAAAATATTTTCTAGGCTTTTGCAAAATAGTTACTAGAGGATGCTTTCAGGGCCTGATCTAGCACCCATGGAAATCAGTTGAAAAACTGCTATTTGCTTCAGTGGGCATTGGATCAAGGCCCTTAGTGAAAATCATCTTCAGTTTCTAGTGATTATCTACCAATAACAAGAAACCCTATGAATCCTTCTCACTGCTCATTACTCTGTCTGGTGATAAATTGCTCTTCAAAACTAGTAGTAACTTAATATTACAAAATGTTGTTTAAATGTAATGTACTAATCATAATTATCCCTTTGGCTTTGGGCTTTAGAGTGAAACGTTAAGCCTGCCCCTTCAGCTCAGGGTATATAACTCAGGCTGTGGTGAATTATTTCTATATAGAGCAGTGGTTTTCAAGCTTTTTTTCCTCAGGACACAGTTGAAAAAAATCATTTATGTCCATGACCCAACAATTACATCTTTGAGCAATGCATTCCAGTTTTTCAGTGGCAGCAGCATGGTATACCACAGTCCAGTACCGGAGGGTCTGCAACCCACTACTGGCTCCTGACCTATACTTTGAAAGCCACTGTTATAGAGCCCCTAAAGATGGGGACATTTGCTGAAAAATGTGATTAGGAATTTCTTAATAACATGTGTTGTTCCTTGCTAGCCGGTAATAACTTCCTCACAAGTGTAAAAGGTAGGTCTTTTGTGTCAAGTTCTACCACAGCAGTTTTCAGGAGACAATATAGGTGATGACAGAACTACAAGGCAGTCCCACCTTCACTTCTTACTGAAGCAAAAGTGCCTTTTTTGTCAATAACAGTGGTTCCCATATGATGATACCGAACCAGTGATGGTATGCATTCACACATTGTGGGGGGGGGCTGGCCAGGAGCTGTACCAATGCTGTCCCGACCCCCCAAGCAGCATGGCAGCCTGGCCATTCTGCCCTCAGCATTAGCCCAGCCCAGCCCTTCAGCAGAGTAACAACGACTCCCCACTCCCAGCACCTCTCCTTGTCCCCCACTCCTACAGGTGATGGTGGTGTTTTATGTTAGTGGTACACAACATGGTAGGGTTTGAAGATGAGATAATATCTTTTATTGGCCCAACTTCTGTTGGTGAGAGAGACAAGCTTTCAAGCTTACACAGAGCTGTTCTTCAAGGGCTTCAGAGGCCTTTTTTCTGATGTACAAATTGCAGAATTAAACCCTGTGTCTATTGGCACAATGCAGGCATCACTGACAGTACAGTCTGTTTCGGGGATCAGCAACGCAGGCTCAGTAAGCCACCTGTGGCTCCCTGAGTGTCCCCTCCTGGCTCTGTGGCAATCTCTTTCAGGTAGACTGGTGTGCCCCAGGGTCATCCCCGCCCTCCCACCACAACTGTGCAAGCCAAAAGCAGCCCAGAGGCCATGCTGTGGCCCTTAGAGCTGGTGGAGGGGTGTACGGACAGAGCACGCTCCCTCCACTGGCGGGGTGGAGCAGCACTGCCGCACCTACCCCCAGCCAACCGTCCCTCCCAAGAGCAGCGGGAGGAGAGCTGCAGCTTGCGGAGGCAGGGCCCCCGGAATGGCCACTCCACGGGGTTCAGGCCACTTGGGCCGAGTCGAAGCGGCCTGAACTCTGCAGAGGGGCCTTTCCAGGGCCCCGCCTCCGCAAGCTGCGGCTCTCCTCCCGCTGCTCTTGGGAGGGGTGGCCTCCTGGGGATAGGCAGGGCAGTGCTGCTCTGACCTACCAGCAGAGGGAGGGACCACATGCTGCCCACAGACCCCTCGCCAGCACTAGGGGCTGCAGTGCAGCTCCTGGGCTGCCTCTGGCTCATGCAGTTGTGGTGGGAGGATGGGGGGAAATGGCTCTTCTGCTCTTTTGGGTTGCCGACCCCTGGTCTGTTTAATGGGTCCTTCTGAATCATTATGGTCCATACAGTAAAGACTTACATAGAGACTTTAGTCTGAGAATCGTCAACCAGAGACTGCAGTGTCTCCTCTTAAACGCCTGTCAGATAAACATGGGTCTTTCTTAAATTAAAAATCTGTGTAAAATCTATGATGGATAAACTTTTATTTTATATGCTGAAATGCATGTTAGACTGATCTCATTTTATGGGTTATTAAAAAAATATTCAAATATCTAATGCCCATTATGGACTCAGTGCTACAACAGCCTGTTTTGCTTTTTCTTTAAAGCCAATTATTTTGAGTGAAGAACATCTTCAGGCTACTTGCTTGAGTTAATACTTGGTATTTACTGGTATATAACTCTTTATGTGAATATTAAATAACTAATTAGATATAAAATTAAGAAAGGTGTAGTAAAAATTGATCAGTCCAGCCTTCTAACCTCATCCAATTCTACAAGCACAATGGGACATTTAAAAAAAAAAACATTGCTTTTAAACTAATAAGTCTGGCAAAAGGAAATACCTTTATAGCAGTCATATTTCCCAACCTTTGGAATTCATTGTTGCTAAATGTCAGGCTCAAATGCTGTTTCTGGGTCTGAAGATTGATCACTAGATAGTTTCAGCCAGGCCCAGATTAAAACATGCTGAGGCCATAAGCTATGTCAAGATTCAGAGGCCCCCTACCATAAAAAATAAAGAGAAAAAAGTGTATTTTGCTATGACAGAAAGGGCAATTAAAAAAAAAGATACTGTTATATTTGCATATATACATAAGCAAAGATGCAGCAGCAAACAACTAAATAAAACGTCTTACAGAAAGCCTTATTTGCATTAAATTTTAATTATGACAAACCTTAATTATTGCCAACATATTAGACACCCTTCATAATGTGAGGACCTAAGCCATGGCTTCCTTGGCTTGTGGCTAAATCCAGGAATGGTTTCAGCTGAGAAATGCAAGATACAAAGTCTAATATCATTCAAAATATTTCCATTATATTTAAATTTTTTTCAGTTAAATGTTATATAAAGTTTCCTCTGCACTATTTTTTAACCTTAAAAAAAAAGACTACATTGTACCAGTGCATGAGAACTAGAAAGTGACACAATCTAGAAGTACTGTAGTCAGCTTGGTTTCACTGGTGAGTGAAATGAGAAAGTTAACAATAAAATGAAGATAAAATAATTTAAAAATAATTTTCAGCTATGGATTTATTAGTAACAAAAGTAAAAAACCTTTTTCTTAAAATATAGACTTAATTTGATAGCATCCTCTTAAAACATCCAGACATTTCAGGGTATAAATTCATTGCTTGTGGGGATCAGGAAAGAATTTGTCCCCTTTCCTGTGTACAGCAATGTAAAATTTAGTGAAATTCATCATTGCATCTTTTTCACTATCTAGTGAAGCATCAGTAATTGGATACTGCTCAAGGAACAATGCAGGACAAGTGGACAGACCAACTGTCTGATCTACAATTACAGTCCAGTATAATTTTTCTCATTAAAATAGACAGCCTCTTCCCAGTTTTGTTGGGGGGGAAATTCCAGTGCTGAGACTTTTCATACAATAGTGTAGACTGAACCACATTTTATAGCAATTAAAATATTGTTCACTATGCTGTGCCCTTACACAATGCTTTTCCCTCCATAAAATAATTATAAAAAAAACATGAGGGAAACTTGAAATATTTACTCTTGGAATTTCTGCACACACACACACACACACACACACACACACACCCCCAATCAGAAGACCAAAGCATGCTATTTCATTTTTGGTCCTAACAGTGACACTCTGTGGATGAAACCAGGAGTACACCTACAGAACACTATGAAGTTGTTTGTTTTTTTTTCCGGGGGCGGGGGGTAGGGAACTGTGTGTTAGCATAGTCACATCTGCCAGTTGTCCTCTATTTTGAGTTTGGACATAAGTTAGAGTGCCAATTATGTAGATGTTTGTATTATTGATGTCAGATTGTAATGTCTTAGCAATGTCTTGTGTGTTGCCAACACTATGTAAATAACTAATTCGTATACACAATTTTGCACAAAGAGAGTTTTTTTTTCTTTAAAATGTCCTTTACATTTTATTGGACAATCATGTGCTTCCTACATCCATTGAATACTATGCAGGATTTCAGGGTTATCAGACAGGATGCAGTGCATTTTTGACAACAAAACCATGTAATTTATAGGTTTGTCAGATGCTAAGGTGACCATGGTTGTTAACAAAATACATTTAAAAATATATCAAAAGGCAACATGGCACAATAAATTTCCATAAACTCCAGAACTGTCAACAAACCCTCAATAACCTACCTGCCAACATACAGAAGCCATTTACCTTAACACAGCTGTGCAGGAAAATGATATAGGATGTAATTTTTAGTAAAATATCCTGTAATAGCCAGTGCTGGGAAAAGATGTAATTGTCAAGTTTATATATGTTTAATTAACCTGTCTGAGAAAAAACTTGATAGAGTGCAAAACGTACGTGATGTTCTGCTACTTGATAGTGCAGAGAATACATGGCACAGCTTCTCTCTGACCACTGACTGGTGGGTTAAATGGTCATAATTTACTTTTTAACAGCTCTTGCGGAGTCCAGGAGTTATGTCTGGAGTCATTCCTCAAGCCATCTTCTATGTTCTCTTTTGGAAGTAGGAATGAGCCTTATTCCCTCTGTGATAGCATTGCTATTGTTGTAGCACATAGATTTTGGGCCTAAGGGCTTGATCCTGTATGTTTGAAGTGGCTCAAATACACACAAGTCAAAACTGAAAGGCAGGACAGGACATGCAGAACCACCTGATTCTTCACTGGGAAGAGCATGGTTTTCTGGCCAGCAAACCACTGCTGCCTCATACTAAGAATAAGGTCATAGTTGGGAGCAGCTAGACTGCATCAGACTTAGATGCTTTACTCCCTTGACCAACTCCACAAGTAGGTGGCAGCACACAGGATTTGAAGTTTCAGTTCAGAGTGGAGGATTATGCTTACTGTTTTGCCTTCCTGGCATCCACACACAGCCCCAGCTCATCTTATGCTCACCACTTTGCACCTTGCAAAGGCTTGCAGGATCAAGGTGTAAGCAAGCCCTGACAATCCATGTGATGCCTTATGGAACTTTATTTTGTGTTTCAAAAAGACTGGCTGCGTAATAGACAAAGGCCCCCCTTTCCAAACTTCAGTTCCTACATGGCAATTTAGGTGCCTCATATTAGGTACATAAATTTGAAAAACTTATCCAGTTGCTTTCTTTAGAAGATATATTCACAATTTATTAATTGGATATAATGTGTCAGTTCCACTGAGTAATTAGAACTGTACCTCATTGAGTCTAAAATGCCAGAATCTCTCTGGGCTCCGATTCCCTTTCATGTGAAACCAGGCAGATGGTGAAAACTTTGTTCAGAGGTACTTAGCTGGACCTTTGTGAGTTAAAGGGCAGAACTGCAATACCATGCCTAGTTTAAGGAAAGTTGTTCTATTTGCAGTTCTGCAGAAAGAAGAAAAAACTGATAATTGAAGAAAAATTTTGATGATGTGGTTCCCTTAGTAAATTGGGAACAATGACCCTTGAAGGACCATAAAGAAAATGAATGTCAAGATAATTTATTATTGTTACATTATCTACCTCATTTTTCACTCTGTCTTACTGAGTTGTTCTATCCTTACAAAGTACTAAATGCCCCAAACATTAATAAGCACCATTATTGTCCTTCACTGGTGTTAAAAGCAACAGCTTTAGGGGAAAAAAGGTATTCTTTGCCAGATGTGTGTGTGTTAATTGTTTTAACAATAAAAACAAGGTATTCATTTGATGCAGAGCACATATTTGATCAGCAAACCACATCCAATCTTTAAATGGTCCATTTGAAACTCATAGGCATGCCTGTTTGAGGTAGAACTTGAAGTAGCAACTAATTTAGTTCAAAGAGCAGAATGAAAGAACTTTTAATAATTAATTGAATTATTATTTATTTATTTTGATCTAGGAGAGCCAGTTTCTATGCATGTCGGCTTGAAAAGAACTTGTATGTGATTGGTGGAAGAAATGAAACTGGCTACTTATCCAGTGTGGAATGTTATAATTTAGAGACAAATGAATGGCGTTATGTATCTTCTTTACCACAACCTTTAGCAGCACATGCAGGAGCTGTGCACAATGGCAAAATATATATTTCAGGCAAGTCTATTTTCCAGTTACTGCTACATACAAAACTTCACAGTCAAATTTCTGTTACAAGATGACATCTTCATTTACATTTAATTAATGAAGGTATATTTCCTTTGTAGGGGGTGTTCATAATGGAGAATATGTCCCATGGCTATATTGCTATGATCCTGTTATGGACGTGTGGGCCCGAAAACAAGACATGAACACAAAGCGAGCAATCCACACTTTGGCTGTAATGAATGATCGACTGTATGCAATTGGAGGAAACCATTTGAAAGGTCATATTTTTATAGCAAAACAACATTTTGCTGTCCTGTCTCAGGACTGAAGATTTTTTTTTTTGTTGGCTAGTCATTGTTAAACTAAGTTAAAAACACTGCAATATAATTTAACAGGATGCTTGAGCCAGCAATTTTAAAAATGTCTTGCGCAAATTATTTAAAAATTATAACAGTATGTTAAATAAATGAGTAATGGATGCTTTAAATAATTAAAAAAGCCAGGAGCTTCCATTGCTTGAAAGGGGTGATTTGTTATTACCATGAATTCAGTGAAACAAACAAATTATTCTTTGACCTAAATGTAACAGCAATATTTTCCTCTGTAAATCATTGTACAAGATGTGAAGTTAGAGTTTTAATCAGAGCTGCACAGAGAAGCAAACCCCTGAAAAAACATCCATTAAATATTCAGGCTGGAGACTTAAAATCCCCATTTAGTATTAAATGTAACATGTGAATTTTAATTCTTTATTAATTCTTTTTAGAGATCTCTCATTTTTGTCTCTTGAAAGCTTTTTTAAAGACTAGTGTATAGGCATTGAGTGTTCTTTTCTCAGTACATACATGCAATACCCATTAATGTTAAAAAGATGCTATCTATTCTAGTCAGTTTAAAAATGAGTTTAAAGAAGTTCCATGCATTTCTCCTGCCTGTGTCCCCTCCCCCTGACAATAATGTCATTTTATAAATAAATTTGTTTTGTCTCCCCTGTTGCAGCAAGAAAAAGCCCCACAGACAAAGGGAGAAACTAACTGACAGTGCAGGCAAAACAGTAAAAATGACTATGAGTAAAAAGTTCAGAAGTGCCTAAATGACTTAGGATAGCCTAAGTCCTAATGAGATCTTAAATCACTCTAGATACACCAGTATTACAAGTGAAGGTATGATTGTAGCATGGGTAGCTTTAATCTGTCTAATACGGGGGAATATAAGGCTGTCTATGCTATTGGAAGGGATGGGATTTTCGTGCTAATGTCCACATACTCACCCTACCCCTTACTGAGATAAAGTGAGTATAAAATAGCAGTGTAGCCACAAGAACACGAGCAGCAGAGGCACAGCTGACCCATGCAGAGAAAATAAGCACTGGTTTTAGTACATGTATGCAAACAGGGGAATGAAACTCCATGCTTATCATGTGGATGTAGCATAGCTGTGCAGACATGGTGACATAGACTTCAGCATGGGCCAGCAATTAGTGTACAAGACCTGTAAAGAGCTTGGGTACATATTCTGGTTGCTAGCCTATGCTGAAGTCTGTGCTACCATATCTGTACTGCTGTTGCTACCCATGCTAGCTAGATTAACATCAGCTGGGGTATGACTACCTGTGATACAGTCATATCTTTCCTTGTAAACACACCCTCATTCACTTTTGAAAAATTTCCCCTATATGCATAGTTGGCTGAAGCACCATAGCTGCTACATATAGGGACCATAGAGAAGTATGAAGTCCCCTCAGTAAATAGTGCTGTGGCACACAGTGCCTCTGTGCCGGGTGCAGAACCAGTTCAGCCAGTTCTCACCAGCCTACAGGAGCATTTCAGTGGGGGGCAGGCCAAAGGACAGGAGTAGAAGCTATCTGTATTCTTTCTGCACATCCGAAAATCAGGCCAGTTTTGAGTGCCAGTTTGAAAATGTTGATCTTTGAATACCTATGCCAGGTCTACACTAAAAAGTGAAGTTAACCCAGCTGTGTTTCTCAGGGTGTGGAAATTCCACACTCCTGAGCAATGTATTTAAGCCAGCCTAGCCCCTGGTGCAAACAGCATTAGGTTGATGGAAGAAGTCTTCTGTTGACGTCACAGCTTCCTCTGAGGGAGGTGAATTAACTACAGTGAGAGAAGAATGTTTCTCATCACTGTCATGTCTACACAAGTGCTGAAGTTCTGCAGCTGTAGCAATTCAAGTGTGGGCATAGCCCTACAGAGCTCCACCAATCTTTTTTCTTTTCAGATAACAAAACAGATTTATAAAAATGGAACCGTTTCCTTCTTTCCTCTTCCTATCTTCTAGACCAGGGGTTGGCAACCCCCAGCATGTGTGCCAAGAGTGGCATATGAGCCCATTTGGAGTGGCATGTGGTGCCCTCTGCAGCATCATCGTGCTCCTGCTGCTGAAAGCTGCTCTGGGTGGCTCTTTTTGGCAGTGAGCCCTGGGGTTGTCCCTAGGCAGATCACGAAAGAAGCTGTCCAGAGAGCTCCTCTCCACAGTGCGTCTGGGAAGGGGGTTCTCAGGTATCCCACGGAGAGGAGCTGCTCCAGGTTTCTTTCTGCAGTGTGTCTGGGAACTCCAGCGCTGGCCGCTCCCAGTTTTTTTTTTTTGATGGCGAGGTCTATCAGCATGGGCTGAGGATCAAGGAGTAGGGGCTGGCACAGGAGTCAGCAAAGGTCACCGACTCTTGTTCTGGAATCTGTATTGTCCCTCCCTGTGGTGGAGGAAAGCAACAAGGGCAGGGACTGAGTTGCAACATTATGCATATTTAACTAAATAGAGTGCATTTCAGTGTTTTTTAATATTGTTCACAGAAGTATTTCTGCATTGGACTCTTCATGCTTACTAAATAGATGGTCAGATCCTCAGCTGGAGTTCATTGGCATCACTCCATTGCCTTCAGTGGAGTAGCATAGTCTGAAGATTCATTCTTGAGATCTGGCCTATTTACTCAACAGGGGAGTTGTAAGCAAAGTGCTTTGTGTTGCTTGACTGATACATTCCAAAGAGTAGCAAAATACTGATGATTAAAATTAAATGGAGCTGTCACACACACTTGAGTAAGGTTTCTTTATTCAGGAAGTTGTGAACAGAGTTCTTATCTCCCTGGTGGCATCTCCCAGTTTCCTCAGATATATAAAATGGAACATGTTATAAGCATTGTGTTTTGTGCTCCACGATTGTGTGCCTTGTGTACGTAAATCTTAGCTGAGTTGCTTTCTTTTGTGGGATGTTTGCAGTCGTTGCTTCCAAAATGCAGTCTGTTGTTTTGAGAAAGTGTTCGTTTAAAAACCTTTTCTGTGCACAGTCATCAGGAGCTAAAGAAGAACTGTAAATGAGGGGATGGAGAGTGGATTGTAGTGTGGATTCTTCAACAAATGCTCTGGTTGGCTTGGGATAGTAAAGACGCTGTAATAGCTCAGTGGAAGAGCACTCCTTTGTGCCTGTATTGTGTCAGCTATGTCTTTACCTCACCGTAACTAATTGTGTGTATACGACAGTTTATTAGAGGGTCTTTGACAGATTCTAGGCAGGCTCTGTTAGCCTCTTTATGGTCCCTTAAAAATTCTACTGTGATGCATAATTGTTTCATCACACCTGTTCATTCCTGACATAAATTACAGTTTTGCTAGCATTGTTGTTATGGGCAAAAGGGAGGGATTGTATGGATGGGGCAAATGGTTGGTGAAGAGATACATCATTTGGGAGTTGCTTTTATCATTTCTGAGTTATTTTCTAGTTTGGAGAAAGAGAAGCCTGTGCTTTGGTTAGGTTTTTATCTAATTATATTTTTGATACATGATAGAGGCGCCAAGTGCTTGGGTTAGTTGTTTTTTAAAGAGTTAGTATAAATTGAAATAGAAATAAACATTAGAAGAGTTGGTTTATATATTTGTATATTGGATAAGATTTAGCCATTCTTGTCTAATATGACTTTTTCAAGAAAACACTTAACAGTGTTGATTTTATATTTATTTTTTAAACAGAGAAATTCCCACATAAAAAGGATTCCCTGAGAAAATGTCTGAAATTGTATCTAAATATTCATTAATTTAAAATAACATTATTGAAATTTAAAATATTTTTAAAAAGCAAAATACCCAAATATTTCAAGTCAGGAAGTTCTAAATTAAAATTAAAAACCAAACAATAAAAAAGATACTTAAATTTTTCAAAACACTAAACTTTATAAAGTCTCAAAATAGTCAGCAACTTTTCCACACTATCTCTTGCCTTCCGTTTACCCTCACTTCTCCTTCAGCTGCAGATGGAAGAACCTCACTAGAGGCCATATGGAATAAATCCCACTTTTCTGTGTAATACTTATGAATAACTTAGATTATTGCATGATAATATCATCTGCAGCTATCTTGTATTGTCAGGGTAGGCTGTTTGGGAGTCTTTCATCATATGATCAGGAGGGATGTGAAACTTACTTACTTCTGGTTTTGGGGGACTAGGTAAACTACTCAACTAAGGTTAATAGTGTAAATTGGTGTTTATGCAATAGGTATCTGGTGAACAGAGGCATGGTATGTGGGGCTCATTTGTGGAAGATAATGTCAGAAAATGTGATCGCTGGTCAGTGAGAGATCTCTGTGATGGTGAGAAAGCGTGGATAGTTTTGCAGCTCTGAGACCAGTACAATGCCTTTGTTCCTGAATAGTAGGTAACTGTGGAAGTTAAATACAGAATAGTAGCTGGGGTAAGGTGCAGAGTTAAGGTTAGTATTGGAACTGTTACTTTGGATTTTCATACTTGATGAAACTAGAGATGGGCCCAACCCAAACTCTGGGTACAAGTTCACCACAGAATTAGGGAATTTCAGATATGGACTTTACAGCTAAAGCATGTATTTCGTTTCATATTTTGTAAAAAATTCCTTTTACTATTTGACACTCACCATTCGTGAGCTATCTTTTAGAAGTGGCTGCATTTGTTCTTTTGAAATAAATATAGCTTTTAAAGATCTGGAAACTTAAAGATGCCTGCTTTAAGTTATTTTCTAAACATTTTATTCAGGTTTCTCCCATCTTGATGTGATGCTTGTGGAATGTTATGATCCAAAAGGTGATCAGTGGAATATTCTTCAGACTCCTATTTTGGAAGGTCGCAGTGGCCCTGGATGTGCAGTTCTTGATGATAGTATTTACCTTGTTGGCGGCTACAGCTGGAGTATGGTGTGTACCCATTTGCTGAAAATGGCTCCTTGTGCAATTTTTAGCTATTGTCTGAGAAGTCTGTTCTTTTCTTCCTTCTAAGAAATTCTGGGAAATATCAATCAAGGGCTGTCAAAATCTTGGATGCATTGAAAATGTTCTTGAGGCTGATTTATAGCTTTGTTTGTAAAGCTGGCATTACTTATTGATTCTCCGATGGAAATAATCTTATTTCATTTCCACTTTTATTTTATTATGAAAATACAAGTTAAGGGCTAAGCCCAGATTTTTAAAAATATTTAGGCATTACTGCTATGGCATTCTGCTCTGCAATCTGGACTGGTGTATAGCTGTGTCACCCCAATCACTCAGTCCTGGAGCCCATCTTGCACTTGCCCCTGATGTGTGAACCCCCACTGCTCAGTCAGCCCATGCACAGCCTCCTACAAGTAAGTGGCCCTTAACTCAGTGGATGAGTATTTTTGGCCGGCCACTCATGGAATTAAGCAATAGAATGACCCTAGCAAACAACTCCAGTTCCTGACACAACCCTAGGAACTTCTGTCTTGCAATGTCCAGTGTTACCTACTGAACAAAGCAAACTCATTGTTTAGTTAGTCAGTTTATCAAATACATTGATATGCACCAGCTTTGTGCCTTAAATGGACAAACCTTAAATTGAACGCATTGTTTTAAATAAAAAAAAATAAGTTTAAGTACAGAAAAATTTTAAGTGATTATAAAAGAATATAAATTAGAATATAAATTTAAAAGAATATAAATTAGATTTTATCAGGATAAAATAAAAGCAAATCACGTTCTAAACTAAGGTTAATACTTCCAGTAATCTTACAAAGTTAGATAATGCTCACCACAAGCTGGCTGATTTCCTGCAGACAGGTCCTCCCCATGTGGACAGTCCCTCATTTGCTTTGTAGATGGAAGTGAAATGGGAGAGAGAGCAAGAGAGCAAAATATCTCCCCTTTTCAGCATGTCCCTTTGCCCCACCCTCTAGGCCTCACTTCCCCCACCTGCTTTCAAGGTCAGGTAACAAACAGCATCCCTGCATTTTCCTCCATGTCCTGATACTGTGGTTCTTTGCGGATTCACTGGTTAATGTCTGGGCTGGTCCTTTACTTTGAGTTGGGTTGCTCTATACAAGGTTTAGTGAAGCTTGACCTCCCTCTCTGCTTTTGGAGAGTTTTATGTAAATATGCCTCAGGCCACGAGAGACATATTTGGGAATATTACATAACAGAGCTTCGTAACCATAGACATGACATTGTAATAAACATAATACTGTAACAGTGGTGTTCAGTATGTCGTGAATGTTCCAAAAACATGTTATGTGGCATACTTTGCATTTAACAATCCACAGTTATGGTATGAGAATGAACACGAATGATATACAATCACACTATAAGAGTACATGGGTACAGTGTGTTACAACTGCATTCGGTGTTGCACTGCCTAACTGATTTAGGAGTCTAAATTATATTCAGAAATCATTTGGGCAGTTCAGGCATTTACTGGCAGTAGGATTTAAATAACTGAGTGCCTAATTTATGTTTGAAAGTGGGACTTAAACCCCTAAATCAGTTAGGGGTTGCAACACTGACCATAGCAGTGCCTAAAGGGCCCTTAAGTCGACTTAAACAGAGCCCTGCCTACAGTGCAGGGCAATAAAGTCGACTTTAGGGTCCAGTAAAGTTGACTTTATAAGGTCCACTTATAAAGTCGACTTTACCGTTAAGTCGACTTTATTAGGCCAACTTAAGGTAATGTGGACTAACTAATTCGACTTAATAAAGTCAATTTAGTGCACTGGGACCATTAATTCGACTTTATTAAGTCGAATTAAGCCAGGACACCCATTTGAAGTCGACTTAATAAAGTTGAATTAATGTAGTGTGTACTCACTAAGTCGACTTAATAAGGTCTACTTAAAGTCGACTTTAAGTAGACTTTATTAAGTCAACTTAATAAAATCGACTTTGCTTTTATAGTGTAGACATACCCAAAGAGCTTTAAAAATCTGGGCCTTTGTCTGCAAATGCTCTTGCTTAAGTTATATCCAGAAGACACAAACAAACAGGTGTAAAACAAGAAGCTGCACTGAACCCTGGGGACTGAGCATATGAAACAGGAGCTGTGAAATATTGCAGTCCAGAGGATTCACTGCACAGCTGGAGATCCAGAAATTTGGATTGTAATCCCAGCTGTTCCCCTGTCTCACTGCATGGCCTGGTGCAAATCACTTCGCATCCCAAGTCTCCTGAAAGAAACTATTAGTACTTACCTCCTAGTTTCATTGTGTTGGGAGGTTTAGTTCATGTCATACAATACTTTGATGTCAGATGTGATGTCGGTGGTACAGGATTGGGCCCATAAGGCACTACATTAAATTAAGTGTTACTGATTGAACTTTCTGTGTAAAATGCCTGTTTGCAAATGTGTATCTCTGTGCACAACTGTCTTTTGGTGCCCAGATTATGTTTTTATAGGTTCAAAAAGTACTGTTGTTTTGAACATGTAGCCCTACATGTGCATTTTGGTATTATTTTAAACAAGGGTAATTTTAATGTATGTTTAAGATCTTGCTTCCCTAACTTACATGTATAGTCCCTGTAACTTGGACTGAAACACTTTTACAAACTTATTGGGCTTGGTTCTTCCCAAACTTACATTAATTTTACACCATCGTAGCTCTTCTGATTTACGACTGGGTCAGAAGAAGATCAGACCTCGGGTAGCTGACTCTAGAATAAATGAAGCAAAGCTTTGGTAATGTTGTTTGCACGATACACAGCAGCAGTTCCCAACCTGTGATGCAGGACCACCAGGACGGGGGTGGGGGCAAAGATTACAGGGGGTCTGTGAGACTTCAGAATATAAAGATCATTTAGCCCCCCAAGTCCCATACTTACTGAGTGCAGCAGCTTCAAGCTCCACACCAGCCAGAGCAGAGGAGCAGCTCCTCTGAGGGAGCATTTGACCGAAGAGAAGCTGTGGGCATTTGGAGTCTAGCTTCCAGAACGGCACCAGGGAAGAGCCCTTGGCAGCTTCTCTGCCTGCTCCCTGCTGGAAGTCAGGCCACCTTGTCCATTTCAGGGAGCACGGGGCAGGTAAGAGACCCAGGGCAACCACACCCCACTCCTCAGGGACAAGAGGCCAGGGCCCGGACCAACTTCCCCCAGTTAGCAGTGGGGAACAGGAATGAGAGAAGCCTGGGCATGGCTCCTGCTAGAGAATGGGGAGTGGAAGGGGGGACAGCACCCCTAGGAGCCAGCCAGTGGGGTTCTCAGCACAGAGCTGAGAGCACAATCTCTCAGTTCCCCATCTGCACCTCTTAAGTAGGTGGAAGCTCTTCTGGTGAGGACACACTCCATCGACCCAAGCAGAGGAAGTGTCAATCTCAGCCACTACATTAATTATGTGTTTAAGTCTGGATTGGGCAGTGTGGGGTGTTAGCTAGTTAGCCTTTCACTCAGAAAGATTGGGAACCACTGTTATGTAGATGAATATATTCACTAATGGGGTTAGGGAAGAAGGCATGGATGGATTTAAGATAGCTTCAATTTTTTTAAAGCTGAGCATTGATCACTTGTAGGGAACTTTTAGCATTTTTCTTGTCATTGCAATTTCCTTTTAAGATATTTTAGAATAAATTATTTTAATTAATACAAGGTGCAGTGATACAAAAGCAAGTTACAACTTTGGGTGCCTCTATATTTGCATGCCTAACTTCAGAACTTTTTAAAGAACTTGATTTTCAGAGGGTGAGTGTTTGAGCACTTTATGACCATCAGGCCTCCTTAAGGTGTCTCAGGTTGGGTATCCAAAATCACTCATTGCTTTTGAAAATCTTGGCCTTATCTTTAAATCAAATTTGTTATTTGGGTTTTGGTCTCCTGTGTTTCAATATGATTTTGTTCTATTATAGGGAGCCTACAAATCTTCTACTATTTGCTATAGTCCTGAGAAAGGAAGCTGGACAGAACTAGAAGGAGATGTAGCTGAACCACTTGCAGGCCCTGCATGTTCGACTGTCATACTGCCAGCCTGTGTACCGTACAACAAATAACATTTGAGAAGCACTGACACGAACAATGTTACATTCTGGAAAGTAATGACGGGTGACACAATTATTTTAATAGAACAGAATTTGTGGTAAAACAAAACTACTGTAATCAAGCCCTTATTTCATATTTATTCTTTAAAAGCAAACTAAGGGAAAAATCATTTCAGATAAATGCTGGTGTCTTGTGAAGCAGGTAGCTAGAACACAGTGAGGATTACATGCTGACAGACTGCCATTTCAGACTGATTTTAACTTTTTCTCACTACAGAGATATCCCTCACATCAATTTTAACTTTTAAAAATGAAGGCTAAATGTCCAAATACAGCCTGAAAAAGACGAGATCAGTTTTGTGCATTGTATTCTACCTGCATGTGATCTTTGTGAAGTCATGAGGATGTTGTGTTCATGAATGCTTCAAAACTCAGATACTGAAAAGCTCACACTACGTTGCAAAATTGTCTCCTCCTTTCTAATCCTAACCTACAGCTATATCACATGCTCTGCAAACAACACGAAATCAAAAGATGATAAAAGGTAAAAGAAGTGTCATTCCATTTCTGCACAACCTAGCTTCTCATACACTCTGCCTTCAGAGTTGCCAAGTGTAAGCATAATAGCAAGCAGATGACAACGAAAGTGATGCTTTGCAAAGCACTTCTTACAATAGTGATTTTAAGGCTTAGGAAAAACTCTGCTCTTAGTTACATGAGCGTAAATCAACAGGTAAGCCGTTCAGATAAGTGGAATGAATGTTTTACAATTGATGGAACTGAAACCTTGGCCTAAACCTCAAAGCCTGGGTTTACAAAGCAATTTTTTATCATAAGCAGTTAAAAGACATCAGTCTGTTAATACAGTAAACATACAAGAGTTTGTCTTCCTTTTCACTATTATTAGAAGTGAACACATTTGCTATTTGCTTCCAAAGACAAGAACACTGAATTTGAGCATAATTGTAGCTCTTGGACTCTTAAATTATTATCACAGAATTGAAGGGGCACTGCTAAAAGGCTAAAATCCTCATCTATGATTTACCTTTAGATGTGCCAGTGGCGCAGCAGCCAGGGGGAGGGGGGCCAAATCCCTGGGTGCTGGGACTGGGGTGCTGCAAGGTGTGGTGTTTCCAGGGGAGCATAAATGTGGGGTTGGTCCCCAGGTGCAGGTGCATGCTGGACACCCTTGCTATGCCACTGCAATTTACCTAAATTGAAGGGTTTTCTCTGTTGATCCAGAGAAGGGCAGGGCTGGATTTCCTACTGCCTTATACCTAGTGTAGCTGTTTGTATCTTGCAGTGAGTGCAAATGCTACCAGATCAGAGCAGTTGCACGTTACACCGCTTTACACTGTTGAGTTTGATTATATAAGTGCAAGGCAGTGGCAAATCAAGCCTTCTGTGTTTTTAAGCTTATGTCTTCCTTTTGTAGCAGTAAGTGACTTAAAGTGCACCTGATTCGCCCCACCTTCTGACTTGTGTAAGCATTTACACCTATAATGCTTATAAAATACTTGCATGCTGGGTCAATGGTGTCTTACATCCACTTTGCACTCAGTCTGCCTCCTTGACTGGTGTAAATTGGCAGACCTCCATGGAAATCAGTAAAGGGATTCCAGTTTACACCAGCTGATGATCTGGCCATTCATTTGTAAAGTTGTAAATGCTTACACTGAGTGAAAGGCAGTACGGATTAGGCCAAGTATTCCAAAACTGCATATTTCTGTTGATATTAATTGATGGTGAAGGTACATAAACACATAGCTACTGTATATTAGTTTCTGCTGCAGTAGGAATAGGCAGAAGGGGGAAATCATTGTGGTTTTTTACATACATACAAATAGAAAAAGGACAAAGTTGGTGGAGATTAAACTATATATTCAAGAGAGTGATATAAACAATGGAGGAAAAAAATACTGTGGGACTGTTTCTCCATGACATCACTCCATTTTTATGACAGTGTAACTCTTTTACATTCAGTAGAATTACACTGAAGAACAACTGAACTAATTCAGTAGAGACTGAGGCTGTACAAATGCAGTGAAGCGATTGGTGAGGCAGCTGCATATGTAGAAAAAGTTGTTTAAACAAAATAATTTTCCAAAGTCACAGATAGCATCACTGAGGAACTCATAAAGGTGGAGTGTATATTCTGAAATTTCAGTCCATTTCTACCGTGTAGTGCAATTTTAGTTGGTTTTGTATTTATTTGTATTGTTCATATCTAAGGGATCCTTTGTAAAATATATTTGGTGCAATCATGACTTTTTTCTTTTCTGTTGAAAGCATATAAATATATGAAAAGGTAACATGTTACAATATTAAATGAGGAAACCTAGAATGACTTTTAAGATTGGGATAAGGTCTGCCATAAAATACTGTTACCTGTCTCTGCTAAAATGTATCACCTCAAAAGGGTATTTGTTGTCCTTTTAAATGGTTCTTTTTTTTACCAAGATAATTTAAAGATTTATGAGGCTTGTATGTAAATCTTTATCTTTCAGAAAGGCATGACCAAGCAAAGTGCTAACTGAATAAGTCAAAGAATGTAAATTTTGTACAGTATTAGAATGTGTAAATGAAGCTTGCTTGTAGGGGAAAAAACTTTAAATAAAACTTTATGTACTAATTCAGCTGTCTGCCATATTCCTACTTATAAAGTGTATGTATAAATAATATCTGCATTAAATTCTTTAGAAGTTTTTTATCATGTCAATGCGTAAACATTTTTATTTTGTGGAAACGTAAAACCATTTGACTGTTCTCCGAGAGTGATATACTCTCTGCTGTAAATATAGTGAATCAGATTCTCACCTTGAACGTATATGCATAGCCTATGTTTAAATCAATGAAAGCCCCACATGCATGTCTGAAGACAAAATTTGATCCCATGAAAAGAAAAATTCTATTGCTCACCTTTGAAATTTCTTCAAGTTGCTGAGAGTCACTTTACTCTTGCCATTAGGAAAGAATAATTTAAGATTAATTTGTTTCATAATACATTAAATTAAAAGGCTCCTCAGTGAATTAAACCCAATCTCTCTTTTGTAAAGTAAGTTGGACTTACAGGGATTTTTTGAATCTCTTCAAAATTTCCCTAGAATCGTGATTAACACATCCGATTATGTGCATTTCAGTTGGTAGCCTGGAAGCATTAATGCAGATGAGAGGTTAAAGAGCCAGAACAGGTAGTGGTATAGCCTTAGTAGGAGGAGGAACAGGAAAGATCTTGTTGGGCATAGTGCTATCAAGTCAGCAGCAACAGTCGTGGCGGTAGATGGCTGAAGGACACAGTGAGGAATTCTAAAAACCTATTCTGAGAAGGAGATAAAAGCTTGTAAAAATTTTCAGCCCAAAGGGGAAGAGTGGTGGCATACAAGAGAATAGAGTAAAAGGCACCATGGGAGGACTTTTTAAAAATGTCTCTGTTAGGCACAGCGTGAGACAGAGGTGAAGGAAAGATAAAGGAGAATGAGGAGAGGATTTTATTTTTGTTTTGTTTTTTTTAATGCGAGAGAAAAAGTTAAACTGGAAACAAAAGGGAGAGCTAGGAGATGCAGAGGAAAGGGACCAGGGTTAGGAGGAGCACATAGGAATGAAAAGAAATAGGAATAATCCTGAGAGAAGAGAAGGACAGTAGTCAAGAAAAGTTAGAATGGACACAGTCTCCTGGGTCCTAGTCAGAGGAGAAACTGATGAGATGGGATGACAAGAAAGAAGGGGGAGAGGAGGAGTTCCAAATACAAACTGGAGAACAGGAGGCATGAAGAGCAGAGTGGAAGAGAAGTAAAAGAAAAATACTGAGAAAGGAAGTAATGTAAGTATATTCGTGACAGCTCCTGTTCTCCTGTCCAAAGCCAATTCATTTAAAGTGCTATAGCTCTGAGTCATAAAAAGGACAAAATTGTGCCCTCTGCTGTAGAGGGAAGATGAGACTTTGCCTCCTTATTGTAGGATACATCCACCCCAGTCCTCTGGATTGGGAGGGTGGCATTTTGGGGGATGTGGCGCGGTTAGTGTTCCTTTGACTGTCTTTGACCTCAAGACAGTAAAGCCAATGGCCTAAGCCAACAGCGCAGCCCTGGGAGTGAGTGCTATATGACCCAACAGAACAAGTCGGGGGCCACCTGTGAGTGGGGGGGGATGGCCAGAGTAGGGGGACCTGCCCCCTCTCCTCTGAGTCCCAGCCCAGCATCCTTGCAATGACAAGGTGGCTTGCCAGTGAATCAACAGGGAATCCAGCTAAGGCTGGGCATCACAGCTGCTTCCCCTCCTTGCTTACTACTCCATCCCCTGGCTTGGAGGTCCACAGCTCCTCAGGGCTTCTGGACTCCTCACTGGGGGTAGTTCACTGGGACTGACTCCAGTCAGAGAGCTGGAGACTCTGGAAATCCTGCTTATCAATGAAGCACTGTAGGTCTCTTTGTTTAAAGAATCAGCTCACTTTACATATCCTTCCTTACACCCATGCTGGGTGTGCATGAGTGGAGACAGAAATTGCAAACAAGTGGCAATATAAGAGTGGTAGCTATCCGTTATCAACATACGCTCTACTGTACAACTGATGAGACATCCAGTTTTGCATTCTATACCAGCAATCAAAGATGGTATTCTTTGACCTGCTGGTTTGTTTATGCCTTTAATGGTCAGACCAAAGATGTAGCATTGGGTTGTACTTGAGGTCAGCATGGTTAGTAGTAAGGGAAATGACAGTAATGAATTCTAGAGGGCTTGTAATGCCATGAAAGATTCTGTTAATCTGCAGCATAGATGTTGATCAGTGGAACTGAACCTAGCTCCCTGGACCTTGTCAGATGTACTCTGTGCATGTCAGTGTTCCACACCAATTACAGATTTTAGAAGATGCTTTCATGCAAAACAATGTGCCCTATAAGCCAGCTCAGATGTAGCTAAAATTAAAATCTGACTGTGGTAAATTTCTGTGATCCTCATATATGAAAATCCAAATAAATGATTTGTTCAGAGAAATGAAAAGTAACTTCAGCAGGAAATTTCAAAATTACTTATGCAGGATTAAGCCAGTTCAATGAATGTGTCTTACGTTGATTAATAAAGCATACATGAATTGCAAAATAAAACTACAGGAAACTTGCAGGGCCTTTATATTTATCTTCTTTACTGAAGCTAAAGACAAGTGCATGCACTTAGAGGAGATGTGGTCAATCAATGTGTTATTTTAATTTTAAAGGACTGAACACAAATAGTGATTTCCTAATTGTTTGTGTTTTCCCCTTCATCTACCATCTGTTATTGCATTACTTTACTGATTTTTTTTGAAGAACAAAACACAGCACCTCCTCACCAGCTGATGTGGACACTAAGTTCAGGGTCCTTGGCATGCTGCTGGGACATGGTGACTCCACAAATCATCTAGATGACATCTGCAGCAGTAAGAATAATGAACTTAGGAGCCTAACCATTAGCTAACTCAGCTCATGTTGTTAGAAATTTTCTGCCACCCTGTGCTTGCGCTTGGACACAAATTAGATTTCTTGTTCTAGTAGCACCATGCACTTAGGATTTGTTGCACCTGTCTAGAAATGGCCTTAGAAATAAAAAACAAATGGATATGAACAGATACACAGAAACTATTTAGTTGGTTGTTTAACAGTTTTGCTTTCCACCAAATGATTGTCAAAGAGCAATCAGTTGGATTTATGGAACGTAGGTAGCAGCATCAGACTATTGGGATTCTGTTCCTCAGTTCAGAAAACTAATTAATCATCCCAATGGCAACAGTAGGCTGAGGTGAATTAGCTACACGTATCTTGCAAAAGCCTTTGTAACTCCTTCAATTTGAGTTGCCTTCATTTCTTTCCCATGCTCGTCTGTATTTGTCAGAATCCCTCAACCCAACTACAGGGGCAATTCCAAAGTCATTTTACCTGTTGGAATTCTTGCATTTTTAAAACCACACTTATTGTGAACACTTCAAAGACAATGTATGATGCCTGTTCTTAAGACAATTACAGCAGCGATGATTTGTATGTATCTGCTGTAAATAAAGCAGGATCCTGGAAAACCAGGAACCCCAGTTTAAGAGATTGTTATTTTTATTGAGCACCCTCAATGATTTTAGGATTTAGCAAATCTAGAGGTACTTGTGCTAAGAAAATTTCTTTATAATATATATCGTCTTAACAATTTGCATTGGACAGTCTAAATCATATTGGTAATGGAAGTCAGAGCCTTTTGCTTCTAAACTGCTGGTTCAGACTTCACCTCCAACTGCCCATTTTTACATATTCAGTGGACAACTGCAGCTTCACCTTCAGGGGTGTCAGTCCATTTCATTAGCTTGCAAGTCACAGAAAATATAAGATCTTATCTAGAGTAAACACAAGGGAGGAATTGCACTCGCAGCTCTTGCTTTGTATCTTATTTACATGTCTTATCAATTTCTAGGATTTGCCATTTGCTCCAGTTTTGGGGGGGTTTTTTTGTTTTTACATTCATACAAAGAAATTCCAGCCAGCTCTGGATTCTAGGATACCTCACTATTACCTGAATAAATAAATATCAAACTTCCTTGGATGGTGAACATTGACTACTTAGACTGCTGAGCTGGATCACTTGGCTCAAGACATACAGTTTCTTTTTGATGTGGTGTAATTACAAATATCTAAATTGTGGTTGTTCATGTGTGCACTCTGTCCAACTGTAGTTTTCCCAAATACAGCTCTACTGGTATATGAAAACCATATGGAGACTTATGGAAAGCTGTATTTTGTGCACAGAAGGTTTATAGGACCACTGTGTACAATTTTTTCAATCCTGTAACTTTAAGAGTAACAGTGAAATGCCTTCTAAAAAAAAAATCACACCTCTAGATTCTGGAGATCCAATTAGTCACAGCTAGGAGCATAACCACAAGGAGGCTGTATATAAAACCTTAGTAGGAGCACATATTACACTGTAGGTCAAAATCATGACAGAATGCTTAGCTTCACACAGAAAGTAAATCCTCAGACACAGAGATTTAGGGTTCTTTATTTCCATCCTACATAGGCCTTCATAGAATTTGCCTAGTCTCGAGCTGATTGGAACAGAGATTTCAGCATTTTTCATTAGGAATGTGAAGAATTCACTTCTTAATAGTCATGGCAGGTTTCCCATCAAAGGTAGAGAGTAAAACTAAAATCCAGATATGCAGTATTCTCAGACCCGCAAGCTTTACTTATGTCAATAACGTGCACTCACACAAATGAATACAAATCTGGTTTATTGTCAGAAAGTGATAGTTGTCTCAGTGGATGGGCATTTAGAAAAGCCATCTTTCTTATAAGCTCTTTTGCTTCCCTTACTAGTGTAAGATGAAATACATTTGTTAATAGTTATGTCTGTCACAGTATTACCTTCTCTGAAATATGTTTCAAGAATTTGCTTTTGCTGTGTCATCACATATTCCAGTGATTTTGAGAGTACTGAATGGGGCCAATATCTGAAATAAAAAGATTAAATAAATGTCATGATTTTTGTCAGTTCATTTCAGGTTTTGATGCTATTTAATATCTTCTCTTGAATCTAATAAGACTATTCCTGATAAGCAGCACCATCTGTGGTAATAAAGAATTGCAGGCTGGGGCTCTACAAATTATCAAGAGCCTTCATAGTTTTAAAATAAATATTCGGGGGTGGCTGCCAGGTCACAGGTTGATTCTTCACCTAAGGGAGAGCAGTTTTAGAAAAGTCTGATGAACTGTCCTGCAGTTTCTGATGCAGCCACATGTGGGGAGGAGGAGAATGGTTTGTGCATGTTAAAAAAAAATAAAAAAGACTTTCAAAATTTTCACAATGCTCCTTTTCTTTTGCAACAAAAAAGATTATCACTCAGTTCTGTAGATGTGAAAGGTTAACACATCCTAGCTCCAAAATGGTAAAGATTGAACGGTTAAACTTTGATTGGTTCTAGTCAACATAAACTGATAGCTTATCTGAATTATAAAGTATGATAGAAGTCACGAATGTTCTCTCTCATACTGTTTCAAAATTTTCCTGTTGCTCAATTTATGTTGTTACTTCATTCCCAACCCGCACATTGTGTTTCAGAGCCTTGCTTTCAGATTTCACCAGCAACAGTTTCATCATTTACTGCTGGGAGAAGGCTGAAGACTTTCAGGTTGACATCTGGTAACTTAGACTGAAAAAGCATCTTCATTTTGTTGCCTTACTGGTTTGGGTCTAATTGGAAAATGACCTGTACTCTGCTTTCTGCAGATAAGTTTAATTTCTAATTGATTTATAAGGTGATTGTAGAGTACCATGGTGACCAGTATTGCAACTGTCATTTTGAAAAAAAAGATAAGCACTGATTATGTATATTTGAGAGCAGCCTGTAATCTCTGTCGAGAGAACTGTCAATATGATGCTTAATTACTTATGCAGTGAGAGCTAGAACCCTGAATAGAAACACACTGGGCCAAATTAATTACAAATGTAATAACGAGGCATCACACCACACACAAAAAAGGAAGGCCACGCTGTAGTCCTTCAGAAACTGTGCGCTTCAAAGTCATATAGTATAGCGCCTCTCTTATCCTATGAATTTTGATGCATGTGTGTGACATCAACTCCAGTTTGCCAAAGCATGGATGATGATGGGGTGTATAAATAGTCAATAAGGGGTTCTGGGACAGAGTAGCTGGCTCCCCAGCTGCAGCTAATGGGTTGACCAACAACAGTGGAGATAAAAAGTTGCAGCTGAGGTGAGGGAGGGTGGAAGCTAGAAAGGCTGAAGAACATCTTGTATCAGCAGGAAATAGTTCAAGGTACAAAACCCAAAAGTCCCTGAGGACTGGGGTAAGATAACTTGAGGAAATCTTGCTAATCTAAGCAGATCTCCCAGCTCCTACTTTGTGTGAGCTAGACAAGACTGGATGCCCTAGGAGCCTTCTACCAAGCCTGGGAGGAGTCTACCATAAGGATTTGAGAATAGGTGAAGTTGAGGCTAAGAGAAAAAGCTACTTTCAAGGAGCCTGAGGCCAGGTGAAAAGGTCAAAAGGCCCTCTCATGTGGTACCAGAAACTAGAATCTGCTTGACTGCAGCACAAACTGCTTGACCTGGTAGGAGCTGGTGAAAGTCCTAATGTAGAGGAGGATCTATGACTGCTATTCCAATCAGAGGCCATGGCCTTATAGCAACAGGCAGCTGCTAGGGAACAGCCATAATGGGTGCTATCCTTATGCCTGACAGCCCCCTCACAGCATGGTTTTTTGAAATGGGGTTCTACTGTATTCTGTGCCTCTCTTAAGTGTAGTGTTAGAGGTCAAGGCCTGAAGGGGGGCTATGACAAACACATCATATGTTAAATGTGTCTTAAATTTCTTATTGCATTTGAAGTGTCCTCTGAAGATGGATGCTGTCTAGTCAAAGAACCTAAGTAAGGCAGCTAGCAGTAGGAGTACTCAATGAAATGAAGCAATAAACTCTAACTTTCACATACCCGAAAGGCTTCTAGTCTGACTCTGTAGAAATTCTACTTGCATAAGGCCTGCAGGATCTGGTTGTTCTTTAGGTAACCATAGAGCAGGGGTGCCCAAAATGTGGCCCACAAAGAGCTTTTTTTTGTTGTAATAACATACTGAAAATATATAACTGTATATTGTGTATAGTGCAAAAGAACCAGTTTTGGAATTTTGCAGCCTGTGGGCCCTCACCAATCAGTCTCTGTGGCCCCTCATTTATGAAAACGTTGAGCACCCCTGCCTTAGAACATGCAAGTTCCATTATAAAAAATTATACTGTGTGTATGTTACCAAGCTGAATCATTAAAAAATTATACTGTGTGTATGTTACCAAGCTGAATCATGGCTTTCTTTCGCTACAGTCAGTCTCCATCTTCAGCATGACCTGGTCAGTGAACTGGTGCCATTCCATCTGCAGGCTGAGGAACTGACTCAGTTTGTGTTATGTTCCTTTTGGTTTAAATTCCATCTGTCCAAAGCTGACTGCTTTTATATGTAGTCAAGCTGCTCTAATTCCTGTTCTCTAAGGCAGTGGTTCCCATCCAGTGTGCTGCGGCAACACCCAAACTCTTCCGCAAGATTCCCTGAGAACTGGAGTTATTTTAAAGTTCCCTCCCTGCTCAGCCCAGCCACATGGGCTGTGCAGGGCTGGAAGAAAGGCAGGGGTTAAAGGAAGGGGTAACACCAGACTGCAGTTCCAGGGCCTCCGATTTTTAGGTGGACAGTGTTCCGGCTCCCCTAAAAGTAGAGCAATGCACTGGAATGCGGAGCTCCAGGGCCACCTTAAAAATAGCATGAGCAGCTGGAACGCAGAGTTTCAGTGGCTCCACCTTAAACCCTGCTCCTCCTTAAGTCCAGCCAGCAGAGAGCTGCGACAGGCTGGGAGTTTGTGAATCTCCCCCCTGCAGGGTGGAGCAATTTGTGGCCAGGAGCAGCTTAAAGCCAGACAGGCAGCCTGCAAACAGCCAAGGTAAGGGCTTTAGGAAGGGGCTGCTGGGGGTTGTGTTGGGCGGTGTGTGTGTAGCAGAGGTGGGTGAGAGTGATTGTGTAGCAGAGGGAGTGTAGCTGGGTTTGTAGGGTGGCTGTTTGGTTGGGCTATGTATAGCTGGGGGGTGGGGAGGCTGTAGGGGGGTGCAGCTAGGGGGTGTAGCAGAGTGATTACTGATACATGTGGTACTCAGAAGTGGTTGCCAATGCCTATCTGGGATGGGAGGCAGTAGCTTGGGTGGGGGACCTGCATGAGGGTGGGCCCAGACCAGCGGGAGGCTGGGCCTGGAAATTCAGGAGGGTTCCAGGGCCCCCAAATTATACTTTAACCCCTGAGTAATTGGGCATGAGGGGGGCCTGCCCCAGTGTGAGGGGGGCCCACCAATTTAGGAGGGTTCCAGGCCCCCTCCAAATTATACTTTAATCCCTGGAAAAAGGCCTATAATGGAGTTTGTTGGCTGCAGAAGAGTGTGGGCTGGGGAGAGGGGGATAAAAGGTTGGGGGAGCTTTGAGGGTTGGGGGACTGCTAGGGGCATGGGATGGTGGGGAGGGATGGAGAGCCACCAATGGCCCTATTCTGGCCCCAGCCACTCAATCCCGCCCCAGTCAGGGATCCCCAGAACTGCCAGCAGCAGTAGTAGCCATGGCCTCATTCCAGCCCCACTCCAGGGTGTCCCCTGCATCAGCAGCTGATTTCTGGGGTGTCCCCAGCAGCGGCAGCAGCCCCATTCTGAGGTGTTCCCAGGGCCATTGGCTCCAGCTCCATCTGGGAGTCCATGGAGCCAGCAGCGGCAGCCGCAGCCTCATTCCAGCCCTACTCTGGTGTGTCTGTGCAGCAGCAGCAGCCTCATTCTGGCATGTCCCTGAGGCCATTGGCTCTGGCTCTGCCTGGGGGTTCCCAATGGTGGCAACCGCCTAAGCCTGCCCCAGCCAGGGGTCACCAGAGCTGGCAGCAGCCCCATTCTGGTCCCAGCCGGGGGTTCCCGGAGGCACTGGGCAGCAGCCTTGATCTGGTCTACCCTGGCAACACAAGGGGTGGCAGGATCCAGCCCAGCAACTTCCACAGGACTTGAAATGGGGGTGGGTAGGGGGGTAGAGAGGTGTAGTGGGTGTTGGGGTGCTCACCAGATTAGTATAACACTGTTACTAGTGGACAGGCAGGGGGGTGTTAGGGAAATCCAGATCCAGCCCCAGCCAGGGACCCTGGGACGCGGGAAGTGGTATCTGGCCCTGGCCCCAATGGCTGGAGCTGGATTAGGTGGGGAAGGGGTGTTTTTGTAGCTGCCTCTCCCAAGGGCATCTTAAAAATCCACCCATGGGGAGGAAGCTGATGGGGGCCCTGGCAGGGGCAAGGGCATAGGGTTGGCAGGGCCGCAGCAAGGTCTTCAGGGACCCTGGTGAGACCTGTGTGGCAGCCAGTGAGTGACTGATGATGTGGGGGCTGGAGGCCTAGTTCTGGCCCCTGCAGTGATGGGAGGGTCCATCACAGGCAGCAGAGGGCGGGGGGTGGGGGGGACAGGACCCACTGGGCTGGGAGGGAGCAGCAGTGGGGTGAGGATTTGCCCTGGGTGGCAGGGAGCCACTGCAGAGAAGGGGGAGGTGGGTGCTGTGCCATGCTCCTCTGCCCTACTTCCCACCCCCCAGGTTCCCCTTGCCCCCCCACAAAGGCACTTCTGTTCTCCTTTCCCCTCTCCTCTCTTGCCACCCTTGTGCTGTTCCCCACATGGCTGCCCTTGTCCTCTTTTGCCACCCCTGCCCTGCTCTGCTCCCCACACTCTCTTGCCACTGCACACGACTCCTGACCTCCCCTGTCTTGCCACCCCTGCTCTGCTACCCCTACTACCCCACATAGCAGCATTTCCCAGCCCCTGTGCCATGGTTCATGAATATATAAGTTATTTTGAGTTAATTTGGATATTCATGAGTTTTTAAATAGTGGTATGCCTCAAAAAATTTGAAGGTATCAAGGTGTGCCACAGCAGAGAAAAGATTGGGAACCACTGCTCTAAAGGGTTACCTTCCTGAAAGTTCACCATGGACTTGTTTTCCTCTGACCGAAATCTGAGAAAACGCCTGTTGACTTACCGTATATACTCACCCATAAGCTGAGATTTTTGTGCCTGAAAAATTGCCCTTAAAACAGGTGCTCGGCTTATATGTGGGTCAATATGGTAGACAGCCCCAGCCCAGGAGTTTCAGAGTAAGTGTTCAGCCCTTAGCATGCACTGAGCATACTCTGGGCTGGAGCCCCAGCGTGTGGCCAGAGCAGCCATGTGGCCAGAGCAGCCATGACCCTGGGCTGGGGTTAAAGAAAGAGGGGACCCTGGCGTCTGAAGCAGCCAGGTAAGGAAGCCAGGGGGCTAGGGGTCAGCCTGGGGGAGCCAGTGTCAGGGCCTGGGGATTGTGGGATGTCCAGTAGGTGGGAGAGAGCAGCAGCAGGGTTTGGGGGGTGTCGGGGAAGCAGCAGCAGGGGTTTGGGGGATATGGAGGGTGTCAGGGACCCTGGGGGAAGCCAATGGTGCAGGATGGGGGGTTTAGCAGTGAAGGCTGCAGGTGGGCCTCAACTTATACACGGGTCACCCTTTCTTTTACTATTTTGGGGCTCGGGGGGGGGGGGTTGGTTTATGCGCAGATCAGCTTATCTGCGAGTATAAGCAGTAGGTGGGAGCAAGGTTGGGCCCAGTGTGAAAAGCACTGCCTCACAAGTAAACTCTCGATTCTGTAGGCTGTGACCTGGTAGTGTTTGACTAAAATGAACATTTCTGAGCTTGTGGGTGATCTTTACATACTGATAAATAACTTCACTGTTAAGGTTTCTTACTGGTCTTCCATGTGCACTCAAAACTCTTGTTGACTTCTGTGAAGTATAGGGACTGTTAGAGACCAAACCTATTTCTATTGTGCTCTTTTTTTTTTTTTTCTGCGTTGTGAATCAGTAAAATAATTTTAAAGGATTACCTGGGTTATATGTGAACTTAGAGGTGTCTGAGGCAGCCTTTGCTCTTTGCATTATCTATTTAAGTATTTTTTTTCTTTTGTTGTTGGTTTGTTTGACTATGGTTTCAGATTTTTAGGGAGTCCTGTATGGTTTAGAGGATGTGTGAATATAAGTTAAGTAGAGCCCTGCACAGATACAAAAATTTGGATACACATCCACAATTACTAATTTGTATCCCCTGTGATCCACACTCCATTTTCCATGTATAGCTGTATGCTCACCCACACCAGCAGACTATCTCATAGTTAGAGCCTTGCACAGATCAAAAGTTTGGAACTGTATCCAATCCACAAAGATGATAAACAATACAATTGCATGCAGGCATCTGCAGATATAAAGTGGATATCTGTGAATTTGCAGGACTCAACTTATCTACCACATTTCTCTGTATCGATATGACTAGGTGATCTAGGACAGCAAGAGGCTTGGCAATTTGAGCACATTTACTAATTGAAAACAAACCTCTTCTTTGTCCTCCACATATTGCAGGTCCACTCTGCCCATCTGGCCCTTGGATTTGTGGGTCTTTTCACCATGCCTACTGCTCCCTCTCAATGTATGAAGTGTGACTTTTCATAGGCAGGATGCCTCACAGTTTTTGTTTCTGAGCCCAAGTGTCTATTTTGACATACAGACAGGAAGAATAAAATGTACAAGACATTTTAACCACATTAATTTGTAAAATATAAAACTAGTGTACATTCAAAACGCATTTTCGATTAACAGTTCTTGATCCATTCTGCAATTGTTCAAAATAAACTATTTTATGGGAATGGTTAAAGGAGAATTCAAGGGAAGAAAGAACATGGTGACTATAGAGAGAGAGTGAGTGATTCAGTGCAAAAAGGGTAAATTTCATCTTCACATTCTTAACTGCGAGGACATTCTGCACATCTCAGGAGTGCACTAAGTGGTGCGGTAAACCAGTAAATTAGAAGAATGTAAATTCTTTAGTAGGAATTGCACGCAAGGGGAAAATGCTTCCTCATGCTCATATTTGTTTTCATGAAAATAATGTACACTCTTTCTAAAATCATACTGGTATAAAGCTAAGTAAGACATCAAAACCAGTAATAGATATTACACTGGACTGAGAAATGGCAGTGACACAATTATCTTCTGTTGTGAAAATTCTTGTGATGAACATGAAAAATACCATATTCAAACTGACTGTATGTTTAGCTTTCTCTCTCTCACTCTTTTATTTCTCTCTCATTAAATTAAATTATATTCTGATTGGCTGAGTGACCTCTGATGATGTTATTAATTGATTTATATAGTGCCTTTTTCACGCCTCAAAGTGCTTCACAGAATTACAAATATACAGAGGATCACTTCACCTAGTGCCTAAGGGCAGAACAAGGAGGAGTCCTGTGGCATTTAAAGACTAACAAATTTACTTACTACATGAGCTTTTGTGGGAGAAAATCCATCTTCATCAGATGCTTTGAAGATTGGGAGAACTTACAGACTGAAAGGAAAATAAATGCAGGGGTGTGTAAGTCATGGGATCAGGTCATCCTGTAACAGCAAATCAAAGCAGTTATTAAGATTCAAACACTGTGAATCAACACATAGAGAAAGGTGAGATCAAATCACCTGTTGTAATGGGAAAAGAATCCACAGTCGTGATTTAATCCTGCTTTCACAAAATCCAATCTGCATATCAGTTCCAATTCTGCTGTTTCTCTTTGAAGTTTTGATGTGTTACTGACTTACTTGAGCACAGCTGTTAACAAACAATCAACAGAGGGATTAAGAAGATTTAAGTGCTCAGCTACTGGTTTTTGAATAGTGTGATTTCCAATGTCAGTTTTGTGCCCATTTATTCTTTTGCACAGAGATTGTCCTGTTTGTCCAATGTACGAAGCATGGGGGCATTTCTGGCACATGATGGCATACATCACATTGGTAGATGAGCAGGTGAATGAGCCGTTGATGGAGTAGCTGGCTTGATTTGGTCCTATGATGGTGTCTTTTGTGCAAATATGTGGGCAAAGCTGGCAAAATGATTTGTTGTAGGGGCATGTGCCTGCTTTAATATTTCTGTTGTTAGGTCTGTAGTTGTTGGTGAGTATCTGTCTATAGTTAGGGGGCTGTCTCCCAAGGTTTGAGAGAGTGAGGGATCATCTTTAAAATAGGCTGTGGGTCCTTAATGATCTGTTGTAGAGGTCTGACTTGTGGGTTTTTTGTGGTGACCAGTGGCGGTCTATTGTTTTTGGTTCTTGTGCCTCTCCTGTAGTAGTTGACTTTGCATACCTGCCTGGCTCTGTCTCTGGAAGGGACATGGTAGCCATTAAATGGCACTGAAAACTCTCTCTAAGGCAGGGGTCTCAAACTCAAATCACCACGAGGGCTGCATGAGGATTAGTACATTAGCCTGAGGGCTGCACCACCAAAACCTTTCCATGCAACAGTATTGCAAATATCAGTAACAGTAGTGTCATTGCGGGCCACAGGAAATAGCTTTAGGGGCCGCATGCAGCCCACGGGCTGCGTGTTTGAGACCCCTGCTCTAAGGTGATAAAAGGAAGACGAACACTGTAGCCAGTGTCTTCTAACAATCCCACTATCCAGAAGGTTCTATAACTGCCTTGAAATCAACCTGGAAGTATATAGACATCTTCTTTAAAATGACTGTTTATTACAAATGTTGAATAAATTGAATGTAATAAAAAATAAACCTGTAAAGAATATTTTGCACATAAATTCAATATACAAGAAAGCTGTGAGTAAGGCTAAACTCTCTTCTCAATGTCCTGATGACACTAAACCTCTCAAGCTTCACTTTTAACAAGATATCTGCATATGCGTATAGCGTTGTCTAACTTTCACTTGTCAATGTCTAAGGCTGTGTTCACACACAGGGGGTTATTTCGATATAAGTTGTTTCGAAACAACTTATATCAAAATAACACCTTATTTCGAAATAACTTAAGCCAAATTAACAAAAAGTTACTTCGAAATAAGGAAAAAGGCGGGAAACGAAATAGCAAGTTCACAGTGTGAACATGCTATTTTGCTTGGGGAGGGGGCTGCAGGCACCCCTGGAGTTCAGCGCAGCCCAGCGCTGAACCCCGCCGATGCCTGCAGAGGGGGGGCTGCAGGCACCGGCGGGGTTCAGCACAGCCGAGTGCTGATCCCCTCTGCAGGCATCGGC
>ML682005.1:9058230-9086425 GCA_007922195.1 Podocnemis expansa
GCGCTGAACCCCGCCGGTGCCTGCAGCCCCCCTCTGCAGGCACCCGCCGGGATCAGCGCTGGGCTGCGCTGAACCCCGCCAGTACCTGCAGCCCCACTCTGCAGGCCAGGGGACACCCCTCAGCACCCTGGCCAGGAACAACTTGTTTCGAAACAAGGTTGTTTCACCCCCAAATGGGGTTTAACTTGTTTCAAAACAACACAGTTCTTTCAAAACAATGGGTTCCCGTTGTATCGAAACAACTGTGCGTCGTGTGAACATGCTTTTTTTTTGTTTCGAAACAACCTCGTTGTTTCGAAACAAAAATGCTGTGTGAACACAGCCTAACTGTCTAAACCCACAGGCATATATTTAACTATGAAAGGATTCTGTGAGCACATGACCTTGTAACACACATACATAGGCACTATCAGAGGCAAATATTATTAGTGTGTGATTACCTGATGTGTAGTGTTTTGTTCTGTTTTTTGTGGTCACGTTGATCCCAGCATATGAGACAAACAAGGTGAGTGAGATAATATCTTTTGTTCAGTAAAAGAGTCTCACCCACATAGGCTCTCTACTTAATATATATTGAGAGAATTATTTGTATCTGCACACACGTTTTTGTAGGAACTAATCATCTTGAAAATCTGGCCCCATGGTATATATTTTGCAATGTTGGTCTGGTTATACAGTCTGCCTAAGCTTTATTTGGCACAGGACCCTTACTGGAGAGAATGGCTGCACAGGCTACAAGCGCAGTGGTTCCCAACCTTTTCAGTAACACGGCACACTTCAATGAAGCTAATAATTCCATTGCACACCCACTTTTTTCTGCTGAATCGATTGCTCATACACGTCATTTACTTACATTTACTATGGTTATGGTCTTACTAGAATATAGTAATATCAATATAGTTAACACAACCAGCTGAAGAAGGATCAAATGCATTAATATTTCAAATTCACCAGAAAAAAATGTCATCTTAATTTTGCCCTTTGGGCACCTGCATTTAGACTGTTCACATTTTAGAAGTGGAAGACTGATACCTCGCTTTTAATTTGATTCATTTTCACAGGTTTTATGAGTTGTAATGGTGATGGGATAGAATATTAAGATGAAACAATGTTTGTTTTACTTTGATTTTCATTACCCTTGTGCAAAATTACATAGCACATTTGGACAGTTCTCTCTGTACATTGGTTGAAAACCACCATGCTAGCGACCTAGTGCAACATTTGCACTTCTCTGGGAACTGCCAGGGACCAATTTAGCACTCAGTAGAAGACTGGGTGGCCTCCATACAACTAATTTTTCAATGATGGAAAGGCCCTCTGAATATGTTATGCCAGCTGGGGGTGATAAGAATGCCGCAGGGCTCCAGCCACAACCTCTCTGCCAAGCACTTGCCCAACACGCTCCCTATACCAGGGTGCTATAAAGCCAGTAACAGGGATTCCCCAGCACCTGAATCCTCATTTGCCTGGTTTGATAGTCCCTATGATTCCTTTGCACTATGCTGGTGGTGCAAAAGACCCACTGCATGGCTCAGGATTTATTTTCATTTATTTCTTCTTTCTTTGACCTAAGCAAATTGTTTCTACTGTATAAACTTGGGAGGCAGCCCATGAAGAATATGATTCCTCATTAACAAACAGGAATCCTAGAGACCTGTTCTTAAGGAAAGGTGTGGAAAAACATACAATTTGTGTTTTTACAGGGAATCTTTAGTTTTTGCATTTTGTAAAATAAAAACATTCAGCAAACTTTAGTTGATTTATCAGTGTCACTTATTCAATGCATGCAACCTCCCCCTCTTGTGGCTGATTTTTGAATGTGCTTTAAATTTACAAGTGGAACTACACTTATCCAGTCTAATTGGGACCAGGACCAGACCAGATAATTAATAACTAGGATACCCAGGAGAACTGGCAAAGAGCTTTCTATCCCTTATTTTAAGAAAGATTAAAATGTACCAAGCAGACAACCCTCAATGAATGGGAAAGAAAAGTTGCAGAGGGTCGCACCTCAGAATAGCTCCTCTTCTCCAACTTGGCATGCTGCATGCAGCTCAGGACTGCTCCTGACTCTTCTGTTCCTGTGTGGCACTATGGTAGCCCTTCATCTGTGATCATTATGCATATTAATTCTACAGAATGCAAGACTAATTTTTCATAGCAGAGCTTCAGAATTTGCAATAAACATTTTATACTTTGTCACCAGATATAGGTCTGATGCTCTGTATTTTTCAGTATATTATAGTTTGATCTTCCTCTGAAATATTTGGATGCCTTTAATTAAAAATGGCTTTCCTAATGTACAATCATAGCAAGGAGTATCAGAAATATTTCTGCAACATTAGATTATAAAAACCACTTAGACTTGAGTGAAACATATTGTATAGTTTGGATGGTTTTGAACCCTTTGCCATTAGAATGATCCCTGGATAAGAAAAAATGCACCTCTCTCCCAAAAAGAAAAATTAATTTTACTACCTACATTAATAAGCTGGTCTGCACTCCTTTTATCTTTCGAGAATTCAATGCCTGACTGCATTTATGTTCTCATTTAGCATTTCAGAATGGGCACTTTCTTTCAAGAAGGGTTACTGTAAAATTCATCCGCTTAGTTAATCTGACTAATTAGCATACTGTCACCCATTAACAGCATTAGAACAACAACTGTAGCTCTCACTACCTCATTGTCTTGAAAACCAACCTCTTCTGGTTTGCATGTGCATGTGTTGCACCCTAGCTTTTCTTAACTCAGAAGATATTTACCACACCACCATGATAACTTTGGAACTAACGATATAATTCTTAACCTGCACAAATCCTCTGCCCATACATAATCTTTCTGAGTGACTTTTTAGAAAATATTGTAAAACTAAGTCTTTAATCTGCAAGAAACCTCTCTGGAATCTAAGCAGCTCCCAAAACTTTCTTCAAATTCTGTTAAAAGACATGGAGAGGGAATTAAAGAAGTTTTTCTTATATAAGCTAATTCATAGGAGTACATCAATATGAACATCTTTAATAGTTAAATTAACATTCATCACTTGACCCTATTGCCTACTAATATTTTATGTGCACGTTGCTATTCAGAGAGACATGCATTCTAGAAGTAATTTAAGGTTTGTGGATTCTTGGAAGTATAAATTTGTCATGTAGGCATGAATTGCAAACTAGGAATATTCTTATTCATGGAGGTGATTACGGGAACCACAGGTGCATAAAAGTTTAAAATAGAAGGGCCAATCTAGTGCCTGTCAGAGCTATTTGGAATAATTGTGGAGAGGGGGCAGGCTTAAGTTTTTAAACTTAGTTGCTTAAAATTAGATACTTAAATCCATATTTTGGCACCTAATAAGGGGCCTAATGTTGACAGAACTACCATTTTCCAAGAGAGGAATCTAGCTTTCCTCCCACACAGAGCAACAGGAAACTGTGGTCTTGTTAAAAAAAGCACTTTGTTAAGGCAGTAGGTAACCTCTATCCTGTGTGGAGAACAATAGGAGATGACAGTCAATTCTGAACAATGGCAATTCTCCATGGAATGTGTTAAAGCATATTATTCACTAGTTCCTGTTCAAGCAAAATGAAAATTAGTGCATTTTTTAAAAATAAATTTAATTTAATCTGGAACTAGAATCTCTATTATGTGCTAATCATAACTGTACTGTTATTTCATATTATCAGTAGTGGGCAGAGGCAAGAGCACCTTATGAGGTTAGGGCACCTTGTTTGGGTGCTCTAATTGGGTAATTCCATAGTGTAATTTCTTTGGGTTTATTTTAATTTTAAATCTGAATTTTCTGGGTTTATAATGCTTATTTTGGGAATAATTACACCTTGTGTGTAATAGTTTTATCCTTAAATTATTGATATGTAGTCAAGCTTAATGCCACATTTATGTATTTTTTTAATCGGGTAACATATGTTTAGAATTTGGGAATATTTACATTTTGTAAACAGGACTAAATAAATGAACATGACCTCCCTGAAAAATCCAAGCTACCAATGAAAACAAGTCTTCAGATAATTCACATTCAATGCCATATTATAACCTAAATTGTCTTATAGATCCTATGCTCAGGTAGGCTGAAAAACAATAGGACCAAGTATGAATTTCCATAGTGTCTCATGTAGTGCTGCTAGCTGTGATGCCTAATTATGATCCCTTAAATGCCAACATAGTTAATCATTTCTCTTTTGACCATCATACCAGGAACATCCATCTAATGTGTTTCTTCATGTCGCCTGCATGTAAGTGAAATGCTCTGATGTAGAACATGGGCACACCCTAGGAATAAATGAGCAAAATCTGAGTAGACAAATTGCTAAACATGCTATAGAAACTTGTAGTAGAAAAGCATTGATTATATAGTTAATCACAATCTTTGCGTGTTGTTCTTAGAAATCAGAGGGGGGGAAATATTCTTTCCGTACTTGTTCATGTCCATTCCAATTTAGGTGTGAGCTTGCCCTGAGCGCTGCTGCCAGAAAGGCTTCCTACACTGGTATCTGTCAAGTAAGCTCTGTTGTCTCCTGAAGTCATGTTCCGCAGAGCAGGTAGAAAGTATCCCACTAACCACAGACCCCTCAGTTTCTTCCTACCACCCATGACGGTTGCTGGAAATGCCTCCTCCTTGCACTAGCAGGTATTTCTTCAGAGAACTTTCTAACCTTGTTGTATATAATTCTTTTATTCTATTGAGTTTCAGTTGTTAGATAAATAATTGGGTTAGTGAGTCCCACTCCGTGCATTAGTCTAGGAGTCTCAAACTCAAATCACCATGAGGACTGCATGAAGAGTAGTACATTAGCCCAAGGGCCACACCATTGAAACCTTTTCGTACAACAATATTGCAAATATCAATAATGATAGTGTTGTTCCAGGCTGCAGGAAATAAATTTAGGGGCTGTATGCAGCCCACAAGTTTGAGACCCCTGGGTTAGTCCCTGCCCAGTAGGGGACATGCTTTGGTCTCTGGGGTTTAAGTCTTCTGCTTTTTGCCACAAACCTAGGCCTGTGAGGGACCTCCAGCTCAGCTTCTGTAAGTGCCTGGGGGAAGCTCATGTACATGAGAACTGTAAGATCTGCAAAGACTTCAGGCTTCACACCACAGAGGTTAGACTTACTAGGCTCATATTTATCTTTACTGAGGCAGCACTTCAACCTCCATCAAAGCAGGGGCACTCCAACTCGGTGCCAAGTATTTCAACGTCTGTAAGGAGCATCCTGGCTACTCTCCAGGAATCACAGCACTTCCTCTTTTCTGGCACTGAAACAACATCCATTGTCTGCTTTTGAAGAATCTCAGCACCATCTAGCACCCCTGCTCCCAAGGAAAAGTGCTCCAGTGAGGGAACCTTTGTACAACTTTCCATTACCAGTGCCAAAACAGGAGGGGAAAAAAAATAGAGAGAAGCTGATCCCTAACCCTGAGGCAGAGACAATAGCATGTTTGATGTTGAACCATTCTGGAGCTCCACTGTCCTTGAGGTGCCGTCAATGCCAGAGGCATTTGCAGCAACAGATTTTCTCTCTCTGTGGTACTGCCATCCCCAACAGTACAGGAGCTGTCAGCAGCCGCACTGGGGGAATGATCTCTGAGGCATCTGGTTCCTTCAAAGGAGAAACAGACTGTAATGGCCCAGCCCTGATCTCCTCCCTACCGGCACCTTGCTGGCAGAGGTTGGTACCACTCCAGGAAGGAAATTTTTAGAGATGAACTCAGAGGCCAAGTCATACATCTGTCCCAGGAGCTGGCACTATCATTCTTTCTAGCACTGTCTGTCTGTAGAGCCAAGCCAATGCACACCACCCAAAGCTTATCCACTGGGACAGTGGCAGATGCTAGTACAGTGGCCTTTCTGGAACCCCTGGACTTCTCTTTTGAAGCAGAGGTTGCATTTCAGAAGGTGATACTCCATGATATTAGAGTCCAGAGCGTCTCCCCAGCTCCACTTAGAGCAAGATCCAGGCTCCAATATTGAGACCAGTGCTTGCTATCAAGGTCGAGCACCATGAGACACATCCAATGTCAAGTGTGAAGAGACGGGTCCCCTGCCCGGACAAGCATTCTTTTTCTTCTCTGGATGAAGCTGTTGTGGAAGCAGATGCAATGCCATCCCAAGACAATTACAAGGTGCATCAAGAGCTCCTCAAAAGAGTGGCTCAAAACTTGGGGATCCAGGCAGAAGAGATCAGGGAGTCCGCCCAGGTCTTCATGGACACTCTAGAGACAACATGTCCTTCAACAGATTCATTGCCCCTAAATGATGCTATTATGAATCCCATTAAGGCGATATAGCGGACCCCAGCATGCCCCCAGCTGATGGCAAAGAAAGAGGGCAAAATAACCTTTGTCTTGAAATTTAAGGAGCTACTACCACAGGATTTTAGGTGAAATTCACAGCTCTCATGAAAGGAAGGAAAATCTATGGCAAAAACATCCCTGCAGACAAACTTGTGTGTGGTAGTCACTGCAGTCTGATCCATGGCTTCAGTAGTACCAATGTGGAGAAACTCTTGGCTTCAATTCTCAGGCCTACCACAAGGTTCAACAAACATTACAGAACCTTTATTTCAAGGGTATGTTGCTCTTCCTGAGAGCCTCCAAGGAGAACAGTCTAAAGGATTTGAGGGCCACCCGGAAGTCCCTAGGGTTTTATAAACTGACACGCTTGATGAAATTCTACTCGTCTCAATCAGGTACCCATTTCCTCCCACCAAATTCCTGGTGAGACTACAATCTGAGGAGTAGCAGTGGTTTTAGGAGAAGACCACTGCCCCAATCCTCATCTGCATCTGTGCCTGTCTCTTCCTTTCCCTCACACCGCCCCACCAAACACTCTGCAAGGTCTAAACAGGCCTTTTGATGGGACACTCAGGGTTGACATACCAGAACAGAATTTGGATGAACTTCCCCACTTTTTGTGTACCATTTATTGCCTTTCTATTAAGCATTGGCCTGTATTATCTCCTATCACTGGGTGCTAGGCACGATAGCACTAGGATACACCCTTCAGTTCAGTTGCTCCTCCCTCCCCATTCCACCTCTCCCATCCCTTTTCAGAAACTTTCTCATGAGCAGCTCCTAGCCCAAGAGGTTCTGTTGCTCTTAAACATAGGAGCTGTGGAGGAGATTCCATGAGACCTAAGGAATCAGGAGTTCTATTCCTGTTATTTTCTAATTCCAAATGGCAATGACAATTTCAGACCAATTCTGGACCTGCGATAGCTCAACAGATTAATGGAGAAGCTAAAGTATCACAATGGTCTCCTTGATATTCATCATTCCCCACCCTGGATCCACGGACTGATATGAGACTTCACTTTGAGGGGCACTTATTTACATATTTCAGTCTTTCAGGGACATAGAAGGTTCCTTAGGCTCTTCATGAATCAAATGCCACCAATCTTCAGTGCTCCTATTTGACCTGTCAGCAGTCTGTCAGGTGTTCACAAAGTGCATGGTGATCATCACAGCCTTCTGGAGGACACAGGGTTCAGGTCTACCCTTACCTTGATAACTGGCTAGTGAGAGGTCAGACCAAGATTCATGTGGAGTCTGATGTCAAGTTAATATAGTCAGCTTTCCAGGACTTAGATTTGCTAATGAATGTGCAGTAGTCTACTGTCTCCTAGCTCAAAGGGTAGAGTTCATTGGGGTGATTCTTGACTGGGTCCAAGTCGGAGTCATCTTCCCAGAAGCACATTTCCAAGTGATAGCAATGCTTATAAAGAAACTTAGAAATCACCCCATCACCAAGAAACTACTTGAAGCTCCTGAGCCACATGACATCATACACCTATCTGGTGCAGCACACAAGGCTTTGGCTAAGACTTCTCCAGGCATGGTTGGCATCTGTATATTCACCAAACCAACAGCATTTAGACACAGTCATCACAGTTCCCCTATCAGTGGCAGCTTTTTTCCATGACAATGGGTCCATTGACAAGGGGTGCACAGATGCCCATTTGAAGATCCCAACCATCAGTGCCTATTATCACAGTGATGCTTCAGCAATGGGTTAGGGGACTCACTTGGACTTCATTAGAACTGAGTCTCCAGAAGAGCTCTTGCTACACATCAACATCAGGGAGCTCAGGGCAGTTCACCTAGCCTGTGTGGCATTCCAACCCAACATGGCAAGCAAGTGTATGTCAGTTCTCATGGTCAACACAATAGCAATATTTTCTATCAACATACAGAGAGCAGTGTGCTCATTTCACCTGTGCCAGAAAGCACTTCACTTGGAATTCTTCACAGTCCACTTGATATACCTTGAGGCCTCCTATCTTCCAGGATCACAGAATGAGCTAGTGGATCACCACAGCAGATCTTTCTCCAACCCCATAAGTTGTCCACCTGTTCAGATGTTGTGAAAGTCATTTTCCAGAAAGGGGACTCCCCAGATAGATCTATTTATGACAAAGCACAACAGGAATTGGCTCCCATTCTGCTCCTCCCTGAGCCATTGCTCTGGGTCCCTCTCACATGCCTTCCTCGTCCCTTGGATGGGTCTTCTTGTCTATGTATTTTCCCCTGATTCCTCTTATAATCAAGGTCTTGCTGAGGATTGGAAGGGACAAAGTGTAATTCACCATGGTAGCCTTGGCCTGGCCCCACTAACACTAGTTAACCACACTCCTAGAACTTTCAGTGGAAATACCACTGTGTCCCTCCATTTCTAGACCTTATTACCTAGGACCCAGGTTGCTGGTGTCACTTGAATCTCAATCCCTTCATGGCCTGGAAACTTCATGGATCCCTCAGAGCTAACATGCTTGGGCCTGTATCATGAGGTACTTCTAGGAAGCAGAATATCATCCATTAGAGCCACTTACCTGGAAAAGGTTCTCAATCTGGTGTATGCAGAAAGGTGTCTCACCTACTCATTCATCAGTATTATTCATTTTAGACTACTTACTCAACCCTTTTTGTTTCAGGTGATTTGAATCATATGGTACATCTGGCCACAATCTCAGCTTTTTGCCCACAGGTAAATGGCTGTTCTGTGTTCTCAAATTCTATCTGTAGCTAGTTTCTTAAAGGCCTGAGAGATTGCGCACCCAGGTGCTACAAACAGGCCCTGCCTGGGATCACAACCTGGTATTGTCAAGACTGACAGAACCCTCATTTGAACCCTTACTAGAATGCTCCTTGATCTCCCTCTCCTGGAAGATGGCTTTTCTGGTAGCCATTACTTCTGCCAGAAAAGTCTCAGAGATCCAGGTGCTCACTTTGGAACTGCCTTGTATAATATTCTTCAAGGTCCAGTTGCATCAGCATCCAGCCTGCCTTCCAGAGGTATTTTCACAATTCCATAGTAAGCATATATTTTCTTTCCAGTCTATCTGAAATTACATGCTAACAGAGAGGACAAAGCCTCCCTCACTAGATGGCAGATATGCACCACCCTACTACATAAATCATTTAGGAAATCTACTTGACCATTAGTGGCCAGTGTAGGCATGATGAAATGTACTTCAGTCTCAGCTTAGGAGATATCATCATGGATCACTTCCTGTACCCGCACCTGCTATGACTCAGTGAAGGTCCTGGTCCTCCTGCCCTGATAGCACATTCCACAGGACCCAAGCATTTTTGGCAGCATTTGCGCCACAAGTCCTGATCCAGGACATCTGTAGGGCAGCAACGTGGTCATCAGTCCACAAGTTTGTATCTCACTACGTCATCAATCGGTAGAGCAGAGATGATGATTTGTCAGAGTAATATTGCAGGCTGTGTGTCTAATTCTGACCCCTCCACCTACACAACTGCTTAGGCATCACCTGCATTGTAATGGACATGACCAAGCACTCAAAGAAGAAAAAACAGTTACTAACCTTCCCTAACTGTTTTTCAAGATGTGTTGTTCTTGTCCATTCCAAGACTGACATGCCTAGCCTCTTTTGAATTTAGCCAGCAAGATGGAACTGTTGGTGGGATCTTTTATACCAGTGCTTTGAGCATGCACCTGTAGAACCGACTCACTGGATACCAGCTGAGGAAATATTTTCCAACAGCAGTGCTCAGGATGAGCACACACATACATTGGAATGGACATGAGTAACACTTCTCAAAGAAGAACAGTTACAGAAGGTTGGTAACCATGGTTATTTTGATGACTATAACTAAACCTCTTGGACTCTATTGGTAGGTGGGACCCTGTGGAGTATAGTTCATATCCTGTTTATACTCAGAAATTGTGCTACTGATGACAATATCCAGTGATGGGTCATTCTGCAACTAATACTAAAAACTGTTAACTTCTAATGTAGACAGAGAATACATAGGAAGTGTGAATGAGCGTCAGTGCTGTAATGGTGTTGATAACAGTGTCATGCCAGGGTCACTCACAAACAAGCTATTTTCAATACCAGATGGAGGCAACCTGTTGCCAGCAAATACTGTCCAATATTGGTTCAGTTTCCTACAAAAACAACAAGCAGTTGTGTGGCACTTTAAGACTAACAGATTTATTTTTTGCATGAGCTTTCGTGGGAGAAGATCCCACTTCCTCAGATGCTTCGAAGATGGGTGAACTTACAGAAAGGAATGAAACTAAATGCAAGGGGGTGTAAAACATAGGATCAGGTCATAAAGTAACAGCAAATCAGAGCAGTTTACAGGCTTAAAGAATGGGAAGCCTGAAGTCAAATTACCCTTTGTAATGGGAAAAGAACCCATAATCTCGATTGAGTCCTGCTTTCACAGAATTTAGTTTGCATATTAATTCGAGTTCAGCTGTTTCTCTTTGGAGTCTTGATGTCCCAGGTACATCTCTAATGACAGTCGTTAACAAATCCATCATCGAGTGATTAGGAAGATGGAAGTGCTCAGCAACTGGTTTCTCTGTTCTTTGATTTCTGATATCAGTTCTGATATCAGTTTCCTACAACAGATAGGGCCTCAATGCAGAGCTGTGGAGGCAGCCAGCTACCAAATGTCTCATTTTGTTTAACTGCAACACTTGACCTTGCCACTGGTGTGATTGTACTCTGTGCCCCCTCTGCAGGGACATTGCAGAGCGGTATTATCTTTCTATGAGTTTACTGCAGATTTTCCACAGTTCTGGGTGGAGTGTGCTGCTGGTTGAGGTTTCATTCCTCAATCCTTGACAATTGAATATTTTCTCAACAATTAATATACCATGCTGAAAGTGGGTAAATTGATTATGTGGAGGATGGGAAATTTCATTCCCATCCTTGCTGTGCAGCAGGGAGATACAGGAATTTGTAGGCCACAAATCAGCAAAGCATTTAAGCACACACTTAATTTTAAATGTCTGAATAATCTCATCCCTATTCAGCAAAGCACTAAACCACATACATCAGTGCATTGCTGAATCCTTACTTAAATGTATCATGTTTCAAAATATCATCCTATAAAACCATGAGTAGCTCTAGTTATAACACTGAACAGAGGCTACTGCAAATTTCTTGGCTGAAATAGCTCAAGTGTAGTAGAGCAGTGGTTCTCAACCTTTTGTGGGTTGCCACATATTTGGCAGCATATTCCAAAGGGGTAGCTTTGTTAGTCTAGTTCAGCAAAACAAGCAAGGAGTCCTGTGGTGCTTAAAGGCTAACAAATTTATTTATCACATGAGCTTTCATGGGAGAAAATCCCACTTTGTCAGACAGTGACCTGATCCTATGACTTGCACTTCCCTGCATTTTCTTCCTGTTTTTTAAGTTCCCCAATCCTCAAAGCATCTGAAGTGGGATTTTTCTCCCATGAAAGTTCATGCGATAAATAAATTTGTTCGTCTTTTAAGTGCCACAAGACACCTTGCTTGTTTGGCAGCATATTGTGACTCTACAGGACACACTTGCCTGTGCCTTCCAGGCCAAATCTGGTCATCTGCCTGGCTTTCTGCAACACCCTTACTGCTGTGTGGTGGCACACTCATGTATCCTGACACAGCGGTTGAGAACCACTATGGTAGAAGATGAATCCCAGGCCAGAAATTTGGCCAGCACAGGGAACACAATTTGAGGGAACACAAGTTTTCCAAATAGGCAATGTGCATGATATAGTGGATGGCAAAAATCATACCCTAAAAACACTTTTGGGTATGTTCCAGTTTTGAGTCCCTTCTGATGCTCTCAGTCATGATTCTATTAATTACCTGTTTATTTTAGCATGAGCCCAACTGAAAATACATCTTTAAGAACTGTCATTTGATTAATATAGATAACTAGCGTAATACCTCTTCCCACCCTCAGAAGTACTGAATTATTTTCTTTTCACAAAATTCAGGGATATGAAAAAGGACAAAGAGGATTCTGCTGACATTCTCTCTCTATATATAAATAATATACTACTGTAAAAAATGATTCACCTTGAAACCTACAGATTACACAATTAAGTGGTCATGAGATGAAAGACAAAGTTCTGTCATGAACTACACACCGACTAAAAAAAGAGACCAAACAAATTCTCCATGAGATGAAAGGTTAACAGCTGAGTCCCCCAATGTTCTGTAGTCCAGACCAATGATAGAGAAACAGCAGTAATAACTCCTCAGTTAGATTAGTTTGAAATTTACACTTGAAGCAGGCCTAGTATCTCTCTTTTTTCACACTTAAATGACTCAATTTAGTCTTCCAGCCTTTCAGACTAGGTCTTTTTAGGGCAAGTGAATTCTATTTTTCCAGTAACTTGTTATCTCTGGCTGAGGAAACATCTAAAATGCTCCCTTTTAAAAGTTTGTTTGGAGAATCTTACTTTTTTTCTTTCTTTAGTTAAATAACCATAAACTCCAGACTTTACACAGTCTGATACTGTCTCATTTTCTGATATAATTTAACAGAAATTATCTCCCTCATTTGGCATCAACTATTCTTGTAGGTCAAAAGTAAGTGACAGAATTATTGAGTTTCACAGGCTGCTTCCATGTTCTGATGCCACCCTGACTGATGAGACGTGCTTTTCATGTTCTTTTGGGAACACAGCTGTACCATAGGAAGAAGGGAGTGAGGTTGTGCTGAGAATTTTGAGATGAGAAGAACCTGATTATCGGGATTAGCACATTTTTAGAGATTCTGTGTTAGAAGTAGGAGTTCTGGGTTGTGGAATCACAGGGTCTGTGTATCTCCAAGTAAAGGGCAATGAACGATCCTTGCAGGATCTTGCATCCATGTTTGTCCCCAAAGTGTCCTTTTGGACCTCATTCCAAAATATATGCAATTGCTAGATTGATATTTAAAATTATTTGCACAATATTTTTTGTGGTCCTCGATGATTTTTTTATTAATTGTAATTCAAAGAAAATGTCCTTGATTTAAAACAGAGCCTTGACTTGGGGAAGACAAGTCATCAAGACAGAAAAATCCAGTTAGAATGGAACATTGATAATTTCTTACCTCCATTTCATGAACATGTAACCCACTAAACCTGGATTACACAAGGATCCACTGTCATTCCATTTTACTGCAGGAGTAGGAATTGTGTGTTGAGATTGTGGTGTTGAATTTGTTTGACACCTGAACTGCCACCCGTCAATAGTAGCACATAAGGCAAGTATACAAATTTGGACAGTCGTGGGTGTCTATTCCTTAGGTTGTTTCCATTTGGAAAACTGACCCCACAATATGATAAAGAGGCTCATATATCTACGTGCAATCTTATCACTATAGCAAATATTGTGTAAACAAATGAATAATAGTATCAAAGTTAAACATACAAATTTCTTCAGTACCAAAAGGTATCAAAGCCATAGATGCCATACTTTCAACATGCATCACTGATTTGACATTAATGCTATCTCACCATCCTGGACTGAATAAACAGCAAGCTCCCAGTTCTTTGAAAAGGTTCGTATCCTTCTTCCTGTGGTTATCCTCTTGATAAAATTAGTAAAAGCTGGTCTGAGGGCATGAGCCCTCAGGGCAGAGATCTTCAGTTTACATTCCACAGAGCTGTCTCCTTCTGGGCCTGGCTGAACTAACTGAACAGGCTGAAACCCTTTTTTCTTTACTTTTTGAAAAGCATTTGGCCCCCATCCCTGGAGGTGGCTTGTGGAGTGCACTCTGAGGGTTTGTGAACCTTTTCTTTTGTTTACCTGCTAGTCCCAGACTAGTATGACTCAGTGGACAGCTGCTGCACTGTTACAGTGAAAAATAAAACAAAACTGGCTCTATAGATTAAAAGGAACAGTGAGAGAAACATGGGTTACGAATGCATCCCCCTTACATCTATGTCAAAACTGGTACTAGACATCCCTGTTCACAAAGACTTTATTATTGTATCATGATTTGCTGGACAAGAAAAAGCATACATCTAGCTCAAGATATTGGATTTCAAAGGGCCAAGAGAGCATTTCTGTATTCCTGATAATGTTTATTAGAATATCAACTCTAAAAACATTGGACATGTTTACTGGATTGTATGGACTAGTTAATCACGTCTTGCCTTCAGAAGCTAATATAATATTTTGAGATTTGTGTGGAAGAGAAAAATCCCAAGTCTATTTTATATAGAAATATTTTAGTAATATAAAACATATATTATAAACCTTTAAAAACTCACACATGTTCCACCATAAGTAAGTTCCTTTATTCAGACACGTTTAATCCAGATTTTCAAATAAATGCAAAATTAATTGGTCAGCTGAATTCCCACAACCCCCACCTGCAGAGGCTTCAATTTCTTCTGGCCAATTTAAAGAAAAATCCCTCCGGGAAAAACAATGTTCTTGAAAAAGCCTCTGAGGGACTGCTCTGTGCTGACTGCTGAAGGGACCCTGCCACCCCATATTGCTGAATAATAACCTACTTCCATGAAGAATCTCACTGGATCAGAGGTCACTAATGCACTTTGCTTTGCCTTGCTCTGACAATGCTACCCCTTTGCCAAGTCTTGAGCTTTCTATGCATTGTTCTGAAGTCCACAAAAGCTGAAACACTTCATAATTGCACGTGATACAGGGATTCCCTTCCTGTCCCTCACATTCCTCCCCTTTCTTTTGTCTCTGTCCCTAGCATGCCCACTACTCCAGAAATTGTGATGAGGGTCTGTGCAGGGCACTATATGATAGATAATATCTGCACTGAGGGACTCTTTCGCTGTTAATCTATTATTGCACTCCCATTAGGGCTCCCTTATGACAAGTGGATCCAGCTTCTCTCTCCATTTTCTCTTGCTCATAGGTGGCTCTATTGTACTACAACAGTTTCTCTAATTCTTATTTCAAATCTATTAGCTGTATCAAAGAAAGGGTTGGCAGCTGAACTCAGGGATCAAAATGAAATTTTTTGGTATACTTGTGTCTCCACAACATTCCTTTTTATCCTCTGTGTAAGCCAGAATTGTGGATAGTCTCTCCCACATTGAGGCACTGTGGCTGACCACCCTAAAGCTCGCGTGCTGTGATTCCAGTTGTGTGGTGCTTAATTCACAGAATCATAGGGTTGGAAGGAACCTCATGAGGTCATCTAGTCCACCCCCCTTCCAAAAAAGCAGGACCACTCTCGCTAAATTATCCCCGCCAGGGTTTTGTCTAACCAAGCCTTAAATATTTCCAGAGATGGAGATTCCACCACTTCCGTAGGTAGCCCATTCCAATGCTTCACTCTCTTAGCAAGAAAGGTTTTCCTAATATCCAAGCTTGACCCCCCCCCAGCTGCAACTTGCTTCTTGTTCTGTCCTTTGTTACTACCGAGAACAGCCAAACTCCGTTCTCCTTGGAGCATCCCTTCAAGTAGTTGAAGGTTGCTATCAAATCCCCCCTCAGTCTTCTCTTCTGCAGACTAAATAAGCCTAGTTCCTTCAGTCTCTCTTCATAGGTCTTGTGCTTCAGCCTCTTGATCATTTTTGTTGCCCTCCGCTGGACTCTTTCTAATTCATCCACGTCCTTTTTGTAGTGGGGAGCCCAAAACTGGACAGGGTATTCTAGATGTGGCCTCACCACTGCCGAATAGAGGGGAATGATCACATCCTTCGATCTGCTGGCAATACTTCTGATGCAGCCCAGTATGCCATTGGCCTTTTTGGCAGCAAAAGCATGCTGTTGACTCATATCCAGCTTCCCATCCACCATGACCCCCAGGTCCTTTTCTGCAGTGCTGCTGCTTAGCTGATTGCTCCCCAGCCTGTAGCAGTGAATAGGGTTTTTCCATCCCAAGTGCAGGACTTTGCGCTTGTCCTTGTTGAACCTCATGAGATTTCTGTTGGCCCACTCCTCCAATTTGTCTAGGTCTCCTTGAATCCTGTCCCTGTACTCTAGCGTGTCTACCATTTCCCCCAGCTTGGTGTCATCCACAAACTTACTGAGTGTGCAATCTATCGCATCATGCAGATCATTAATGAAAATGTTGAACAGAACTGGCCCCAGGACCAACCCCTATGGCACACCACTTGTTACTGGTTGCCAACTAGACATTGAGCCATTGATTTTTACTTGCTGAAACCATTGATCTAGCAAGTTCTCTATCCACCTTACAGTCTACATATCCAACCCATACTTCCTTAACTTGCCAATGAGAATGCTTTGGGAAACTGTATCAAAAGCCTCGCTAAAGTCGAGATATACCACATCAACGTGTCTTCCCTCATCCACAAATCCAGTCATCTCATTATAGAAGGTGAGGAGGTTGGTCAGGCACAATTTACCCTTGGTAAATCCATGCTGACTGTTCCTGATCACTCTAGACCAGATGTGGCCAAATTGCCACTCGGGAGCCACATGCGGCTCTTGAATAAAAAATTGTGGCTCCTAGAAGAACGTCAGCATATCAATTTAGGAAAGCAGCCCAAGCCTAGGAGTTCAGGAGGGGGTCTGGACGGTGGGGTGAAGCGCACATGGCTGGGGATGACAGGAGAAGTGCAGCATGATTAGGATTTTTTAAAAACTTGCCATGAGCCTGCAGTCTTCTACACTGAGCAGCAGCTAAGTTTTTACTGTTTAGGACTAATTTTTGTGGTAACCTTAAGTAATTATTAGAATCTGACATCAGTAGGATCAATATTTGTCCTCTTTCTATGATAAAATTAAAGTGTGCAATGAATTTTAAACTTAGTGATTTTGGAGTAGGTAAAAGTATATGGCTATATGCCTCAGGGCAGCTCTTGAAGGTTTAATAATCAACTTGTGTGGCTCTTGAGTTCCATAAGTTTGGCCACTCCTGCTCAAGACTTTGTCACTGGTGCTCCATATGGAGGCAGCATTTTACCCAGGCACTATTAATTTTAGGATCCAAAGCAAAAGCTTTTAATCATGATTGAGATTCTAAACACAGATCAATCATACATGAGTACTGTATCAGTCTGTAGCCACACCTGATGTGATGCGTTGGTTACGATATCCCCACAAGCCTCTATGCTACAAAGTCTATATTTTAAAAAACACCAAAATTTAATTTCTGGGATTCAGAGGACAGGAATGAAGGAAGAGAGGAAAATAATAGCAAGTTGAATAAATGAGGGGAGCGGCAACAGGAACATAAAATATATCTCATATTATGTCCTACATCTCAAGGATGGGTGTCCTGTGATTTAGGAATTTTTGTACCATACCGCAGGAAGAGTAGCAGTGAGGTCTGACTGGATGTTCCACTGGAAAAGTTAATTACATCTTTCCAGCAAAATGTAATATGCATTTTAACAAAACTGTCAAGTTCTTGAAATGCTCCTGTCATCCAAAAAATATTTTTCTGTTTAGCTGAATCATGCAGCTCAACTGCAGGATGTCTTCTTGCTGTGTCTGCTTTCTGCAACTTGTGTTTTTATAGGGGTAAGATGAGGTTTTGGTGATTCACAGTACTTCAGTCACTTGAGAGCACTTTTTCAATTGGAAAATTCACTTGAAGTGAATGCATCATCAGCGTGATTGTCCGTGCATGAAAGAAATACAATCAAAACAATGAGTATCATTTTAAAAAAACCTACACTTAAGCCAAGAAAAACAGTTACAAAAAGGTATTAAAAGGCTTTATTTTTAGTTTCCAAGAATCTTTTATGGAAAACCAGGATTATCCTTGTCTCTGAGTACCTTATTCTGAGAATCCTGAACTGAACATGGGGGGGAAAAATGTACATATTGTTTTAGAGTCATTAGCTTGATTCCCATGGCCCATAATATAATTTATCTACAACAGATTTAGCTACTGATTTACCCTGATTCCCTAGGGAAAGGGTTAAAAGATCAATGCATTGTATATTCCTTTATTGTTGTTTTTCTTTTTGTGCTTTCAGAATGCTTAAAAAAAGGAAATTGCCTTTAAAATCTTTTAATGATAAAATATCATTTTGTGTCCAACAGTCACATTAAAGATATATAAGGCAAAGTCAGATAGTTGAATCAAAATGGGTCTCTGAGTTTTTGGTGGTTAATTAATGAAAAACAAATTTTGAGTGAGTTTTTTTTTTTACTCAGTTTGTTAATGGTACTTTCTAAACATTTTTATCCCTAACAGCACCAAACCTGTCCTTTAGTCATGCCCCATCATATTGATTTATTAATTAATTTAATTTAGATTTTATATGATGCATAAAAAGTCTTTCTAGGGCTCCAGGCCTCTGTGACATGCAGGAAAAATGCAGTCATACTAATGTAAAGTGTGAAGCCAGCAAGCTCTCTAAAGCCAGAAGAGAGTCAAAAATTAAATGAAAACCAGCCCTGGCCAGCACCAGTGATTCACGATACTTAAAAAAAACACCCCCACCCCCACCCAAAAACCCTAAATGTCTGAAGAGCACTTTAATCCATGGAAGCCTGGAGCACCAGGGGACACCCATGGATCCCAGTTCTCACCCTTTTCTGCTGTCCTAAATAGCCTGGAATAAGGGAAGGATTTTGCAAATTCAGGCTATTTCAGACTGGTATGTAGGGGAGTACCTCTCTAATAACGCCCTGCTATTATCAATCATGAGGAAATATGGTATGGAAATACTGTAGAGCTTGTCTCTAAGAGACAAGTCACAAACCTATAAGGATGAACCCCATAGAAATGTCTATAGCTACATAAATAAGAATAAATCTGTAATATAGAACACCTTGCTGTAAGTGATTTTGATCATTTACCTCAGTTATTGACACTACTATTAGTTTCCCTATTAACATGTATTATGATATGACTCAGTAGTATCATGAATCTAAGTACAGTAAAAGATTGATACAGTTTAGCTGCTTAATAGGGAAAAAGCAAAAAGTCATTACATTTACCTTTACAAAAACAGAATCCAAATTTCTTTGAAGAGTTTGGAACCACTAAGTAGCCCAGGATTCTCTTTCATCAGCCCCATTCAAAAAACCTAGGAGAGGCCAGACACCCTGAAATTTTCCCTGTCAATACTGCTTTGTTATAGCAGTTTTCTTGTTAATTGCTGTGTCCACACAACTATGTGATTGACTTAACTTTCCAATGTTCTGGACAGACAGCAGTGCAAAGTTCTGCTGCTCAGTGCTGTGCTCTGCAATTTTTCTTGCAGTACATTGTAGGAAGCTGTAGTAGGCTTGCCACTCACTTCCTTAAGTTTAGGTCTGAGAATGTAGCTTCTGTTGCATTGGTTGTCTCCTTCTTGCTTGTTGTTCAGTCTGCAAAAATCTTTCTTTTAGTAACTTCTTCATCCTGCCAAGTTACCATTTAATCCACCCCTTCCAAGATTACAAAGTGTAACAAGACAACTGTCCAAATGCCATCTCCAGATGGTGTTTATTCAGGGGTTAAAGTAAGCTCAGCATTCTGGACCTCCTAAAAATAGAAAATGGAGCTGGAATGCTGTGTTCTGAGGCCCACCATTTTAAAATAGTGGACATCAGAATGCAGCATTCTGGCTCCATTTTCTATTTTTAAGAGCCAGCCAAATGCTGAGCCCCTAAAAGTAGCAGGTACCAGAATGCTGTTCCAGTGTGTTCAGGCAGGGCAGGGAGCTGCCTTGAGCTGGGAGATTTTTAATCTCCCTCCCTGAGCTGTCTCTGACTGAGCTTGCCCAGAGACTCTGAGCAAGCTCAGTCAGAGCAGACTCCAGGTGGGAACTTCAGCCCAGGGTGGGGCTGCTCTGCATGGTGGCCCTGTAACGGGGTCCTGAGGGGGAGGTTCAGGGACAGGCAAGCTGGCCCAGTGGGTAAAGTGCACAGGGGAGGGGGTTGACTCAGGGCAGCTGGCGAAGATGGCACAGCACAGCAGGAGAGTTGGGGGACCAGCTAGACTTAGGTGTTTGGGATGGTTGGGGAAAGGTTAAGGGGACCAGCGGTGAGACAGGGGTTGGAGGCAGTAGCTGGGGTAGAGGAAGCAGTAGCTGGGGTGGTGGTGCAGGCATTTGGGGGGGCAGTAGTTGGGGTGGGCGGCAGTTGCTTGGGTGTGGGGAGCAGTAGCTGGGGTGGGTGAAGGGGCCCTAGAGTTGCATGAGGTGGTCCCAGAAATTTTGGAGGGTTTTGGGGCCTGCCAAATTATACTTTAACCCTGTGTTTAGTCCCACCTTTAGTCCTACGCCACTATATCTGTGACTGCAGAAGAACCTACACCTGCCTGCTACATTGAGTTGTAGCCCAGGGACCTTAGCACCCACAGTTTAGATCTACTTAATCCCAGTACCAGTCCCTCTTGGTGTTTCCCTGTTGTCCTTCCTACTGAGACACTCTATCTGTTTCCAAAGGGATAGCGGTTTTAGCTTACACCCCCTTGCATTTATTTTCATTCCATTTTGTAAATTCACCCATCTTCAAAGCATCTGACAAAGTGGGATTTTCTCCCACGAAAGCTCATGCGAAAAATAAATCTGTTAGTCTTTAAGTGCCACACGACTCCTTGTTTTTTTTCACTCTATCTGTTTGCCTTTTTCTGGGCTAACTACTGGAGTTCAGTCCACTCCCCAAGGCTACTTCATTTCTCCCCACCTCCAGACCCTTGCCAGGCTCCTTACTCCAGGTCAGAATCTCAGGGTTTCCTTTCTCCTTGCCCTTCCTCCTCCTGCCTGATAACCTCCCTCCTCCCAGGGAGTGAGTACTGACTCATCCCCTGCAGCCCACTTCTCCTTTTCTTCCTCCTCATTCTTATATTGTACGGTATCGAATACTCAGATTCTGAGTTAATAATTGTGTTGTGCTGGATTGTAGTATTGCTTATTTAATGGTGCCACCTTTTCCTTATGCTCTTAGCAAGTACTGTATATTAGTGTATGTTGCTTTTAAGTACCTGAGTTCATCATACAAAATCTAACTTTATGCTTTTCACAATCCCAGAGGATGTGATCAGTCTTTTTTTTTTTTTTTTCTTAAGGTTACATGTCTGACAGAGCACATCTTTATGTTCATTAATTAAGGCCAAGTTACTGGTTAAGCCACAGTGTAGATAAAGCTACTCTACCCTTCCTTGGGTTCTTGCAGTATATCAGCACTTTTTATTCAAGGCATAATTCATGCTATCTTTCCTCTCTTCTTTCTTTTGTCCATGCATCTTCCTACAAGTCCTCTTAATTCATTTTAAAACAAGTTTTAAAACTTAAAGGGATCTTTAGGTCAGTACTTTTCATTTTTATAGCATTTTTCACTATTTTGTCTGCCACCCTATTTCCTGATATCCCAGCGTGTTGCAGGAGCCACGCTATTTGAATATTTACTTCCATCTGTCACAATGTTGTTTTTAGCAACAACATTCAAGAATTCTATCGTTTCTGCTATCTGAATTTGCATTTTTTGATTTCTGGTAGTCCTTATGGTGAATCTGACAAGATGAAAACAAAGGTAGATTGCACATCCTGTAGCCTATATCACATTAACCCTGCTAGTTCAATTGCCATAAAGGCTACAAAATTTAATAGTCTAATGGATTCCTTTATTCCACATATTTGGGAGGCAGAATGCTGTCTTACACTCCTAGTTTTCTCATCTTTAGATCCATCCATAAAGATAGCTCCCTTCTACTTTCAGTTTCCTGGATTTATAGTACTTTCCCAGCCCTACCTCAGCTGGACTTCATTCTCAATTAACCCTGGTTCTCCCCCTCTCAGGTGACATCAGATAAACAAACAGACCACTCAGGTCCTCTTTAACCCTATCCGGGCTAGTGTGGGAAGCACATCCTATCAGAGGCCTTCCAGAACCCACAGAGATTTTGGACACTGGAATCAAATTAACAAACCCCCATGATTTCTTCCCTGGCATCTATAGTTTACTGTATGTTACTACTGGCATTTTCAAACTACTGGTCTTGGACAGCTAGCACCGACTGGTGGGAGAGGATAGTGAAGAAGAACTGGGGGGACCAGCAGAAGTAAGATGCAGAAGCTACTTTCACAGAGATCTGTGGGGAGCTCACCCCAGGGCTCCAAGAGCAGGACCTCAATAAGATAGTTTTCCTCATCATGAAGAAATCTGCTGCCAACCAACCAAGAACATCTGGGAGCTTGATTGCTACCAGTCAACAGATGACCACTTTGGTGCTGGTAGACCAACTGTTAAAGCTAAAGCTTCCAATGCTATTAGGTGGGTTCTAATGTCCTGGCTCAAAAAGCTGGGCAATGCACAAAAGGTTATGAATAGATTTTCATGGAAATGTTCATGAATTGCATTGGCAGTACTGATCGGACACATGCAGGAACATCGCTGCCCCAGGGAGAGACCCAGGTCCTGGGCCTGGGCCCTGCCCCCCTGGATGTGTGCTACTGTCCCATAGGCCATGATCTGGTGCTCCAGGCCCAATTGTGCACCGGGCTACTGCTGCCTCAATGCTGGCCCCAGATCTCCAGCCAGGTTCAGGGCTGGGAGAGGCAGGTGCCGCCACAGGCATCCTGGCCTCAATCCCCCACCGGGATAAGCAGGAGCAGCTGTAAGTGTCCTGGCCTCAATCCCTGGCCAGGGCCGGGGTCCAGAGAACCAGGCCCTGCAGGGAGCGCCCCAGCCCCGGGTGCCTGGTCCGGGACAGGGCTGGCCCGGACACTCAGGGCACTGGTGCTGAGACTCAGGTCACATGCCTCGTGTGCCAGGCTCCAGCGATGCCCCTGGACACATAGTTAATTTTTGTCAGTGCAACTGGAGAAAGACTATCAAGAGAAAGGGATATTTCTTCAGGGTGTTGCAAGGCTTGGTTGATCAACATGGAAGGTTTAGCTGTATTAATTTAAGACGTTCTGGAAAGACTCATGATGCCAGGATTTAGACAAATCTTGCATCTTGGCAGGGGATTGGACTAGAGGACCCTTGCAGTCCCTTCTAATGCTATGGTCCTGTGATTTCTGTGATGGCTAGAAACTCAGGGATGTTTGCTGGAATGAGCAAGGGAATTTTTGCTTCCCAGACCACTGTGGACATGAATGACTGAAAGAAAGATGACAGAACCTCATGACAAGGCTTAATGTTTCTCATCATTATGTGCCTTGTAATAAGAGCTTGCTATATCCTCACATCTGTGAAAGCAGGGGAGAAAGCCTAGATGATGGATGGGAGCTGGAAGTGGAGACACTTTCTGAACATTATGGACAGCCAAAGAAAGGGCTCTGAAAAATGCTCTAAGTGATTAGAGAAACAGGATCGGGAGTGCATTGTGCTCTTGCTTTGAGTCTAAAGGTGTAATTTTGGGTAATGACTGAATGTACTGATACCAAGAGAATGACTGAACTGTGTTTGTTGATTTTTATTACTAGGAACTGAAACTGTTAGGTAAGTAGCGTGGAGAATTGTTCCATAATGAAATTTTTAAATTGGGTCCTGTGGCACCTTAAAAACTAACAAATTTCTTCAGGCATAAGCTTTTATTGGCTGCAATCCACTTCTGTATGCATCTGACAAAGTGGATTGTAGCCCACAAAAGCTTATGCCTGAAGAAATTTGTTAGTCTTTTAGGTGCCACAGGACTCTCATTGTTTTTGCTGTAAAAAGACTAACATGGCTACCTCTATGGAGCATTTTAAACTGAGTTGTATTGGGAAAAGAATTTACAAATAGCATAAATAACAATTTGGATTGCATTAAAATAATATAGGGACAACTTCAAATCACTGGTACTGTGGCATGAGTGAGAAGTGCATTTAGACCAAAACTTAATTCAGTGGGAACCAGCCACCCAAATCCCCTTAGTGGCTTTGAAAATTTCAGCCTTGAGTCTTCAGTACTTCCTGTAGCCAACTAGTATTCAAGTCATATAGAATCATTGACAAGGATCAGTGGCTATGTCTACATTAGCAAATTAGCCCAGACTAAGTAAAACCTGCGGTTAGTTCAGACTTCTCCACTCAGTTCAAACTTTAGTTTGAACTAAGCACAGCTAAGACACAAACTAAGCCTTATTTTGAACTAACCGCACATTCTAGTTTGAACTCAAATGCACGATTAGTTTGAACTAAAAAGTTCCTGGTTAGTTCAAATTAACCTCGGTTAGTTTGAACTCACTGGGAACGTTTTAGTTTGGACTAAGAAGTCTGAACTAACTTGGCAGGTGTAGACATAGCCAGTGATGGCAGGCAGATTGGGGCCCAAAATCTGCCCAGGTTGAGTGCATCTTAGCCCTAGTCTATACTTGCAATGTTTTTCAGCAGCAGCAGATGGGAGATACACAAAGTGTGTAAAATACCATGCGTATCTCCTGAAGACTCACTAATCAGTTCCTACACACTCGGGTAAGCTGACTACAAATGCCTTGCGGTCGGCTTACAGCAACTCCAGCTCTGGGGCTGGAGTTGCTCTGGCAATTTCTGGAGCAATTCAGCAGGTTTATATGGACACTGAATTGCACCCGGAAGATGGCGCTGATGGTAGCAAGTTTGCCACTATCAGTATAGACTTACCCAGAGAGTCCCGTAGAAGAGCTAATCACATCTGACGTTACAAGATCAGAGACCTGAAATTGCACTGAAAATGCAGGGCAATATATAGACTGAACACTCCTTTACAAACTACAAAACTTTAATAACAAGACCCAGCCTTTTTTAAATCAATGACTCTTGCTACTTTGATGCCTGCTGTTTGATTCCAGCACTTTATAAATAATTGGGATTGCATCAAAGACAGCTGACTCCTCCATAAGTCAAAGGACTTCCAACTTTGGCTAATTACTTGAAGCATAAGGAATAATAGTAATTACCAAAAGAAACCAACAAATTTATAATCTATCATCAGGGTTCTGTCTGTGTTGCCTGCCTACTTTTTTTTTTTTTCACTGATGTTTGTGCTATACAGGTATAAATCTGACATCAATGGAGTTCATTTTGATTTACACATATGTGAGAACTGAATGTAGCTGTTGGACTATGTCTACACTAGGGGCTTAAGTCGACTTAATAAATTCTAAATATAGCCCTGGATTTGCTTAAGTCGGCTTAAGCACTTGCTTGACTTCCCAAGGTCGACTTAAAAAAGCTCCCTGGTGTGGAAATAGCCTGTGTGCCTGCCTTTTAGACTATAAGGTATTTGAATCAAGAGCAATTTTTATTTTTTATCTTGCACAATGTTAAACACATTGTCAGCACTTAACGAACAGTAAGTAATAACCTGTTGTACATTTGTTTTCTAGGGCTGACCTGAAATTACATGTCAGCCATTTTCTTTAATTTTTCTGGGTACTAAAAAGCATTGGCTTCTGAAGGGGTTATGTAAATTCATGCAATGAAGCATGTTCTAAGCATAAAGAACCTTATCTACTTTGTTTTGCCAATGTCATGCATGTGTAATCAATTTCACAAGTTTATAAAAACTGGTTTAGTAGAATGGAGATTCAAGCCAATAATATTCCCTTACATGGTCAACTAAATCCTCAATCCCTTTTTCAATTATAGCAGTAATGTTAAATCTGTTAATTTTCAGTATATTGTACTTCACACTACAATAAAAAGTTTTGCCTTTTCTTTTTCTTTTCAGTAACAGTTTAATTAGCAAGTGAAGAACCTTGAAGTTCATCCTATAATCCTGGAAACTCATTTTTTAAAATGTACTATACAACCATCCTAGCAGTTAATGCTACAAAATCACTATTTTCTCTCATGAAGCTGATCTACAGTGAAACTGTTAGTGATAAAATGAAAATAATTCAACTGTTCCAAACCAATCCTAACTGGATCCTAGTCTCGGAGTGATCACCATGTTTCCAACTTTGTACTGAAGAGTTATAGAGTGCCATCCATCTGTCCTTCACAAAATATTTGACTTCTATCAAACCTACAAAAGAGCTTCCAAGTCCAATAAGGAGGAACTGCCTACCACTGGCTTCTAGGCAACTCAGAGGCGGTGCAGGCTACTCATTTTTGACTCTTGAATAATAAAACACATGGAAGTTTGAACACTGTTATAACTAATGTATTATCTTTATTTATTTCTAAGCACTTTCATGCAAACAGAATATTTAAAATTAACATGTGCACACACACACGAATAAATGTAGGGGTCAAATTTTTCAAAAATTGGCTCTTGAAGCTAAGTCCCTAAATCCATACTTAGGCACCCAAATAAATAAGATTTTTTTTGAAGTTTTGAGCATCCAAAAACCCCTACTCAGCTCTTTTGAAAAGCAGATCACTTATTTAGGTGCCTAAATTGAGCTTCAGGAGCTCAATTTTAGATACTTATTTTGGCAAGATGGACAGAGACAATTAGCTTGTTATCTCCAGAGCTATAATATTGTGCAATATAGGTGTTGCACCAAAAGAGGAGTTAAAAGAATTCTGGAGAAAGTAGGTGTATATATTTGGGGATCATTCCTTCTGTAGTCTTAAGTGAGCAAAGAGGTGGCTGATAAAAGTAGAATTACAGAACTCATTGAGGCGGCAGAATTAGTCAAGAGGTATTAGTTTAATGTGCAATGATATTTCATGTTACAGCTATTTGGCTCTAATCTAAGGAGGAAAAATAAAAGCTGGGCTATAATGGTTCTCAGGCTACCTTGGACTATGAGCCAACACGTTGTTACAACCCCAAATTTACCACCCTACCTCCAATGAGAGGCCATCTTTTTTGGAGTGTGGGGGTGGGGGTAAAAACAGACTGCCCCCTCCCTGTCACTACCAACCCTCTTGAGCACTCTTTCTGGGCTCATGCTGCCCTTTCTTCACCAAACAGGTTGACAATAGGTGTACTCCAGTTCCCAACTCTCTTTAACGAGCTTCCTTCTACTACCCAACCCCTAACACTGGCTATGTGCAGAATTTCCAAATCCTCCGGCTTAAATCACCACTTCTGTTAACCACACAGTATTTGTGAGTGCTTATAATAAAACAAAAGTTTTATATAAGAAAGAGTAACAAGTTAACGAGAAACGAGAGAGTGAAGGAAATAAGTGGTTGCAATACAAAACAATTAGATAAAACAAACCTGGGTTGACACTTATCAATAGTTACCATTCCTATCTAATAAAGTAGATTTTGTCCAAAGTTCAGTTTATTGCAGAGCTGTTGGTTTCTTAAGACTCAGGATCCAAACATTCCTGAAAGCACACCCCATCCACCAGAGGTTTTCTCAGTGAGTGGTGACAGCATCTCTTTACATATACTAATACTGAAAATAATTGCTGTTTCAATTCACAGATAGGATAAACTCCTGATTTCTCGCACTTTGTTTTCTATGTTTATGTAGTTTTCAGGGGTTAAAGTATAAATTGGTGGGCCCCGGAACCCTCCTAATGGGGTGGGCCCCCCTTCCCACACCCCAGCTACTGTCCCCCAAATGACAGCCCCCCACCCACCTACCCTGCACCTGAGCTCCTGCCCCCAAACACCAGCCCTCCACCTGCCTAACTTGCACCCCAGCTCCTACCCCCAAATACCAGCCCAGCACCCCACCCCCTGCCCCCCACATGGCAGCCTCCAACCTACCTACCCTGCACTCCAGCTCCTGCCACCCACATGCCAGCCCTCTACCCACCTACTCCACACCCCAGCCACTGCCCCCCAAATGACAGTCCCCCACCCATCTACCCTGCACCTGAGCTCCTGCCCCCAAACACCAGCCCCCCCAGCTGCCTAACTTGCACTCCAGCTCCTGTCACCCACATGCCAGCCCCCCACCTACCTACCCTGCAACCCAGCTCCTACCCCCCCATGTACCACACCCCCACCCACCTACTCCACACCCCAGCTACTGTCCCCCACATGCCAGCCCCCCACCTCAGCTCCTGCTCCCCAAATGCCTTCCCCCCACCCCAGCTCTTGCCTCCCTCCCCCATCTGGCCGTTGGTCCCCCAATGCCCCGCTGTCCCGGGCCAACCCCCTCCCCTGCACCCTTTCCTCTCTGGGCTTGCTTGCCTTCCCCAACCCCCGCCCCCCCCCCCCAAGGA
>ML682005.1:9086525-9176344 GCA_007922195.1 Podocnemis expansa
CCCCCCCCCCCAAGGACTCCCTTACCTGCCACAAGGCAGAGCAGCCCCAGCCCCAGCCTGGTCTCGGTCTGAGGCTCTGGTCCTGAGCCAGCTCTCAGTGAGTATGCTCAGAGGTTCTGAAGTACAAGTCTGGATTTTATTAGAGGCACAAAGGCCAGTTAGGATATCCTTTTAAAATAACTGTTCCTTTTAATATCCCGGACCTAGGGGAATTGCTGGATTCAAAGATGAGTTCTGGAAGAGAGAGGATCATTTCTCAGATTGGAGCTACATCCTGTTATCAAGTGGAATCATGACATTGGAAAGATTCAAGCATAAGGATAAGAAGCAGTTTCCTGCTTTCATAGCAACAGTGTTATGGGACTGCACTGAGGCCCTGAATGTACATTGTATGACTTTGTTTTATGATTTATATAGATTGTGTTGTAATAACTCATATCCGTGACCTTAATGAAGCTCTGCCTTTCACTTTCACTTTAGAAATCAAATAGCTTTATTTAAATTATAGAGGTGTAGAATATGTTTACTGGGTGGGAGATACAAGCACAAATCCAGTATGAACAAATAGAATAAATTCAGTTACTGGGAGCATAATTTTTAAAACAAACTGAATTGAACATCATTTTGTTATGTTGCATTTATCCACTGTTAATTTTAAAGGGTTTGACCTTAAAAAAAATATTGGTAATAACAGCTGGAAAGACTGTCCCCTTGTGGACAGGAATTTGAGTAGAGTGGTGGCGAGAAGGAAGAGGCAAGTGATGTTGTAGTTTTAGTAATGGTGACACTGGTCACATTAGGGCTTTGTTGCAGAGTTCATTTGAGTTACAGCTCACCTGTTGCCTCTAACTTAAGTCCTGTCTACACCCATTAACTTGAGCAAGGTGGTACTTTTGGCTCAATTTCATGCGCATGGAAAGGAATCTGCTACAGCTCAGTTAGAACAGCTTGTCAGCTGCTAACACAATGACTGTGCAGTAACTTAGTGCAACTTGAGCATTCTTTTATGGTGTAACTGCTCTCACTCAGGCTAAGTAACGTGAGAGGAGGCTGTGTGTCAATGACTTAACTCTCTAGTAATGACATAGCCTCCATTAGATGTGAATGCTCTTGGAATGAGAGCTGACAACACATCAGAGCTGAGAAAAGTAAATTCTAAGAATCTTATTTTTGTTGTGCCATCTCCCTAGGTCTTATTTGATGCCAGGAAGTTGATATAAAATAAACTGTAAATTATTGGTTCTTTTACTCCTCAATAATTTTTTTTCATGGTCTCCTCATCTATGAAACTCAGTTAATAAAAAAAAAGTCCTTACACATTTCTCTAATCTTAAACTGGGAGATGCCTGATATGCACCCTTAGCCCCATGCAACATTCCAAGTACTAATGTGATCCTAGTGTAACCCAATGTGCCTAAATAGGTGCAATCTCTTTTAGGGACCCTTATGGCTGGGTTATGTTGCTGGGCAGATTTTGCAGCCCAGAAACCAGAAACTTCTAGTAAGAGGGTGAGGGAGCACACTGAGCATGCTCCACAAGTTTTATTGTTTTGCTGGAGTTACATGCCCAGAGAGAAGCCTGAGAAGAGAAGCTTGGAGAGGAGCAAACAGAGAGCTGCAGAGGACATTGGCTAAGGGACTCAGTGAAAGGAGCTGAGCAAGAGTGGACTGCAGGATGTTTTCTCCCAGCTTTCGGCTGCTTTGCAGGGGAGTTGTCTGCAGTGGAACTGAGAGCTGGATGGCCAGTGACTTGATTGCATGGTGCTGGCTGCACAGGAGGAAAAAAGGACTGCATGGCATCTGCCTGAAGATTCCTGCAGCTAGAGAGGATGAGGATGGCTTTTGTTCTGCATTCAAGCCCCAAGGACTTAAAAGACTGCAATTGAGATAAGGGTGACTCCACCTGAACTTTGGGACTCTTGGGTTTCTTACTGTTTTGTTTAAAAGTATTATGGTTCCTTAGGATAAGGTGTGTTTAGTTAGTTAATAAAGTTCATTGTTCCGTTTCTGTTGAGTAATAGTTTAATGCGGTATGGAAACTCTGAGCAGTCTTGGCTGTGAGTCCTTTTAACAACTGGATCCTGGCTCTCCAGTTGCTTTCATCAGGGGTTTTCTCTGTGAGGCACTGGAGAGGGGCAATTGAATGAATTTGAGCCCACCCTAGCAGGTTACACTAGCACTGTAGCAAACACTATTATATAACAGCTCTCAACTAAATTAAAGGGATAGCCACCAATGAAGTTTGAAGACAAGAAGCAGAAAGGATGCAACAGTATGATCAGTCTGTTGCATTGTAAAGCAAACAGAGCAATAGCAGTAGCTCTGAGATTGTTGTGGGATGGAGTCTCAGCTGATGATGATATTGCTGCATGTTGATGTGACTACTTTTTAAAAATAATTCTAGAAATTATTTCTTCTATTACATCATTCCTACCGTATATTTTTAGTGCTTTGTGTAGTCTAGCAACTGCTCTTGGAATAGAATATGTACCTCCATGCAATTTTCAGACAAATTGACATTGAGATTCTTTACTATTTGAAATTATTTTTAAAAGCCCATACCAAGATTCCAATACTGTAATTTTTCTGAAAAAAGACTACACATAAAATACAATTTGAATTGCAAGTCACTGCCTCTTACTAATCAGAACTAAGCATACTTTTTGTGGGAAGAAAGACTATTATTGACTGTTCCATATTTCAGAATGGTTTGAATGTTACCCTGTATCCTAGTGAGATGTCCAGCTATAATAAGTCTGTTAACTATAAAAACATATCCATACATATTATTATCCCCACTTCACAGAAAGAGAAACTGAATCAGAAGCTGACTTATTGAAGGGTAGATGAAAAATCAGTGACAGAACCAGGACTAGAGCACTGGAATTCTTTGATTTTTCTGATACTCCATCCTGTATTCAGGACCCTAAGATTATATCTCACTGATATTTTACATCTAAGGTGATTGGTTACTTTAATTCTTTGGGGCTATATACACTACTTAGTTTCACTACATTTGATGAATTACATAGCAAAAGGGGAAGATCAGCAGATCTGAGTTGTTTAGAAGGATAACCATGTCAGAAGGGAATGAACTATGGGCATGTTGGATCAGATTTGTCTAGTTCAGTAGTTTTCAATCTGTGGTCCATGGACTCACAGTGTTCAGCAGATTGCATCTAAAGCCATGGTTTGCAACCTGATGACTACTGGCAGCCCAATCAGCATGCAGCTAGCTGCTGCCCATGTGACATCCTCAGGGCGTGACAGGTATATTGTATATATTTTGCAAATGCAGTCCATCTAACAAATAGAGACTGCACATGCAGCCCACAATGGCTTAGGAGGTTGATAATCACTTGTCTAAGTAATCTGCAAAAGGCTGTCAACATGTCGGATGGTGGTTTTCAACCTACGGTCTGCAGACCAGTGAGGGAGCACAGACTATGTCTAAGATTTCCAAAAGGGGCCACACCTCCATTCAAAATTTTTAGGTGTCTTCTGCAAATGAAAACCATGGCTCTAGTGCAGTGGTTCCCAGCATTTCCCCTGCTGTGGCACACCTTGCTACCTATAATTAACTTGAGGTACACCACCATACAGGTTCCAAATGAATCATGAATATTCATGAGCCAATGAGCCAATCCAGAGCTCTTTGATTAGGTTTTCAAAAAAATTTGTGGCACACCTGCTCAGACCTGGCGGCACACCTGTGTGCCATGGCACACTGGTCAGGAAACACTGCTCTAGTATATATGATGGCTGCCTCTGAATATATTCTTTTCTTCCCCTTAATGTTGTTTTGTTTTGTGTTTCTGTTCTGGTAAGCTGTAACAGAAGAGACAGAATTGTAGCTATAGCTATGGCTGTGAAGAATGCATCATGGACTGTGAAATCTGATCACCTCTTGTAGGGCCATAACTATGGTGGGGCTGATGGAGCACAGCCCTAGGCAGCCTGAAGCGGCTAAATAGAGCTGCACTATTAAAGGGGCAGCTTTGCGGCGCCAGCTCTGAGCACCGCTAATGGGAAGTGGCGCGTTCTGATCAGAATGTGCCCTGGGTGGCAAAATGCCGTGTTATGGCTCTGACCTCTTGGAAATCTGGCTATTGTAGGGAGATCAGATTTCAGAGCTGGGCAGCCAGAAAGCAGCGAGTGCTGGACAATGCACAAGTTCTGAAGGCAGTACTGGTACCAGAAGCAGCATAGAAGTGAGGGTGGTATTGTATCTGGGATAAGTAGGGAGGGAAGGTTGGATCCAGCTCTAGAGGTGGCTGAGCTGGTGACCAACCAGGGTCTTGTTTTTGGGGGACACCTTTGTTGTCCCTCCCCACCCCCCCGAGTGCTGGGCCTGGAGCTGGGGAGAGGAAGGTGGTGAAGGAAAGGTAGCAATATTATGCTGCCCTTACTTCTGCGCTGCGGCTGGTGGCACTGCCTTCAGAGCTGGGTGCTCAGCCAGCAGCTGCCCTGCAGCCACCCAGCCCTGATGATGGCAGCTGAGAAATATGGCTATAGTGTGACTGCCCCCTCCTCAGGGCCATCCCTAAAAGGGTGCGGGGCCCTGAGTGAATCACCCTCTGCGAGGCCTCCACTAAGCCCCCTGGCGTGGGTGGTGGGGCCAGCCGGCCCAGAGGAGGAGCAGGCTCCTGCGCCGCGAGTGAGCCAGCAGAAAGCAGCAGCCCAATTCAGCACTGCCAGTTGGCCCCTGCCCTCACTACATGTGCTACTTTTGGCTCTGTGGCTCAGCAGCAGAGAGGGGGCTGTAAGGAGTGTTGCGGGGGGGACAGCGATATAGGCCCTGCGCTGTCTCCCACCACCTCCCTGCTGCTCTGGCACAGAGGTGAAAGCAGTGTGTGTGCTGGGGTGACGGGGACACGGTGCTGTTCCTCTCCGCCCCCTCCGGCCGCAGCACGGGCCTGATCCTGCTGGTGCTACGTCCTGTGTGGTGCTGGGCCCAATCCCGCACTGTCGCCCCTGAGCCTTCCTCCAGCCTGCCCCATGGGGCCCCCAAAGCACAGGGCCCTCTTGCCCTACCCTAAGGACAGCCCTGCCCCTCCTCCCATTTTAATTCAGGACCCCACAGTCCCAACACCCCGACATTGCAGATTTAAATGTCTAAAGCCATGAAATTTCTAAGTTTTAGAATCCTAGGGCTGTGAAGTGGACCAGAAGGACCCGTCCCCCTCCATTTGCTAAGGCCTGATCGGTGATCTACAGCCTCTAAACTCCGCAGGAGGGTGTATGGGCCCGGCTGTGGGGAGCAGAGAGGAGCCGGGCGTGCGGCAAGGCGCGTCAGGCGACCACTTCCTCTTCGGAAACCCCCTGCCTGCAAACGCCCCCTCGTCAGCGCCTTCGCCACCGGCTTCTCCCCAGGGCCGGAAGCGAGGGGCGAGCTGGCTGCCTGGGCAACGGGCCTTGGGAAACCCCTGCTTCCCCTCCGGCAAGGGAGCGGCCGACGAGTAACGGCTCGTGCGGCTTCCCACCGGGCTTTCCGCTCTGAGGGGCCGGCCGGCGCGCGGGCGCTTTTTCGGCGGGAAGCGGCTGCGGCGCCTCTTCTGCCAGGCCGGGGAGTCCCGGGCAGCCGCTGGCGCCGCGAGCCGCGATAGGCGGCCCCGCCTCCGGCTCCGCCTGTCAGCGAGGCGGGGGGGAACCGCCCCGCCTGTCGCTTCCCTTTCCCCTTCCCCGCCCGCCGCGCCGCGCCGCGCCGCACCGGGCATGGCGGGGTCAGGGCTCCGCGCCGCCGGGAAGCCGCTGCTGATGAAAATAGTGATGGCCGGGGAGGCCTCGGTGGGGAAAACCGCCATCGTCCGGCGCTTCGCGGAGCCCGGCCGGCCCTGCCGCTCCGCCAGCTACATCGCCACTGTCGGTGAGTGACACACCCCTGCCTTCACACCTTCCCACCTCCTGACACCCTTACCCACACCCCACTCTCACGTCTCTGCCTTCACACCCCTGTCTTCACGCCCTGACACCCCCCCGCTCACACCCTCTGACACTCCCCACTCTCACATCCCTGTATTCGCAACCCAGCGCTCACAACCCCCGACACCCCTACTCGCACCCCCATTCACACCATGACACACCCCACTCACACACCCATTCGCAGCCTGACACACCCCCTTGCATCCCTACACACCTGCACCCACATCCTGACACCCCTACTCACACCCTGACTCACCCCCACTCACAACCTTGCATTCACACCCTGACACCCCCACTCACACCACCATTTACACCCTGACACACCCCCGCTCATACCACCTGCCACCCTGACTCACACCCTGACACACCCCACTTCTATCCCACATTCACACCCTGACATCCCCACTCACACCCTGACGAACCCCACTTGCACCCCACATTCACACGGACACACCCCACCCACACATTACATTCACACCCCTGCATTCGCTCCCTGACACACACCCATTCATCTCTCCACATTCACATCTGACACCCACACACGTCCAGCACCATATTCACACTCTCCTCTGCTGTGTTTACACCCTGATACACCCACTCACCCCCGCTATTCACTTTGTAATACACACCCACTCACACCCTGTCACAGACAACCCAGCTTTCACACCCTGACACACCTACCCACTGAGATACACACCCATTCACAGCCTGATGGACCAACAACATACAGGTCCTGACAGACTAACATACACTGACACAAACCGGTTCGCGCTCTGACAGACTAAAGCCTCTGCACTGATACTCCGACGCGCCTGTTCAGAACTCGACAGACTGACACAAACCCTCCTTCACGTTACCGGATTTGCCTGTCTCCTTCCAGTGTGCTCATTCATTAGGTTTATGTCGGGGCAGAAGGTGGAGCTCTGTTAGAATAGACTAGAATCATGGGGGTGGAAGGGGCCTCACGAGATCTTCGAGTCCAACCTCCTGGGGCTGGCGCCCAGGACCTTCTGTGTATCAAGCAGAGGTGCTAGCTACTACACTATAAAGCCCTTTTATTCCATCAGTAACACTTGCCAGCTCCCATCCTCGTGCAGTGTGCCACTGACACAGCACAGGGCACATCTGAACAGCCTGGGTCCAACAGCAAATTCAGGCTGATGTCCTTGGACTCAGTGGGTTGAGTCAAACAGCACTTTCAAGCTGCCATTCTCTCATGCCACAGATTCAGGATGTCCCTATTCCAACTTTCATTTTTACAGTTGTTCTGGCGGTAATCCCCTTGATGAGCAAACCCCACCGGATTTTTGGGCATTACATGGACCTTTGGTGAAAGGAGCATTGCTGCAGAGCAAAACGGAAGCCAAGAACATGCAAGAGTAGACAACATTTGGAGGGAGTCTGAAATCTAGCTTGATAATAAAAGTTACTTTATTGCCAGGTGTATAAAACTTATGAAGCTAAGAATACCAGCCATACAAGAAGAGGAAAACAACCTAACAGTTACAATAATACATGGTTTCCATTGGGGTATTGGGGAAGTCTAGCCCAAGTTTGATTATAAAAGTCAGGTTTAAAAAGTTATAGCTGGAGTAAGAGAGATTAGATTAGGTCAGTGGGGGAGAGATTGATTGGAGTCTCACCACCGCACTCAGCACAGTTTGAGCCTCGCAGGTTTCCCGGCTGTTATGTTAGCTGAGGGTCTGTAGTGCTGGAGGAAGGCAGAGCCACCTAACACAGTCAGGGAAAGGTGAAGCCCCAGTGGAGCTGATGCAACTTTGGATCCAAGCGTTCGGAACAAAGTTCTGGACTTGGGTAGGGGTTTTCATAATGCAGAAACAATGGTTCAAGGGAGAACACTAGATTTATTTACGGGTAAATAAAGACTCAGAGTATACTAGAGGTTTTATTTAGGTCAGGCTGGGTGACAGGATAGCCGTGTTAGTCTAGTCCAGCCAAAAAAAAAGGAGTCATGTGGTACTTAAAGACTAACAGATTTATTTTTCGTATGAGCTTTCGGGGGAGAAAATGCTTCGAAGCATCTGACGAAGTGGGATTTTCTCCCACAAAAGCTCATGTGACAAATAAATCTGTTAGTCTTCAAGTGCTACCCGACTTTTTTTTTTTGTGCTAGACAATAGGAACCTGTTTCTGGTTATGGGCAGTGTTCTTTCCAGAGAGCTAACAATGCAATTCTGAAGATTCAGTATTTGGATGCCAGTGGAGGGTTCATGACTAGAATTGGTCTAGTAACTGCTGAGCTGGGGATGTGCAGGCTTGGGTTCATTAACCCATGGAGCAGAGAGAGGGTCCCTCAGGAGCAGGAGCAGAGATCTCCCATCGTGCAGTGCTGCTCTGCTTCTTTGGTTCCAGCGTTCAGTGTGGTCTGTGCCTTGGAATCTGTTTTCTGCTCTGAATGCTAATTGAGATAAAAAATAAAACAACAAGGAGTTGTGTGGCACTTTAAGACTAACAGATGCTATTTGCAATGCAAACGTGACTAAGTTAGTTGCCTTAATCTTGTCATCCTGGTCTGACTGGGTTTAGGAGTGTTTCCAGCTGCTTTTTCACTGGTGGGATTTTTTTTTTTTTTTTGCAAGTCTTTCATCTAATCAGTTCTAGTTCAAGCAGAGGCTAGGAGGGAGTGAGTCTTTTGTGATTCAGGCAGGCTGGGTACTGTGTCCTGGTTCCCCAAGAACACAGAGCTGAAAGGTACAGACACCCTGAGTGGCTCACATGTCCATTCACACCACACACTGCCAGACTGACTTACTTTCATTAACATAACATATATCCTGTCAGATTGATACACATCAGACCACATACCTGTAACAGACTGACACACACTTTTGTTCACACCACACACCCTCAACGGACTGATGCAGAGCTGCATTCAAACAACACATACCTTGACAGTGATATTCTCCCATTCATACTACACATTCTGGCAGACTGACATACATTCATCCGCAGTCACACCACATCTTCCTGGAAACCGACACACACTTATTCACAGCATATATGCATGCACGGTGGCAGCCTGATATGCACATTTTGTCTTACACACACACCATGACAGATTGACGTGAACTTGCATTCAGAACATAACACACCAACAAAATGACAAGAACCCTCATTCATACAACACCCACCCTGGTAGACTGTCACTTACCCATTCTCCAGAACAACACACATACAAATATTTCTTTTGTAATGTTAAGACCTACAATTCTCCACTTTTATTCTGAAACAAATTTCCAGCCCTTCCGAAATTAGATATTAAAACAGAAACAGCGAGAATATAAATAGGTGGAGAAGCATGCTCTTGTCTTTCCACATTCAATTTGTCGCTTACTAGTTGTCACCTGTTGGCATTAGTATTATATCTGTGACATTCTCCTGTTGTTCTTAAAATTACTGCTATTTATTTATTCATTTATTTATTTAACATTTTTATTGCATTAATATCTAAATAATTCAACCAAGTCGAGGACCCATTGTACTAGACCTGTACACATACATAGAAAATCTAAATCTACCTCAAAGAATTTGCAGTCTAAAAATAAATACTGAGTTCCTTCACCTTTAATGATAGATACAAAGTTAAAAATCCTTTCCATTTATTTTAATTACATTGTATGTAATGCTTTGTCACTCGTGGCAATCCAAGAGACCTTCTTCTTCCATAGGCATGGATGGCTGCATTTCAAATAATTTATTTCCTGTGCCATTTAGTAAAAACTTCATAGAAAAAGTATGCAGAGAAACCTGCATGTTCCAGCAGCTCTGCATGTGCATGTTTTTATATCTGTGTTTTCAGTATGAGTGAGATTCTATAATCCTTACATAGAATCACAGGGGAAATTTGACTGATGCTTCTACCTCACATGTGATTGCTGAATTTCGGTACTTACGCAGTCTTACTTTCATAGAAAAGTCAGTCTAGAAGTGATGTTGAGCAGGGGCGTCGGCTAGCGCTGGCCACACGGGGCTCATGCTCCGAATCCCAGCGCCAGTGCCCTGAGTGCTGGCCCTCAGCCCCCTGCCTCATTTGGTCTCCGGCGGGAGATCTGGGACCCAGCCCCCCTCAGTGGCTGCGGCTGCTTCCAGCCCCAATCTAGGCCAAGCCACCCGCCACAGCAGAGAGCGGCAACCGCTGTGGCTGGGCTGGTGGCAGCAGGCACCTGAGGCTGGGTCGGCCTGAGCGCAGAATCAGGGCCGGGGGCATGCCCCTCGGACAGGGGATGGGTTCAGGCCCGTGCCCCAGGTCCTTCCCTGGGGCAGCAATGCCCTTGATGTTGAGAGATCATCTTCTAGTGGCATATCTGCAGCAGTTTCTCGGTGGGCCTCAGCTGTGTCTTGGAGAGAGAGTTTCCAGGGATAAGGCAATTCAGACTATATGTCCATCTAGTTTTCTGTTTCTTTATGAAGTCTGCTAACAAGAGTGGCAGTTCTGATTTAGACATGTATCTGGTACTGTCTTAACTGAAAGCTTTCCTGTCTTGCAGCCCACTGCATGCTCATCTGAAGGTTATGAATGACTTTTCCTACCATTACCTATCCAGCTGGAATTTCAATTGGAAATGAAGTAAAAGGCCTTTATTAGTCCTTTGAGATATTTAGTCCCTAGAAATCTGAGGGTTTTTATGGGGTTATGTGTCATCAGCTTACTTTTATTCAGAGAATACAGACAGTACTCAGAAGAAAAAAGATTGGAGGGCATAGCTGAGTGTCTTTTGTGTCATGGTAGCTAGACTCCATGTTGCTACAAGTAAGCCTGATGAGATTACAAATAAGGTCTACCTTGTAGCTGTTACTAATAGACTGCTTGTTGAAACTTTTTCTAAAATTATATATTATAGAAAATGAAAACATGCATTCGCAGTAAGTTTTCATTGAAAGCATTTTATGCAGCACTTAAACACTCAGGGATGGTTGCCCTTCCTCCTCCTCAATTATGCAGTTTGGGTGAATTATAAGCAGTTATAATTTTATAATTAAACTTAAACGGATCATAAGGCAGATGCATCATTGAGAATAGCAGACTGTAAAGAATAACTGTTTTTATTTAAACAGTGGAATAGGATAGAAAGCCATTGGGAAAGCCTATGAACAAAAAACATGTATGCAAGTGAACCTTAAGCTTTCTTTCTTTCTTTCTTAATTGTTTTGTATTGGTTTCTCTGCTGTGCTTCTATGTGAGAAAAATATTAGTGGCAATTTTGGTTCTAAATAGGTGCAGCTATAGGAACAGCAGGGAAGGAAGACGATTGTATTTTGAATTTCTGTTCAAAGGGAAGTGTTCAAGTTCCACTTTTGAAAGGCAGGGGAAGGAACACATGCTTGTATTTTGAATTTCTGTTAAAAGGTACACATTGAAGTGTATGTTTGTGTGTATGTCTGTTAGAGAGAGAGATTTTGTCTTTGTTTTGCTAGAAACTGTGAAAATCTAAACTGAAATTTCTCTTTAGATGATGGGATTTTTTTAGGTTTGCAAATTGGTTTGTCCCATCTTGTAGATAAAATAACTCTAGAGGACTGCATGGACTCCCTAACATTATAAAGAATGCTGTAGGCATGATACATTGATGCATAGGGTGGTGTAGTGCAAATAAATAAGGTCTGTATAATTTAATGGTCTGTAAGTATTGATAACAGTAATAGTTATCTACATGTTTCCTGGTTTTTATTTTATTGACCAGGGCCAGATTCTGGCATTCTTTCTTACTTTGATGAGTGTCTTTCTCCACTAGTAGTCTGATTTATATTTTATCATATAACAATACATGAGCTTACTCAGAGTAAGATATTACTTGACATGAATAAGAGAGACAAAACCTTTAATATGGCTTATACAGCCACATTCCACCTCTGTTTCAGAGCTGTTTTGACCCAAATTAAATTGGCCTTCAGTGCTACCATGTTCTGGTCCACTTGCCCAAATACCAGCAAATCATCAAAGATCAATTGCTCTGATTAGTTTTTCCTATGCTGGCCCTTTTAAACCACCCACTACAGAAAAATCACAACAAGCATAAGTTTCTCTGTCTATTGTACTTACATGGTGCTGATTCCCTTAGTATGTAAAAGGCTAACAGAGGTAGAGAAGTACTATAATCTCCATTTTACAGATAGGTAACTGTGGCGTAGGGAGACCAAATGTCTAGCCCAAGATCATACAGGAAGTTTGTGGCAGAGCACGGATTTGAATCCAAGTCTCTAAAGTTATAAGCTAGTTTTCTAAACATTGGATCATCCTGCTTCCTGAGATTTAAGTTGCTGTCTTTTCTTCCTCCACTACCCTCCCCAGCTGCAGAAGAAGATTTCAGGAATTTGATTTTTAAATCCTGATGTACACTTTGAGGAGTAGGTTCCCTCTCTCCATAGCAGCTGATATTGTATGTTTAGGGCTTGCCTCTAAAAGGATTTGTTGCTGATTAACTCCAGGTATGGACACTTATTCCAGGATACAGTGGCTTTGTTCTTGTTTAGGTTAACACTAAATCTATAAAATCTCAGATAGCAGGTTTGTTTTGGGTAATTAAACCACAGTCTTGACTTGATAGTTGATTTGATGTCATCCTGTGTCTCCCCCCTCCTCTCCAGTGAAGAAATTGCTTGTTGTTTTGCAGATAAAAGAGTGGTCTATCTTTTTCTGTGGCAGTGCAGCAAGGGCTTGAAGGAATGAGGGTCTCATCTTTTCTGCTAGAGTTTCAATCAGTGATGTTTTATATGGTACTGGATGTGTTAAGAGAACTTCATTCCACAGCTTGTGCTTTGGATCCATGTCCTGCCTGATGGCTGAAGACAGGTGGTAGAGTACTGAATCCCTTGCTTGTGGAAATCATCAACATCTCTGTTAGAGAGTACATGTTGTCTGTTGCTTTGAAGGAAGAAATAATGAAACCATCTCTATAGAAGATGTTGCTTGATGCTGATGGTCTTGCTAATTATTAACCAATATCACTTCTTCCCTTCTTGGAGAAAACTGTGGAGAGACAATTCTCATGTTTTTAAGATGCCAGTAACCACCTTGCCCCAGGACAATCTGTGTATAGAGCTGACTTGGTCACAATGACTGGATTGGTCACATTAGTCAGTGATCTCCTCCTGACAATAAGTGATCGTGTCCATGCTGGTAGTATTAGATCAAACCTTCACTACCGTTGATCATCATGTGTTGGTGACTCTCCTTCATATTTTGACAGGAGTAGACACTTGGCTGTTTTTAGTGGCTTTTGCCTTTTCTCTTAGGGAGTTCTCATTGGATATTTGTGGGCTGTTGCTCTCTTTCCCAAAGAACTCTCAACTGTGTGATCTCATATGATGCTACTGTATTTTGTCATCCCTCCTTTTCATATACAGGTCATTTAGGAGGGTCAGTAGGGAAGTGTGGGGTGCAGGTCATCAGTAGGCTGTTAGACCAAAAGTAGGCCTTGTCTAATCTGATCTGGATGGTGCAATTCAGTGCCTCAGTCAGTGTCTAGCTGAGATGAGGATATAGAAGAGAGCAAGCTAGCTGAAGCTCATCCGAGATACTCTAGACAAATGGTGGGTGGGGAGAAGTCTGGAAAAAATGGCAGAGATATTATCAGTCCATTTGATTGAAAGACTATCTCTGCTGTTAGTTACTAGTACTGCGACTTAGGGGTGACTTAAAACTCCCAGTTGCTGTTTGACAATCATATACAGCCATGACCTAGTCAGCTTTTTGTCTCGGTCCTGATTTTAATCTTTCCTTTCAGATGTAGAGTTGTCACTGTTATCCAAGCTTTTGTTACTCATGATTATTATATTGTAGTGTGATGCATGAGAGTACACCTTTAAACGATTTGGAGACTGAAGCTTGTGCAGAATGCAGTTGATGGTTTATGGAGTGGGGCGTCTTGCCAGGAACATAAGGCACCAATGTTTCTTCAATGGCTGTGCACTGATCTCTAGTTATGACCGGTAAAGCCCAAAATAGCCTGGGACCTGCCTATCTGAGGGGATGACTTCTCTGCACATGCCCTATTGCCATAGCTGTTGCCAACAGAGGTGTTCAGGTTGGAATAAGAGAGAGGGAGCAGTGGACAGGGCATTCTCTGTGAAGACTCTAACATGCTGTAACTTAGTTTCTATCTTGACCCGAAATAGTCTAAATATAGTGACTTTCTGCTCAAGCTGGAAAAGACAATTGAGTGGGTTTTTGAAGAAGGCTGCATTTATTGTATACTTAATTATGTTAATACTCCTGGAATCTTGAATGGGCATTTATGAATGAACGAAAAAAAGAAAGAAAGACTGTCCAATGGCATTAATATTTTGAAAATGGTACTTAGAATTTGCTCTGGTTTACTTTATATCACATTCTTCATTTTATATGAAGAATCCAGAGAAGAAAATACAAACTTCTGTATTCAGATAACTTTTATCTCTAGGCTGTTGATCAATGTTGGTTTCCTTACGTTGATCACATCGTATAATACACTGGCCTAAAGCCATTCTGTGAATGTTCTTTGGCACTGTATTTGTCATTATTCTTTCTGGTCTTTTCAATTTGCTGAGTTGGCTTGAAATTTCATATAAAGACATGAACAGTTCATGCAAGCAGTGCATATTGAATTCTATTTTTCACTAACATTCATTGACCTTTTAGGTCAATACATTTAAGTTGACTTAAGAAGTCAATATGCCTTATTTTAATTTAGATTAAATTTTGGTCTGAATCAGCAGTCTCTAGTTCCTTTTTTTCTAAATAAAAAAAGCTCTTGTCAATTTATTATTAAAATTTATGGCATATAGGAACTGTTTTCCTGTAGGGTTGGAAATGCCCAGCTGGGGCATAATTATTTTAAATATTTCCAACTCAGCATTTTGGAAGTCACCTATCAAGTGCTGTAACATCTACTGTAGAAAACTAAACAAAAAATTAAACCAAATTCAGTAACTGGTTCTTTGAAATTTTAAGTTTTGTATATCAGCTGGCATGACATCATCTTTTTATTACTTACCTTGACACAAAAAGTGGGAATGTACTAATAAAGTTTGTGAATGTCACGAAGCTGGGCATATTGCCAAAACAGAGAAAGTTGGAATATCATATAAGCGCTCAGGATGGCCTTGTAAACTGGAGTAGTAGACACAGGATGAAATTTAATAGTGGTAACTGCAAGGTCATGCATTTAGGGACTAATAACAGGAATTTTTAGTATACGCTTCGAGCATGTCAATTGGAAGTAAAAACAATGAAAGTCCTGTGGCACTTTAAAGACTAATTTAATTTCTTTGGGCATAAGATTTCATGGGCTGCAATGCACTTCATCAGAGGCATGAAGTAGAAACTACAGTTAGGAGATATATATACACTTGCAAGGGTGAGAAATTTTACCAAGGGGAGGGCAAGTGCTAGCAAAGTCAATGCAGTTAGGGTAGATGAGCTCCATTTACAGCAGTTAATTGGAAGGTGAGAATGTGTGAACAGGGACCATTACTTTTTGTAATGTGCTAACCATTCCAAGTCCCTATTAAGATCCAGGCTTATTGTGTCAAGTTTGCATATGAGTTCTGGCTCTTCAGTTTCATGCTGAAGTCTGTTTTTGAAGTTTTTTGATTGACGTATGGCAGCTTTCAAGTCTGCTAGTGAGCGTTCAGGGAGATTAAAATGTTCTTCTTCTGATTTATGGATGTGTCACGGAGAACCCAGCAAAGCCTCTTGGATCCCCTCTGTTCACAGCCCACCAGGGATTCTGCTACGGTGGAGCTTTCTCCCATTCATCAGGGTCTCCACGCTACCTGTAGCCAGCTTCCCAAATCCAGGCCCAGAGAGTCCGATCCTTTCTCTGTCTGGTCTCCCGGGGGGGGGGGGGTTCCTCCCCCTATGAGGGTCCCAGGCGTCCCAATCAGCAGTGACACTCAGCCAGTGTAGCAGTCAGAGGGTTTATTAGCAATCCACTTTGCACAGCAGCTAGGACAGTTGGCTCTCAGATCACCTAGGAGGGCAGATAGTAAACCCCCAGGACAAGCCCCGGAGGTCCTGCCCCTCCGACCTCCATCTTCCTTCTTCTCCTCTCTGCCCTTTGTTCTCCTCTCTATCCAGCTGCCCTGCCCCTGGTCTAAACCGGCCACAACCTGTCACCCCCAGGGGGTCCAGGTAAGGTCGCACTAAAGCCTCTCCCCCCCTAGTGGTACCTATAGTTATCACACCCCTGTGTCCCATCACCAGAATACCATCACCAAAGAACAGGAACAGAAAAGAAGAACCACAGTAACCCAAGAGGTTTTCTTACTTCATCACAGGATGTTACTATTTTGATAATCTGATTTATGTCCATTTATTCTTTTGCTTAGGGACAGTCTGGTTTGGCCAATGAACATGGCAGAGAGTCATTGCTGGCATGTGATGACGTATCACGTTAGTAGATGTGCAGGTGAATGAGCTTCTGATGGTGTGGCTGATGTGGTTAGACCAATGATGGTGTCACTGGAGTTGATGTGCAGGCAGAGTTAGCAATGGGGTTTGTTGCAGGGTAGCTTAGTGTTCTTGTTGTATGGTGTACGATTGCTGATAAGCAATTGCTTTAGGTTAGAGGACTGGTTGTAAACAAGGAATTGGCCTGCTTCCCAGGGCTTGAGAGAGTGAATGATCATCGTCTTGGGTAGGTTGTAGTCCTTAATGATGTGTTTGAGAGGTTTTGGCTGGGAGCAGTCGGTGATGGCCCGTTTTGTTTTGTTGTTTTTCTTTGCTGGGTCTGTTCTGTAGCAGGTGAATTCTGGGTACTTGTCTGGCCCTGTTGGTCTATTTTTTCACTTTCCCAGGTGGGTACTTACATTCTAAGAATGTTTTATAGAGATCCTTTAGTTGTTTGTCTCTGTTTGAGGGATTGGAGCTAATGCGGTTGTATATTGGGGCTTGGCTGTAGCTGATGGATTGTGTAATGTGTCCAGAGTGGAAGCTGGAGGCAAGAAGGTACGTATTGCAGTCAGTTGGTTTTCTGTATAGGGTGGTGTTGATATGACCATTCCTTATTTGTATTCTAGTGTCCAGGAAGTGGATTTCTTGTGTGGATTGGTCCAGGTTGAGGTTGACGATGGGATGGAAATTGTTGAAATCCTGGTAGAATTCTTAAAAGAACTCCTTCCCATGGATCCAGATGATAAAAATGTCATTAATGTAGTGTAGGTAAAGGAGAGGTGTTCAGGGACAGGATATGAGGAAATGACGTTCTAGGTCAGCGATAAAAATGTTGGCATATTGTGGGGCCGTGCGGGTAATCATAGCTGTGCCACTGACTTGAAGGTATAGATTGTTTTGAAATCTGAAGTGTTTGTGGGTCAGGACAAAGTCACAGAGTTCGGCTACCAGCTGCACTGTGTCATCATCAGGGAAATTGCTCCTGATGGCTTGTTGTCCACTTTCATGTGGAGTGTTGGTGTAGAGAGTTTCTAGATCCATAGTGGCTAGGAGGGTGTTTCATGAGAGATCACTGATGGATTGTAGTTTTCTCGGGAAGTCAGTGTATCACGAAGATAGCTAGGAGTGCTGGTGGCTTAGGGCCTGAGGAGAGAGTCTGTATAGTCTGACAGTCCTGCTGTGAGAGTGCCAGTGCCTGAGATGATGGAGTGTCCAGGATTTCTGAGTTTGTGGATCTTGTGTGGCACGTAGAATACTCCTGGTCGAGGATCTTGGGGTGTGTCTGTGTAGATTTGTTCCTGTTCTTCTTCAGGGAGTTTCTTAAACAGATGATGTAATTTCTTTTGGTATTCCTCAATAGGATCAGAGGGTAGTGACTTGTAGAATGTGGTGTTGGAGAGTTGTCTGGCAGCCTACTGTTCGTAATCTGACCTCTTCATAATGGCTACAGCCCCTCCTTTGTCTCCTTTTTTGATTATAATGTCAGAGTTGTTTTTGAGGCATGAATAGCGTTCCATTCTGCATGACTGATGTTATAGGGCAAGTGATGCTGCTTCTCTCCAATCTCAGCTTTTGCACATTGGCGGAAGCACTCTGTGTAAAAGTCTAGACTAGGCATGGCCAAACTGTGGCTCAAGAGACACATGCGGCTCTTGAATGAAAAAGTGCAGCTTACGGGAAGAATGTCAGCAACTCAATTTAGGAAAGCAGCTGCAGCCTAGGAGTTTTAAATCTCCCACCCTGAGCATGCTCAGAGTATGTTTGGGGTGGGGGAGTCCCAGCCTTTGCCTAGCTGACAGAGTGGCCAGGTGTGAGGACCCTGGGGGGCAGGGGTGTCCTACGGGAGCCAGTGTCAGGGCCTGCGGGTTTGGGAGGGGGTCAGGATGGCATGGTCAGGATCTTAAAATGCTCTCCACTAGCCTGCAGTCTTCTACATCAAATGACAGCTAAGTTTTTACTATATAGGCCTAGTTTTCTTGGTAACCTTAATTACTAGAATCTGCCGTTAGTAGGATCGATATTTGCCCTCTTTTTATGATAAAATTGAAGTGTGCAATGAATTTTAAACTTAATAATTGTGGAGTAGGTAAAAGTGTATGGCTATATGCCTCAGGGCAGCTCTCAAAGGTTTAATAATCAACTTGTGTGGCTCTTGAGCTCCATATGTTTGGCCACCCCTGGTCTAGACTCTTGTTTTTATTCTCAGGAGTCTATGCAGAATTCTTCTTCTTGTCATGTTGGTGGGAAGGTATCTGTGGGTTAGTGTGTTGTTCAGGGGGTGTGGTGGAAATATTCCATCAGTTGGAGATGGTGAAAATAGGTTTGCACAGAACCAAGGGTGTCGCTGCTGCTGGGCCTGAGGGGCTGCAGCCCAGCCCTGGCAGTGGCAGGAGCTGGATCCAGGCACACCCAGGCCACCTGCTGCTGGCTGGCAGTGGCTGGGGCCAGCAGTGGCAGGAGCCAGATCTGGATCTGGGGAGGAGCTGGGGCCACCTGCTGCTGGTCAGCAGTGTCAGGAGCTGAATCTGCTGCTAGCAGCTGGGGCTGGATTGGGCCCAAGCTGCTGCCCTTGCCCGGCAGCAGCAGGGTCCAGATCCAGGCCTGGCTGCTGGTGGGAGGAGCCCAATCCAGCCCCTGGATTGGGACCTGGGCCAGATAAGGCCCTGGGGTGGGGCCTTTCTTCATGGCAGCGATGCCCCTGCACAGAATCATGTGGAGGGGGGGAGGCAGAAAGAGAGTCCCAGAGACAAGACAAACTCTTTCAATGGGTTAAATGTATAGTTGGATAGATTTACAGTATTGTTGGATGAGTCAAAGGTATCACACTTACATTCCCTTGTGGCATGCAACAAGAACACTAATACAGGAACCTATCTCTGCAAGAAACCCTGTTGCCTTGTGGCATGCAACAAGAACACTAAAACAGGAACCTATCTCTGCAAGAAACCCTGTTGCCAACTCTGCCCTCACATCAGCTCCAGTGACATCATCTCTGGTTCTAACCACATCAGCCATACCATCAGGAGCTTATTTACCTGCACATCTACTAATGAGATATATGTCATCAGGTGCTAGCAGTGCCCCTCTGCCATGTACATTGGCCAAACCAGACTGTCCCTATACAAAAGAATAAATGGACACAAATCAGATATAAAAAATAACATCCATAAACCAGTAGAAGAGTATTTCAGTCTCCCTGGACACGGTAGCAAATTTGAAAGTTGCCGTACTTCAGCAAAATTACTTCAAAATCAGACTTCAGCATGAAACTGCAGACCTGGAATTCATATGCAAATTTGAAACAATCAGATTGGGTCTGAATAGGGACTTGGAATGGTTATCTCATTATGAAAAATAATTGTCCCTTATTTTACTTTATTAGCACTTGCCTTTCCCACTTTGTTTCTCATCTTTGTAAGTGTGTGTGTGTGTGTGTGTGTGTGTACCTCCTAACTGCAGCTTCCAATTCATGCCTCTGGGAAAGTGGGTTGCAACCTGTGAAACCTTATGCCCAGAGAAGTTAATTAGTCTTTAAGGTCCCACAGGACCTTTGTTGTTTTGCTATGTACAGACCAGCACAGTTATCACACTGGAACTTATCAGCTGGAAGTGACTGAGGAAGAGAAGGACCTGGGACTATTAGTTGATCACAGGGTGACTATGAGCCACCAATGTGAAGTGGCTGTGTAAAAAGCTAATGGGGTACTAGTGTACATCAGATGAGGCATTTCCAGTAGAAATAGAGAGGATTTAGTATCGTTACACAAGGCATTGGTGAGACCTCTTCAGGTATGTTGTGTGCAATTCTGGTCTGCCGTATTTAAGAAAGATTTATTCAGACTGGAACAGGTGCAGAGAAGGGCAACTAGGATGATCCAAGAACAGAAAACCTCCCTTATAAGAGGAGACTCAAAGAGCTTGTCTTGTTTAGCTTAACCAAAGCAAGACTGAGAGGAGATAAGATAGTTTTCTGTAAATACATCAGAGAGATAAATACTAGGGGGAGGGAATTATTACTTCAGTTTAGCACCAATGTGGACAGATAAGGAGTCCTGTGGCACTTAAAGACTAACAGATTTATTTATTGCATGACCTTTTGTGAGAGAAAATCCCACTTTGTCAGCTGCTTTGAAGATGGGGAACTTACAGAATAGGAGGAAATAAATGCAGGGGAGTGTAAGTCATTGGATCAGGTCATGCTGTAACAGCAAATTAAAGCAGTTATTAAGATTCAAACACTGGAGAGGAAGATGAGGTCAAATCACCTTTTATAATGTGAAAAAAATTCAAAGTCCTTATTTAGCCCCAAAGCAATACAGTAAAATTTGCACATAAATTCAAGCTTTGTGGCTTTTCTTTGAAGCCTTGAGCTGTTATTCATTTGCCTAAGCACAGCAATTAGTAAATTGTCAATGGAGTGATCAGGAAGATTGAAATGCTCACTCTCTGGTTTTGGAATGTTGTGATTCCTAATGTCAGATTTGTGCCCATTTATTCTTTGCATAGAGACTGTCCAGTTTGTCCACTATATAAGGCACTGTGGCATTTCTGGCACATGATGGCATAAATCACATTGGTGGATGAGCAGGTGAATGAGCCTTTGATGGAGTAGCTGGTTTTATTAGGTCCTGTAGTAGTGCCTTTTGCATAGATATGTGGGCAAGGTGGGCAGCATGGTTTGTTGCAGGGATATGTGCCTGCTTTAACGGTCCTGTTGTTAGATCTGTAGCTGCTGGCGTGTATCTGCTTAAGGTTAGGATCTGCTTCCCAAGGCTTGAGAGAGTGAGGAGTTGTCTTGTAGAATAAGCTGTAGATCCTTAATGATGTGCTGTAGAGGTCTTACTTGGGGGTTGTAGGTGATGACCAGTGGTGTTCTGTTCTTCTCTTTCTTGGGCTTCTCCTGTAGTAGTTGATTTCAGGGTATCAGCCTGGATCTGTCAAGTCTGTTTCTTTACTTCCGCAGGTGGGTACTGTAGTTTTAAGAATGCTTGATATAGATCCTGAAAGTGTCCATCTGTCTTTGATGGATTGGAAAAAATGGGGTTATATCTTAGGGTCTGGCTGTAGACAGTGTATCGTGTAGTGTGTTTTGGATGAAAGCTCAAGGGATGTTGGTAACTGTACTGATCAGTAGGTTTTCGGTATAAGGTGGTGTGTAAGAACATTACAAAGGACAGTTTTGTTTTGTATTGGAATCATCAGAGGTCTGACAGATTTCTAGAATTATGGCTTTTCAACTGCAGCTGGGGGATAAGAGGAAATATACAAATCAAAGACGACAGAAGACAGTCTGTCAAGGCCATCTTTTCAAAGCAGTATAAAGATGCTGCTGATTTCACTTCTGAAAAAAGAGGGGCCGTGTAAAACAGTTCAGAAATATAATAGGCATAAACTTCTGAGCATTGTGGTTTCTGATGGGCTGAGTCTTGACTCATGAGCATTAAGCAGCTTGTAACTTGTAGCTGAAGGTGTCCTCTAGTGTTTGAAATGTAGCATAGTTTCTCCTCATACAGTTATCATTTTATGACTTTGGGCATTTTTATAAATTTATTTATCTGTATTATGGGAGCATCAAAACCGGAATTGGCACTCTGGATCCCAACTTAACAGATGTCCATTATAAAAATCTCTTTATGACAGACACTTAAACACAATATGGCCTTTTCATGACATGCAAAAATGATGTACAATTTTTAGTTATGTTGGCCCAGTCAAATTAATTTAACAGTTGAAAAGCCCATTGATGTGTAAGCATTTGAAGTCATGTTAAAACATAGCTAGTGAACTTTGTGGGAAGACTCTAGACCAGTGGTTCCCAACCTTTTTCAGGCTGGGGACCTCTTTTTAACAAAACAAAACAAAACAAAACAAAAACCCAATAACTTTGGAGCCTCCTTGCTAATTATGTAATCTGACCCATGCGGGCAGACTCTGGCAGCACTGCTGGGATAGACGGTGAGTGGTGCCACCACCATCATGGCCCACACCACTGGGGAGCTGAGCTGCGGCAGCTATGGCCCCCTGTCCTTGCCCTTCTGGGGAGCTGCCGTGGCCCCATCCCTCTGCCGGGATCTGGCCATGGGTGGGGAGAGGCAGCCCTGGCCGGGAGCATCAGGGCTGCAACTGGATTCTGGCCCCTGTAGGGAGAGGCTCTGTGGAGCCTGCAACATGTCCGCAGACCTCCTAGACCCCAGGTTGGGAACCACTGCTCTAGACTACAACATGAGAAACGTTAATCTGCATTGCAACATGGCTTCTTGTTTTTATAAAGCTAACTCAGTTCAGCTAATGCAGGGGTTCTCAGTTTTTATTGTGGGATTCCTTTTAAAAATATTTCAGGCTGTGATAACACACCCCTCAAAAGTGGTGACCACTCCATGCCATGCTACCCTTAAACTTCTGTGCTGCTATTGAGGATGGCACTGCCTTCACAGCAGCCAGTCAGCAGTTACTGCTCTCTAGCCTCTTATCTCTGCAGGCTCTGGCCAGTGTTCCCTGTAAGCTGCACATGCACGTGCAGTGACCATCACTCACCCACACATGCATGGCTGGCAGTCACACCCCCTAGGCAGCTCAGAAGACGGATTCTTCCAGCTGGCGGGGAGCTGTGCTGGGGAGTTTAAAATCTCCCACCTTGAGGATGCTCAAGTGCATGCTCAGGATGGGAGCAGCTCTGGTGGCCAGGTAAGGGGAAAGGGTTAGGGCAGGGGTCTGCAACCTGCTGCTCTGGAGCCACATGTGGCTCTTTGGCTGGCCTTTTGGAGCTCTGGGCTCCAGGTCTGTCCCTTGCCACTGGGGGACCCTGTTGGTGTCCTACTCCTGGCTATGGAATCCCCTGCCTTTGAGGACCTTGTGGGGCAGCTGTTCCTGGTTCCAGACTCCCCCTCCCCACCAGGACCCTCCAGCAGGTACCCTGGCTCAGCTCCCAGCTTCCCTATCCAGGAGGCTGCACCCATTGTGGCTCTCAAAACACTTGTTTATTGAAAGAATTTTTTAAAAAACAGCTCTTCTTATCTTTTGGGTTGCTGACCCCTGGGTTAGGGTTAGGGCTCTGGGGGAGACAGGAACGAGAAGCCAGGGGAGAGGGTGCAGGGAGGTTGGTGGGGACGGCATCTGGGGGACTTGAAGCCGGCGGGTGGGCAGAGAAGGTGCTTGGGGTGGCCAGTGGGCAGATGGGGAGGGTGCTCTGGGGTGCCAGTCAGCGGGTGGGGAAAGCACCCAGGGGAAACAGAGTTCTGTGGCACTTTTTAAGACTAACAAATTTATCATGTGAGTTTTCATGGGAGAAAAATCCCATTTTGTCAAATGCTTTGATTTTCAATTACAGTGTGACCTGATCCTGACATATACTTCCCTGCATTTATTTTCCTTCCATTCTGTAGGTTGCCCCATCTTCAAACCATCTGAGAAAGTGGGATGTTCTCCCATGAAAGCTCATGTAATAACTAAATTTTTAGTCTTTAAAAGTGCCACAAGGCTCCTTGTTTGTTTTGCTGAACTAGACTGACATGGCTACCCTTTTGGAACTTCACAATATTCCACGTGCTCATGATCCATCATAAGCATCCAGGAGAAATTACAGAATTTGAACTTGTACAAAAAATACATATTGCATGATAAGCAGCTAAAGAAATGACTCTAATGCCTTTTCAAGCAAACAGCAGTTTTATAGATGCAGCTCTGCCAGTCAACTTTAAAAAACAAACCTTCTTTAAGCAACATTTTCTTGTCACTAAAAAGAAAGAAACTAAAATCAGAGGCAGAAATAAAATCTATGGTATGTTTACAATGTGTGGGTTCCCAACATTAGTAAGGGAAATACTTTAATTGAAGTTACCTAAGCCTCAGCCATTCTTCTGTTTTTTACTTCAGCTGTACATTGCATGTCTCTAAAGAGTGCTTCTAAACTGCACGCAGGCTGCTTTAGGTACAATATATAGAAAGATCAGTTGGTTGCCATTTTGGGGCTCAAGGTAGGAAAGAATTTTCTTCTTTGTGATCCTTCTCTGCAGAACCAGGTTTATCACTTCATTAGGGATGGGGCAATGTGCTTAGCATATGTCAGTCTTTCCTCTCAAAAAAAGATATGAATCACCTAAGCCTTGGCATAATAGTAGAGAGCTAAACAGCTGAACAGCTATTTAACAAGAGTCTGAAAAACAGATCACATCTTTTTTTGTCATCTACATATTTTTAAGGCCATTGGACCCAGATTCTGGGATAATCCTGAAGCACTCAAGCTCAAACAGTTTCCTTTGAGATAAGGCCTGGTTCAAGAAGAGAGATTATGCAATAAACTATCTTGTGTATATATATGTGTCACTAGTTACTTTGAAAAATGGTAGAGCTGCATCTATAAAACTGTTCTGTTTGCTTGGAAAGGCTTTAGAGCCATTTCTTTGGCTTATCATGAAATGTATCTTTTTTGTACAAGTTCAAACCTGTGATTTTCCCTGAATGATGATGATGGATCATGAATACATGGGAGATTGTGAAGTTCCAAAGTGGAAGCCATGTCAATCTAGTTCAGCAAAACAAACAAGGAGTCCTCTGGGACTTTCAAAGACTAAAAAAATTATTTATCACATGAGCCTTCATGGGGGGGGAAAAATCCCACTTTCTCAGATGCTTTGAAGATGAGAGAACCTACAGCAGTGTTCCCTCTAAGCTGATGAAGCAGCTGATCAAGTTATTGATGCACTTGGGGAGCCGGTGGGCAGCAGGGAAGGAGCCCAGTGGGGGTCGGGGAACCAGCAGGGATCTTGCTTAGCTGCATCCATAATTTGCTCAGCTGCATCATCAGCTGGGGAAATGTTCATTCTGGCTGTCAGCCATGCATGGCATGGGCGATGGGTTACCAGATCACAAACTCTTCCCTCTCACCCCATAATAACCTATTTAGGGGTACCAGCCCACAGTTTGAAAACCCCTGAGCAAATGTGACTGAAATACATGCACTTTTGCCACTCAAAGTATTCTGTTGGTGACTTGTGATGAATAAACAGAATGAAGAGGTTTCCCAGTGTGTGTCACATTTTGAGACTGAAAGTCATTTGAAAGGTTTTCTTTAAAATGTCACTGCTAAAGTAATTGAAAAGGACATGTAATTGTAAGGAATTGTGCGATCTTTTCTTTTGGACTTTAATACTTCAGTAGATATCAGCTTCTACTGTGATGCTTGGGGTTTAATTTTTTTGAATTGTAAACACCTCTGGGCAAGAAATGTATGGTACTTACATCTGTATGGTATTCAGTGTTCCCTCTAAGGCCCCAACTCAGCTGAGCAACATATGTTGCTTGCTGTGCGGCCCCCCCCCCACTGGCCCAGTCCTGCCCCCAAGCTCTCCCCACTACGGGGGAGCAGGTGCTGCGGACCACCAGGGCCACAAGCTCTGCTGCCTGCCCAGCCTACCCCCAGCTGGCCTCACCTCTTGGGGGGCGGAGGGGGTGGGCACTGAGCTTCAGTGCGCGGGGTTGGGGCCCTGGAGTGGCCTGCTCCCAGAGAGTTGAGCCACTTCATCACCAGCCACCCCTGGCCCTGAATGGGCCTGATCTATGGGCTGGGGGGACTGAGGGTGAAGTGGCCCAAACTCTTTGGGAGCAGGCTGCTTCAGGGCCCCAACCTCGCACACTAGAGCTCAGTGCTGGCTAGGGGTAGGCTGGGCTGGCTGCTCTGCCCTGCTGCAGTGAGGCTGGGCGGGCAAGAGGGTGGAGCAGCCTCCGGCCCCAACGCTCCACGCCCCCCCCCCCCCATTCTCTACCCCATGGGCGTTGGAAGGGGGGTGGTGAGGGCCCCTTTAACTGGCTGCCAGCGCAGTGTGGCCTGGCCCCCAGCTGCTTCTCCAACTGGAGGATCTCTCAATGAGCATGAGTGGAGAGTCTGCTCATGCTCAGTGAGAGCTTACTCTGAGCGGGAGTTTTAAAAACTCCCAGCTCAGAGGAGCTTTCCGGGCAGGGACTGCAGCTGCTGGCCATGTGCGGCTGCGTAGCTTAGAGGGAATATTGTTGGTACTAAGGACATTTTGGGTGCTATTGTGAAAATATAGGCAAAGAAAAAATAGAGAACATCTTTGAGGAAAGCAGTATAATGGCTACCGAGGCAACATGCAATGTTATTGGGTCTAAAATAGCTTTCAGTGTAAAAATATTTGGGATTTTGGTGCACAAATGTTTAGATGAAAAGGCCACGTAAAGGTATATAGTCTTTACCTGAACTTCAGTGCCTGTGTAATATACTTACTTTCTACCTAAATAATTTATTTAATTTCTAGTCCTATTTATGTAATCCCAGACACTTCTTTTCAGTAACATTACAGTATGGGCTAAAGAATGACATAGGTTGAGCTAAGGCCATGTAACCATCTGTCATTAAACCTCCATGGAAAACTGTAGTGCTATTATTATGGGACTGATTGCCTCAGACATTGCTAGTACTGAGACAATTTTATGCATGGTCCATCAAATGGCTGTCATGTTATTTTCCAGCTAATGCAAGTTTGTAGCTATACTTCCAGAGTGAGTGACTGAGCACAGAATATGTCCAGTTGGATAATTAATTTCAATCTAATTTTTGATGGATATCTAAAAGAATTCTTATAGTTCTTTTTTCCCCACTTCTGTTTTGTGTGTGTACAGATAATGGTTTATTGTTTTTTGGTTAATGTTTTTATTTGCTTGTTTAGTATGTTTCCATTTCTTTAGATCCCCAAAATAACTTTTATTTACAATCTCCAAAAGAAATCAATTGTATTTCAAAACATGTAACAGATTTTTCTTTTTTGTTTTAGGCATTGATTTTAAAGTAAAAAATATAACATGTAATGGTACAACAGTGAAACTTCAAATATGGTAAGTTACAATTTGTCAAAATCTTGCATGGCTTTGATAATTTGCTTTCCTACAGGATAGTAATTATTTAATAGATCATTTAAAAATTGAATTAGGTTAGGAGTCTAATGTTTAGAAAAACTAGTACATACTTTTAAAATATAACAGAGTCTGGTGGCACTTTTAAAGACTAACAAATTTATTTATCGCATGAGCTTTCATTGGAGAAAATCCCACTTTGTCAGATGCTTGCATATGGGGAGTTTACAGATTGGGAGTAAATAAATGTAGGGGAGTGTAGGTTATATGATGAGGCCAGTCTGTTACAGTAAATCAAAGCAGTTGTTTAGATTCAAACAGTGAACAACAGCACATACAAGACAAAAAAGGAAAGCAAAATTACTTGATGTAAGAGGGGGAAAAACCCATAGTTTCTATTCAGTCCTCAGTTGACGGTGTACGGTGTCAAATCTGCATGTGAATTCCAATTTTGCAATCTGACCTGATCCATGACTTACACTCCCCTGCATGTATTTTAATCCTATTCTGTAAATTCCCCCATCTTCAAGTATCTGGCAAGGTGGGATTTTCTGTCAGGAAAGCTAATGCAATAAATAAATTTGTTAGTCTTTAAAAGTGCCACCAGACTCCTTTTTTGTTTTTGCTGAACTAGGCTAATCTGGCTACTCCTTTTGATTCTTTTAAAATGTTGAATTTAAAAGAAAAAGCCAAGAGATTTGGTTTTAAATAGTTTAACCTACAAATATATGCTCATAACTGTTCTGATTGAGGCTAGCAAGATCTCTCTTTGGACACTGTAACCTTATTTTTAAAAGAAAAAGGGGAGATTTGGGGCTGTATCTATGCCACAGCCAAGCTTTTGTGCTGAGATCTGTATATATTTGCCCATTTTGGGGTTGCCAGTCACTAAATCTCCAAGGGTTAGAGAGTTTGGATGCATTCTGGTGAGTTTAGTGCTTGTCTACGTTTAAATAAGATTCTGAGGTTCTTTGCTGCTTATCTAAATTTGCAAGCACATTACTCACAGCCTAATGGGGGGAGGAGCCGTGATGGCTTTTGAGCTGTTTAATGCATTTACTCCATTCTGAGCTGTCCTGTAATCTCTGTCATAATCTAGACAGCTCTGGAGGCTTTAAGGTACAGCAGCTTCCCAGAGTGCTGTATGGGCTGCAGTGCTACCTGGAATGTCTCCAGCCCTGCATATTGTAGCCGCAGCACCAGTTCACATTGCCCACCCCAGCCTGCCCCCAGCACGCTTCTTATGCCAACTCTTACAAAGGGTGCTCAGAAGATGACATTATATCTACCTTCTATGGTGCTTGGGCTGGGGAAATCCTTGCATTACACTACTTTTCTCAGGATAAGGGAGCAAAGACAGTAGTGAAGACTTCACTCATAAGGTTTGAGTTATTGATCTAGCTGCAGTGGTGTTGAAATGCTGCCATTCTGCAGTTTAACTTCTGTAGTAGAAACCATAGTTTATTCCAGTGCAGGCAGTCTATACTGTGATATATCAAGGCCAGAGGGCAGTAGGAGAGTCATAGAAGGGAGATATATAAGCCCCAGAATTCTCTGGGCTCTGTTCCCTGCAAACTAGCAAGAGTTAAGGGCAATTAGCTGAGGCTAATCAGGGCCCAGCCAGGTATCTGACATAAACCCTCTGCACCAGAAAAACAGGGCACTAACTGGAGGCGGGCTTAGAGTGCTGTGCTGAGCTGAGGAGGGTTGTGTGGTGCAGAGGAACAGGAGGAGAGCAGTGTTGAGTAGAAGAGTGTAGAGATAGTTGGAAAAAGGTACAGAACCCCAGAAAGGGAAGAGCTTTTGAAAAAGAACTAAGTTGTTTCCAGGCACTGGGGAAGTGGGTTACCAGAAGCTGGAAGGACAGAGGGGGGAAACTAGCCTAGGGGAAAAAGTGCAGCTATGAATACAGCATTCACAGCAAGTAGCTGCTGATGGTAGGGTCCCTGGGCTGGGACCTGAAGGAGAGGGCAGGCCTGGGCCCCTACCCCCCTTCCTTGTACCCACCAGACCCCACTTGAGGAGCCTTTCCTTCAGCAGGGAGACAGGGTAATTGGTGGCACCCTACCCCGCAACAAGAGCCAGAAGCTTGAGACCCCACTAAGGGAGCTGGTGATTTGTTACAATAGTTAGGATTGCCCCAATGTAGTTTAACTACACTGTGGTTAAAACTTTAATGTATATAAGTATTTTAATGTAAAAATTTTTTTATCTTTCTTTCAATTATTTAAGCATAGGCTCCAGAGTTGTCAGAAATATTAACATAAATGCTCAAAATAGTTTGCCAACTTCTTCGCAGCAGAGTTACACAGTCTAATTTAGCCTTTTTTTAACTCCTCTCTCAGAAGATATAGCACAGTGCTGGAAATGTGTTTTTCCAGTTGTATTGAAAAAATATACCCGTGCCTTTCCAGTGTATGCAGTACTAAGTAATTCCTTTACGGTGTATTGCAGGGATACTGCTGGTCAGGAACAATTCCATACCCTTTGTACTAGTTATTTTCGTGGAGCACATGGCTTCATTCTAGTCTATGACATCACAAACTCAGACAGTTTTCAATGTATAACAAGTTGGATCAAAGATATACACCAGGTAAGAATACCTAACTTTAGTTGATATTTTGCTCTGGGTAGTTAACATCTATATTTCCTGAGTTATTGTGCTTAATATGTTTTAATAAATACATGAAAATTGTTATTACAACTGGTTAAATGCTTCTTGCCTGAGTTTATTTCATTCTGGCCCTGTATATAGTATACTGCTGTTGTAATAGATTTGTGGTACTTAGAAATGAGAAAACCAAGTAGAATCTCCATTTATCAATGCCGAATTAAAAGCAGAATGCTGAATCTCTGCAGTTACCTTTGTTTGTTTGTTGTCAAAGCTAATTTTAAATAATTCGAATTATGGGGCTTGCATCACCCATGGGAGGTCTCCGCAATCTAATTAGCTTTGTATCAAGAGATTTTCCTTACATTTGTCCTACATTTTCCTTTTCTTCAGTTTCACCTCATTGGTCCTAGTTGCTCTTACTGTAGGTGCAGCTATTTACCTATCCCAGGTATTAGACTAAACATCTCCACTTCATTCTTTTTCATTAGTCTTTTTATATGTATACTCTTACGTTCCCTTTGAATACTTAGCCAAGTTATTCATATTTACTTACTCTTCCTTGTAAGCTTCAAATTCCTTAAGTTAGACTGACAGTGAAAACCAAACATATTAAATTTAAAATAATTTCTAGGAATGGGTTAACTGTTGTTGCAGATCAGCCTAGAAACAGCCAATTAATGACTCATAATTGAAAATAAGGATTAATAAACACTTTAGTCCAATCCTAGTATGTTGTCAATGTATGAAGTGGCTTGGGTAACATATATGCAACCATTAATTATAAAAGACGAGTTTTTGAGCAATAATTGTTAAAATAGAGGGCATTTTGTGAGAATTAATTACTGACTGGGAGAAGATTTCTTCTTCCTGTGCCAGAACTGTGGCCCAAAAGAGTCCTTAATCCCCGGTAAATACTTAGTGCCAAGGCTGTTGTTGCTAGTGTAAATTAAAAATGTGCAGGGGTGTGCAGGCAAAAGGGGTTCAGATTTCATTAAATGTGTAATGCACATTGGTAAGAAGAAGGTATTGTTAGAGAATGTCCTGTGTTTCATGTTAGCTAGTGAAATCGGAGTTTTGAGACAATTAAACATCCATTTTAACATTTTATTTATTCACTTTATTTATATTCGTACAATACAGATTTTAAACATCTATTCAATGCTCTTATGCCCTTTTTATAGATATTAAAAATAATCCATGTAAACTTTCACATCCAGTAATCTAGCCTCATTCAAAAATAAGTCATAATATTAAAAAATCAAAGTATTTATTGATATTTTTGTGCTCCAGTTATGATAACTGTGTATGCTAAGTATGTATCATCTGTCACGAAGAATTTATTACTGTTTAGGTGAGTTCAAGGCATTGAAATACTTGAATATTTAGACCATTCTAACATTCAGATCTACAAATAATTTGATACTCTGTGCATGTAACACTGAATAGAGATGTTCTCAAGGAACACCAAAGGTTAAATATACAAAGTACAGTAAGTACATGTGCAGCGAATATGGGACTGCATCAGAATCAAAGTACACTTATTAACAGCATGTATATTGCAGGTAAATGACTTCAGAACCTGAATTATTTTTTTAGACGTTTCATAGGCTTTCAGGCAAAACTGAATTTAGTACAATATTCTTCTTTCCTGTTGATTCAGAAGATGATTCACAGGCTTCAGAAGTGTGCGTAAATTGTCAGAAGATTGAGAATTCTTTTATACCTACATAAATAATTTATCATATGAAGAGTAGTAACCATGCCCAAAATCCAGTTGGGGAAACTCACCTGCTATCTTTACCTACCTGCATGCCTGGAATAGGATTCACAGGGGGTACCCCAAGTACAAACCGAACCGTCATAACCTCTATACATAAACACAGTGGCTCAGGGTCTCACCTGTGTTATGACTGCTTTGTATCATGCTAGGGTTAGAAAATGGATCTAGAATGAGCATAACTAACAATAGAAGATTATATTAGTTTATGGGCATTCTGTGGTAGTATAAGAGCTGTTGTAATGGCATGTATGACATCCACTTTCTCTGCAGGCATTGTAAAGGGAGTGACTTGGAGAGAAGAGTGAGACCAGAGCTTCCCCATGTCCTAGTAGTAGTCCTTTGGGTTTTCTCATGGTGCCTGGTATGTAGCTGCAGCTAAGAGAGTGAAACTCAGGTTAGACTGTCAGAAAACAGGGCTGACACCTCAAATTGGTAGTATATTGTATAATTAGATTTCACCAAGTCAGTAACAGAAATACACTCCTGGATTATTATACTAGTCTTACAGTGGAGTCATAGGCAGTCCTCTTAGCTCTCCAGTCCATTTTTACCACCTAGACAAACTGGATTTTATGATGAAACGTTAATAATAATCATGCACATGACAGACCAGAGAGGATAAACCTCTCTGTTGCTGTGTCATCCCTGGCCCAACAGGCTGAAGCAGGTGCGAGAGTGGTTAGGTTGAGTCAGCACCGGACTTAATGAGGGGAACTGGTGACCTAGCCAGAGGGCTATATAGGTCTGGGCAGGAAACTGGAGAGGGAGCAGTGTGGTCAAGCAGGGTAAAAGGAAGCTGTTAGTAAGACTTCCTGCTTGCTCAGAGGTAGGGCAGAGCCTTGAGTCTCAGAGACCATAGGACATCTGGGGCTGCAGCGGGAGACTTACTGTGAGCGTTGTAATTAAAAAGCACGGGTGATGGCAAAAACAACAGAGTGGTGAGTCTTTTGTGGAGGTCTGAACACCAGGAGCCTTAGGTGCTAACCAGAGAGCCAGGCAAGGTGGATTGCTACAACACACCAGGTGAATGGCCTTCCATCTCTGAAGGGCCAGTCACTTACCCCAGGCCAAAATATACCAATTCTTACAGGTGAATCAGAGTCTGTAATCTGAATGATGCAAAAAAATAGTTTATGCTAATCTTCCATGTTGCCCAAAATACCTTTTGGGGACCTCTGTTTTGCACCTGGAACACCCCCATCAGCATTCAGATAGATCAGAGAAAAAGGATTGCTCCCAAGGTTTTTTTTCTTATGGCCATTTTCATTGGAAAACGGTCTGGCAGGTATGTATATCACAGCATGTGTTTTCCTGATGAAGAATAGGTAATGCAGATAGTTGGTGAATCTCCTTTATTCAACCTTGAAGACAAAATGTTTCTTTAATTACAGTTGCTAAGGCATTTTTTCATGAGGCTTCCACATAGAATAATTCGTTTCTTAAAGCTAACAAGAGTAGCATGGCGCTTACCTGCCAGCTGTGCAAGCCCTTACTACTGACTCCTAATTAAGGCTAGATAGGTGTCAGATAAGCAAGCTGGCTGGGAAGGAAGGAATTAGAACCAGCTGTACAAGCTGGAAAGGCTATAAATGCTCCAAGGGGCTGCTGAAGAAATTGAAGGGGCAAGTAGCCAGGAGAGGGAGAAGCTGCAGCAAGGGAAGGCTGAGCATGCCGTGACTAAAGGCTGACTCTGTAAGACCCCTATGACTGGAACTGTGTATATAGAAGGTGATGGGAAATCCATTGTAAATAAAGTAGAACACAAAGCTGTCATCTGGAGGTGGTTTGTGGGGGTCCAGGGACCTAGGCAGCAGGGGCAGAGGCATGAACCAGTACATGTAATTTGAATTAAAGTTACCTAATTACAGGAGAGTTCATAATAGGAAAGCTAGGAACAATCCATCATTAGCTCCCATGTTGTCTATCTCTTAAATAAATTCACATCTAAACAGTAAATGCAGGGCTTTTGGACTCAAGTTGAGCTGCATGCATAATGTAAAGGTAAAATACAGAGTTACAGGCTATGAAAAAGGATATAACCACACGTTTAATTAGTTACACTAGTATATATCAAACAGGTTATATATAGATGAAGACAAAAATAATTGTCTGTTTTAACAAGTGAATTGTCTAAATACATGATAGTACCTTTTAACACTGCTTGAAGTTCACTTACCAATGAAATGCCCAAAGGCTCAGATCTTATCTGATTGGTCAGTGTCACAGGGTCATTAGCAGGTGTTCCAAGTTACATCAGCATTCAGATTGCAATAACATGACTATAAGCATGACCATGCTTGGTCAGACTAATGGTTCATAGCTCTGTTTTCTAATGGTTCATAGCCCACTATTCTATATATCAGTGGTTCCCAACCCGCAGGAACACCCAAAGTGTGCTGCAGGCATGCCCGAGAGCTGGAGTTAAAGTTCCCTCCCTGCTCAGTCCAGCCATCTAGGCTGTGCAGGGCTGGAAAAAGGCAGGGGTTAAAGTAAGGGGGAAGGTGCTGGAACACTGTTCTGGGCCCCCTATTTTTAGATAGGCAGCATTCTGGCTCCCTAAAAATAGAGGAAGGCACTAGAACAGGGAGTTCCAGGGGTCCCCCTAAAAATAGCAGGAGCCGCCCAAATGTACCATTGAGGCCGCTCCACAATAAACCTGGCTCCACCTTAAGCCCAGCCAGCAGAGAGCTGGGGCAGACTGGGAGTGTGTGAATCTCCCCCGGCAGGGCAGAGCAGCTCTTGTCAGCCAGCCATCAAACAGCCCAGATAAGGGCTTTGTGGGGGAGGGCTGCTGGGGGTCATGTGGGGCAGGTGTGTGTGGGTAGCAGAGGTGGGTGGGAGTGGCTGTGTAGCAGAGGGTGTGTAGCTGGGGTTGTGGGGTGGCTGTTTGTTTGGTTGGGGGTATGTAGCTGGGGGGTGGGGTGGTTGTGGGGGGAGTGTAACTGAGGGCTGGAGGCCTAGTTCTGCCCCTGCAGTGATGGGAGGGTCCATCATAGGCAACAGGGGGCTGGGGGAGGGGAGGACGGGACCCACTGGGGTGAGAGGGAGCAGCAGTGGGGTGAGGATTTGCCATGGGTAGCAGGGAGCCACTGTGGAGAAGGGGAAAGTGGGTGCTGTGCCATGCTCCCCTGCCCTACCTTCCCGCTCCCCAGGTTCCCCCTCTCACCCTACAAAGCCACTCTTGTTCTCCTTTCCTGTCTACTCTCTTGCCACCCTTGTGCTGTTCCCCACATGGCTGCCCTTGTCCTCTTTTGCCATCCCTACCCTGCTGTGCTCCCCACACTCACTCCTGCCACTGCACACGACTCCTGCCTTCCTATGTTTTGCCACCCCTGCCCTACTATCCCACATAGCAGCATTTCCGAATCACTGTGCCACGGTTCATGAATTTCATAACTGATTTAAGTTAATATGAATATTCATGAGTTTTTTTTAATGGTGGTGTGCCTCAAAAAATTTGAAGGTATCAAGGTGTGCCACGGCAGAGAAAAGGTTGGGAACCACTGCTATATATGGCAGTGGCCAATGCCAGTTGCTTCAGCGGGATTGAATCATCAAGTGATCCATCCTGTCACACATCCCATGTTCTGGCAAACAGCAATCCCTGTTCATCCTGGCTAATAGCCATTGATGGACCTATCCTCCATGAATTTATCTAGAGTTTTTGGTTTTTTTTAACCTAATTGTAGTGTTAACTTTCACAACAGCTTTTGGAAAGGAGTTCCACAGGTTGACTGCACGCTGTGTGAAGAAATACTACTTTCTGCTCGTTTTAAACCTGCTGTCTATTAATTTCATTTGCTGACCTCTAGTTTCTGTGTTATGAGATAGAGTAAATAACACTTCCTCATTTTTTTTGTCCATGCTGATCATGATTTTTATATACCTCTATCATATTTTCCCTTTAGTTGTCTCATCTCCAGGCTGCAAAGATTCTTATCTCAGTTTCTCTTGTGTGGAAGGTTTTCTCTAATAATTTTTGTTGGCTTATGCTGTATCTTTTCCAATTTCAGTATGTCTTTCTTTGAGATGGGGTGACCAAATCTGCATACAGTATTCAAGACATGGGCATACCCTGGGTTTATATCAATACAATATGATATTTTAGATCTTATCCATTCCTTTCATAATGATTCCTAACATTATGTTAGCTGTTTTGACTGCCATTGCACACAGAGTAGGTGTTTTCAGAGAGCTGTCCACAATGACTCCAAGATCTCTTTCTTTGCTGGTGGTAACTAATTTAGACTGCATCATTTTATATGTGTAATTTGGTTTATATTTTCTGGTATGCAATATTTAGCATTTATCAACATTCAATTTCATCTCCCATTTTGTTGTCCGGTCACCCAGTTTTGTGAGATAGTTTTGTAATGGTAACTCTTTGTAGTCTCTTTTGAACTTAATTATCTTGAATAGTTTTGTATCATTTGCAGATTTTGCAATTTCACTGTTTACTCCTTTTTCCTGATCATTATGATGATGTTGAACAATACTGATGCCATTATAGACCGCCGGCAGACACCTCTATTTACCTCTCTGAAATCTGAAAACTGACTATTTAAACCCACCTTTTCTTCCTATCCTTTAAGCAGTGAATGGTCCAGGAGAGGACCTTCCCTCTTGTCTCATGACAGATTCCTTTGCTTATATGCCTTTGGTGAGCAACCTTGTCAAAACTTTCTGAAAATCTAAATATACAGTATTAACTGGTCACCCTTGTCCTTATGCTTTTTGACCCACTCAAAGAATTCTAGTAGATTGGAGAGGTGTGATTTCCATTTGCAAAAAACATATTGACTTTTCCCCAGCAAAGAATGTTCATCTATGAGTCTCATTATTCTATTCTTTACTACAGTTTCAATCAATTTCAAATTAGGCTTACTAGTCTGTGATTGCCGGGATTGCTTCTGGAGCCTTTTTCAAAATAATTGGTGTCACTAAGGATCAGACTGTGAAATGGAGGTCAGGGAAGTCACAAAAACCATGATTTTCAGTGACCTCCCATGACTTCTCTGACCTCTGTGAAATGTACCCTTTACAGTTTCCACCCCATGACCTGGAAGTTGAAGCTGAAAAGGAGCTTGTAGCCTCAGAGTCTGTGCCACAGGAGGCAAGAAGCCAGACTGGGCTGAGCAGTAAGATGCTGCCTTCTGTGTCCTAGTACTGGAAGACTTTCCATTTCTGTGTATTCTGGGCCACCCAACATATCTAGAAGTTGCACTCTTCCAGCACTAGGACCCAGGAGGCAGCACTGAATGGCAGAGGTGACAGGTAGGGGAGCGCCCAGTGTTGTGAATGGTGGGGGTAGGGAGTGCAGCTGGAGAGCCAGAAGTAGGAGAGGAAAGCTTGGGTAAATGATTTTTTTCTCTGAGCTGTTTGAGTTGTTGCTGCTTAGTTATATGGGGTACAACGTTGTTTGCTTTGTTGCATTATACAACTGGTTAAAGGGATAGAAATTCACAAAAGTAGCTGTGCTTGTGTTTGCTTCCCCTTTCCCATTCCCCTATTCAGCTGGATAGTGCAGCAGAGGAGTGTGTTAATGCGCACTAGATTTCAAGGGAATCCTCCAGAGAGATCTCTAGGAAATTTTCCTGGAGGAACTGGACAGTTCTCTGATGGAAATTGCTCAACAGAGCTGCTTTGTTCATTCCTCATTGTAGGAGACTTTCCCATACCAATTAGCAATCACTTTTGCAGGGATGAAAGAGGCATGGGGAACTGGTTTGAAACTGCTTGCATGGAGGACAGACACCCTAGCATCCCTGCTTCCTTTCAGGAGTGATGTACTGACTTATATGCACACAGCTCCACCCCTGGTGGAAGTCTGTCACACAATTTGAAATCTACTTGCATTAATACCCTGAACAACCACTCAGAACTTTTTCCTCAGCTTAAGTGTTCCTCTGGGAACAGTTCACCATGCCCTAATTGATTATCAAGATGTGTACCTGCCAGGCGATAGTGAGGAAGAGCTCTATTTTATGGTAGTGTATAAATACTGTTATTGCACTCACAATAATGCTTTCATTCCCTTGTGGGGAACCCCCCCACACACCCTCCAAGTGCCTTTGGTTGTTAAGAGAGTAACCACAGAGTAGCTAAGAGGAGATGTCCCAAGAACTCTTCCAGTCCTCTGAAGTGGAAGAAAAAGGGCATGAAGACATTGCATCAGAAAATTGATAGGCAGGAATGGAGGGAAAACCGGGAACAAGTAATAGCAGGCCATGAGCACATGAGAAAAGCCATAGAGGAGCAAATGGAGCTACTAAAGTCATTCATAATGCTGCAGACTGAATTCATGGGGGTTCCCAGCCCCTTGCAGCCAGTACAGAATTCTTCTCATGTCCTCTCCAAACTGCACACATACATTCCTAACAAACTCCTGGGCCTTCTCAGTACCCCTTCATTTCATTTCTTCAGACTGCTTCTGGAACAACATCCAGCTGTCACAGTCCACACTGCCCCTCGCTGCTTTCTCCACTCCAGCCAAGCCTTTCATATGTGTTGTGAATACTATTTATTTAATAAAGCCATGCTCTGTGAAGAAATAAGCAACCTTCATTTGTTTCTTCCACACAACAGTTGCACCTCACTTTGATACACAATGCAGGCTGAATAGCAGGAACAGCACAGCAGAATGCAGTTTGCAAAAACACCTTATTGGTGTTCATTGTCAAAATAGTTCCTCAAGCTTTTCTGATTTGAATGGTATCTCATTGGCTATGTCTACAGTGCCAAATTAGTCTGGACTAAGGAGGCTTAGTCTAGACTAATTTGGCCCTTGGCCACACTAGGCTTTGGTTAGTCTGAACTAAGAAATTTCTTAGTTCAGACTAGCCAAAACTAAATCCAAATTAGTAAGTATTGGTGGTTAGTCCAGACTTACTCGCTTAGTTCGAACTAAGCACATGCAATACTCTAAGTAATGGTTAGTTCAAACTTAAAGGGCACGTCTACACGGCCCTTTTATTTTGAAATAACACCCGTTATTCTGAAATAAAAAAAATTCAGTCTACATGACGTTCCCTTATTTCGAAAGGACGGACCTTGTCCTTTCGAAATAAGGATCATCCTTTCGGAAAAGTAAAACCTACCCCTCCTCGAAACAACCATTATTTCGAAACGGATGTTTCGAAATAATGACTTTAGACCCGTTGTTTCGAAACAACGGTTCGAAACAGCGGACCCATTGGCGTTATTTTGAAACATTCATTTCGAAATAACGGTCATTTCGATCCCGCAGTTTCCCTTATTTTGAAAGGAGCCCTTTTGAAATAAGGGTTTTATTTCGAAGTTGGTCCTTTCGAAAGGACCGATTTCAAAATAAACCTGTGTGTGTAGACTTGCCCAAAAAGTTTGAACTAAAAAGCTGCAGTTAGTCTGAACTAGCCCATGGTTAGTTTGGACTAACCTTGGACTTTTTTAGTTTGGACTAGCAAGTCTGAACTAAAAATGTAGATGTAGACACAACCATTGTGCCTTTCTAATAGCCCTGATTTCTAGTTGTTTGTATTCAGCCACAAAGCAGTCTGCCTCTGTGATCCACACAAAGGAAACTTTTCATCCTTAGCTTCTCAAATTTTCAGGAACACAAACCAGCTGGCTATAACTCTGGGAATATTTTCCTCATTTATGTCTAACCTGCCATAAAGGCAATGCAGGTGAGCTTTAAGTCTGCCAAACGCACATTCAACTTTGATTCAGCACCTATTCAGCTTTTTACTGAGGCACTCCTGGCTGTTGTTCGAGTTACTGATACGAGACTTCATCAACCATGGCAGGGTAGACTGGATCTCCCAGTATTACAGTGGCATTCCAACCTCCCCCACTGAAATAATTTTATCTGGAAAGTAAGTCCCTGCTTGCCTCTTTCTGAACAGGCCAGTGTTTCTGAAGATGCATATGTCATGTACCTTCCCTGACCAACCTGCACTGATGTCAGCGAAATGCCCGCAGTGATCCACAAGCGCTTGCAGTACTATAGGCTCTGTTTGCCCTGGCAAATTAGTCTGGACTAATTTAGCACCTGGCTACACTAGGCTTTGCCCAGTCTGAACTAAGAAATTTCTTCATTCGGACTCAGGAAAGCTTATTCTGAACTAGTTGGTATCAGGGTTAGTTCAGACTTCTGCACTTAGTTCGAACTAAGCATGGGCAAGACATGAAATAAGCCTTAGTCTGAATTTAAGAAGTTTGAACTAACCGTGCATACTAGTTTGAACTAAACGTTAGTTCGAATTAGAATGCATGGTTAGTTCTGACTAAAATGTTCCTGGTTAGTTTGAACTAACCTCAGGTTAGTTCAAACTGAGCTCCAAAACTTCTTTAGTTCAGACTAGCAAGTCCAAACTAAAATTGTAGATGTAGACATAGCCATAGAGAAGTATCCCTTTCTATGGATGGTTCAGGGACAGAGTTAGGATACGCGTGCCATCTGTCACCCCACCACAATTAGGGAATCCCATTGCTGCAAAACCATCCACTATTTCACTCACCTTTGAGACTCACAGTCCTTCACAGCAGAATATAATTAATGGCCCTGCACATTTGCAGTAACACAGCTACAATAGTGGTTTTTCTAACTCCAAACTGATTGGCAGCGGACTGGCAGGAGGCTGGAGTTACCACCATTCACAGGGGGATCACCACGGGCATCCTCACTGAGAGGACAGCTCTCATTTTGGTGTTCTTTTACTACAGGGAAGGGAGATGCTCCGCACAGGTTTCATGAAGGTGGCTTTGTGCATTCAGAAGTTCTCCAGCCATTGCTTGTCATCCCAGACATGCATTATAATGAAATCCCAGAACTCGGTGCTTCTTTCGTGCACTGAAGAGCTGCAGTGCACCATAAGCAGATGTGCTGTGAATGCAAACAGTAATCCAGCATTGTTGTTTGTATGGCACGCAGCAGGTCAGGCACCTTGGATTCTCTGGTATACTGTATGACCAGTCATGATGTGTTGAGCAACAACATTAGTGAGCAATGCGGAATCCATCCTTTCAGCTAAAGCTGGCAGGCACTCAGAAAACTGAGGCTGTTGAAAAATGCTGCAAAATGTAGCTGGAAAGCCATGGATTGAGAGGACATAATCACTGTATTGTGAGATGGACACATAATGCACTTGATTCTCTCTGCCTTCCCACAACTCCTAGTGTGATACAATGTGGCAAGTTGTACAGTGGGATAGCTAACCGTAATGCCCTGCTTGTACTATCCATTCTAGGGCATGCACTGCGGATGTACTACTTTAGTGACACAATGAGTGCTGTGTGGATAGGCATGAGCATTGTAATGACATTACTTTTTGATCATAGCTGCAGTTTTCATCAGTAATGCTTTGCAGACAAGGCCTAAGTAAGATGAATGCTTTCTCCATCTACCTGTGAGCCAACAATAGAGAAATCCAGGCAATTTTCCTGAGCCTTACACCCCGGAACTATACTCTCTTGTACTGGTCAGTGTAGAGAGGACATGCACCAGCCTTTGTAAACTGAGCTGAAATTTCCCAAGCACTTCAACCAAAATAATTTTTTTTTTTTTTTTTTTAGGTAAAATATGGAACAAATTTATTATCTAAAGAAAGTTAGATTTTTAAGTGACTATAGGTAGAAGACTTAGATCAGAGATGGTGACTTAAGAAACAAAATAAATTTGCAGTCCAAGTTTTACAGTCAAACAGTATTTGAATCAAGTGGTGTCTCATCGTGGCAGATGATACAAGCAAATTAGGCCCTCAGTAAAGAGACTAGCACTGTTCCAACCTGGGAACGCCTCTCTCCTGTTAAAAGTCTTTTCCTGTAGATGTTTTTTTCCAGCTGTTGAGTTGGAGAGGGAGAGAGGACTAATGATGTTGATGTTACTTGCTCTCTTGTATAGCTTCTTTCAGCTTGTTGGAAAAATCTTTGATGTTGGGGGGTCTTCTCATATTGGTCAAACAGTGCCCATTGTTTATGTGCTGCTCTTTCTGAGAAGTTTCCAGTGTTTACAGGTCTAGAGATGGTAGATTTTTTTCCTTCATGAGTGTCGGTGAGCATTAACTCTGGCTACTTTGCTGTTGTACCTGCAAGGGTGGCTATGAGTGTTTCCAGCTTCTCCAACATGTCTCAATAGCACATGTATAGCACAACTTATAACTTAACATAAAGTAAGAGTACATACAGTCCATCAGGATATTATGATACCTCAAAAGGCATACTTTGTACAGAACGTATATGACAGTGGTGAATATGGGGGTTCTAGTGTGCTGCTTTGAGGTACAGAATGCCACAAGTCTGTTCTCCCCCTGGTGCCATGTCCTGATCTTGCAAAAGTTAGGGACTTCTAGCTATGGGCTTTTCAGTCTCAAGGAATATCCTGGCTGACTGTAGAAAGATAGCCACAGAGTTTTAGGAAAAGTTGGAGGACCATATTTCCTGCAGGTGTAACTCTGAACAACTCCACTGATGCTGATTTACAGCAGCTAAGGATCTGGCTACAGAGTCAGATTTCAACATCAGCAATTCATAGCAGTTTTCATTTTCAAAACTAGTATCTACGGAACCAACCTTTACTAAAATGAAGATAGAAATTCAGCTTAACATTTATTGTGTAGTTGCTAAAAATAAAAGTGTGACTAGTGAGAATCAACTTTTTCAGACGTCAGAAAACTTTGCAAAGCACTCTGAGATCGTTGGTCAAAAGATGCTGTAAAGAGCAAACTTATTATTTATTTAGCATAGAAAAAATAGATTTCTGAAAGAGCCATTGTCTTAAGCCTTTTTAGTTGTTGTTTATGATTTGAAGTGGTTATGAGAGAATGTTTCTATCATGAGATATTTATACTTTTTGTGCATATAGGCATTAATTCATTTAAATAATGAATACCATATTTTTACACAGTAGATGAGTGTTACCATTTCCTTTTGACCTTTTACTTCAAAGTAAAGTCAAATGTCATAAGAAAAATTTTAGATACATAAAATCTTCTCTCAAGTAAAATAAGTTGATTATGTGATGTGATTAAATTGTCTATTTACTATATTCTATATGAGGGAGTGATGTATGTAATTTTATGTAGGGGAACCATTGACCTTAATCCGTAAAGCTCCAGTGAATTCTTAAACAGCCAGCTTTCTGGTCTATTAATCCGGGTTAGATTGATTCATTATTTTAGATCTATAGCTTTTACTCTTATGATGAGCTTACTTCATTTTAATAAAACATTATCTTGAATATCATCTGCAGTTATGAAATGGGATTAACTGAATCTAAAATGAAAGTGGATTAAAAAGATTAAATGGTATACCCTAACAATAAATAATTGTGCCTTATGCCATACTTTTCAAATGAGGCAACTTTGTTGTAAGAAGTAGAAGTACACTAAAAATAATGGTTCTATCATCTTTTAATGAACGAAGATTCTTTTGTGCGTGTTTTGGAGGTGGGGGTTGGCTGTATGGGCATTGTAGGACTTGTACACACTAGTGCTTGCTTTTTGTAACTAAAGTCAGTCAGGGGTATGAGAAAGCCACCCCCCAGAGCAGTGGTTCTCAACCACTGTGTCAGGACCCATTATTGTGTGGTCACACAGTGGTAAGTGTGTCACAGAGAGCCAGGAAGATGGCTGGATTCTGCCTGGAGTGCTTGGGCTGGTGTGTCCTCTAGGCTCGTGACACATTGACTACTGTGTTGCGGCCTGCAACATGTTAAGAATCACTGCCCCAGAACAGTTACTTCGGCTATGTCTAAATTAGGAAGTTCTGATGGTAAAAGTTCTGCTGAGAGACAGCCACTGTTATAATTATAGTGGTAGCTGATGTCCACACAGTCATCCTTGGGTCAGTGGAGTGCATTTTCACTAGGACCACTTCCACCAACCTAAGTGGCAGCATTGGGAACCTGAAAGAGCAATCTCTCAGCTTGCAGTAAGGAGCTCATAGACTCCCTAGTTCCTGCTTTGCCATGGTCCTGGGCACCATGGCTGCAGCTGTGGGATCCAAGCATCAGCACAGTGGCAACCGCCAAGTCTTCCCAGGGTCTGGACAGCCACCTTTGCTTCCTGGGGTACCTGGTGGCGGTGCGGCTGTAGCCATTTAGAGCTTCTGGGTGGCAGTGAGGCTTCAGTGATGGGGTCCCTGGCAGCAGCAGAGCTTCAGCTGTCTGAGGCTTGTCGGGGTTCACAGTGGCAGTGGTGATGGTGGTGGGGTAGCTGCTCGGGGCTTGTCTAGGTCCTGGGTGACTGCCTCCCTACTGTTGTCCAGGACCCTGTATCTGCACCCGTGCTGCCACAGGGAACCCTGGGAATTCCCGGCAGCTGCAGCAACCCATGGCACTTCAAGGTCCTGGGTGGCAGTGGGGGGCAGCTGCTTGGGGCTCATCTGGGACCCAGTGGCTGTCCCCCTGCTGCTGCCTGGGACCATGGCAAGTCCTGGGTGGCTGCTCTCCTGCGGCCCCACCCCCACCCCAGGATCCAGGGAGTCCTGCAATGGCTGTCATGCCAGGACCCCAGCAAGTCCCCAGCATCTTCAAAGCTGTGAAATTGATAACAGCAGTATAATGGAGAATTGAAATTGACAAGTATAACATCTCTCCACTGCTCTAAAGGTGCATAGTGTCTACGCTGACACTGGGCAGCCTTAGCTTTGCGAACAAAAGCCCTGTGTCATTCGTTCATAGAATCATAAGGTTGGAAGGGACCTCACAGGTCGTCTAGTCCAACCCCCCTGCCAGAGGCAGGACCACTCCCACTAAACCATCCCACTAAACCATTCAGGTGGTTTTATTTTGTCAGCAAAACGTGGCAGTTTTGTTGGTAAAGAGGTGAGTGTAGTGTGTGCACCAGGACTGTTCTGGTGACAAAAACTGACTTTTATCAACAAAATTTCTAGCATGTACAAGGGTTTACACTGACCTGAAGGTCTGTGTGGAAGCTCTGTGTTCATGGAAGAGGCTCTTCTGTCGACATAGCTACTGCCATTCACGGAAGTGGAGTAATTACAGTATGCCAGTGGGAGAGAGCTGTCCCATCAGCACAGGGTCTGCACTAGCAGCTTACAGCGTATAACAAGCGTGGCCAGACTGTGGCTCGCGGAAGCTGCATGTGGCTCTTGAATGAAAAAGCGTGGCTCGCGGAAGGTCAGCAAATCAATTTAGTAGGTAAAAGTATATGGCTATATGCCTCAGTGCAGCTCTTGAAGGTTTAATAATCAACTTGTGTGGCTCTTGAGTTCTGTAAATTTGGCCACACCTCGTGTATAACTTGAAAATCGCATGATCCGTGTATAAGTCAGGGTTCAAAATCTGTTCCATGTTATCCTTCAACGATATGAATAAGAAGGAGAGTGAAAGGCTTTCAGCAGGTATATGTAGGCTGCAGGAGTCTCAAACCCCAGGTGGGGGGGGGGGGAAGAGTGGGCTCTGCCCCTCTCAGCACAGCCTGATCCCAATGCATCTTCTCCCCTATCACTCCTTCCACTAGCCCTTCCCTGCATTCCCTTCCTGCTCTGCCCCATTCCCCTCCCATCTCTGGTCCTTCTCCACTCTTTCGCCTCACCTTGCTTCACTCCCACTTGCTATTCCCTCTCTGTTCCATATCCCCTACTATCTCCTCTCTGTGTCTTGTCCCCTCTTGTCTCTGTCCCCTCCATGCACCCTATCCCTGTCCCTACTCTACTTCTCATCCCCACCTCTTCACTAGCCCTTCTCCACCTCCTTTCCACACCCCTTGCTATTCCCTGGTCTGCTCCTTATCTCTCTTCCCCTGTTTCCTCACCTCCGCCTCCCATCCCTGCTCCTTCCCCTCACACTGCCCAGGTATTTCCCTAACACTCCCCCCCGCCCTTCCCACCGAATTTTCCCAACACCCCTAGTGACAGTGTTATACCAATTTAGTGAGTGCACCACAACACCCCCCACACCTTCCCCTAAACTCCTACCCCCCAAATTTCAAGTCCTGGGAAAGCTGCTGACGCTGCCTCTTCTGGTCTCTGGCTGCTCCATTCCCTCCAATCTTGTCTCCATCACAGTCCCTTCTCTCCCTCCAGTCCAACTCCTCACTATCTCATCTCTTGTCCCCCACTACCCTTCCATGCTCCTGGTCCCTTCATGCCCACTCTCCTTCCTCTTACTACCCTGGGCTCTTCCCTAACCCCCTCTAGCCTGCCACCAGCTTCTGCTGAGTCCCTGATCATTTCTTTAACTCCCCACACCCTGCCAGCAGCTTTCTGCGGTGCCCTGGGCTCTTCCCTAACCTCCTCCTCTACCCAGCTTCTGGCTTCTGCTGAGTCCCTAACCCCTTCTTTAACCCCCTGCACCCTACCACCAGCTACCTGTGCTGCGCCAGCTCCTCCCTAACCCCCCAGCCTGCTGCCAGCTTCTGCCGAGTCCCTGACCCCTTCTTGAACCCCCTCACCTTGCAGCCAGCTCCTTGGACTGCCTTGAGTTATCCCAATCCCCTCCTTAACTCCCCCCAGCCAACCCTGTCCACCCACCCAGTGCCCCCTTACCTGGCTGCTCCAACAGCCACGCCACATGCTGGGGCTCCTGGCCTGAGCATGCTCAGGATGGGAGATTTCAAAACTCCCAACTACTTTTCAAAGGGATTTCATGGAAGAATATTCTCGGCTCATACACAAGTCTGTACGGTGGTTACATTGATACAGTTGAACTGCTGTAGTGATTCTAGTGTAGACTACCCTTAGTTTGTCAAAGGTCTTGGTAGTGATGGGTCAACAATAGCCTGAAGTGTTTCTGTTTAGTTACGTATGCGAATTGTATTGGCTGCAGCAAAGCAAGTTCCCTAACCTTGACCTACTTGTATCAGCTCTAGAAATGGAAGTGTAACTTGTTCTCCATGCCCCTTCATTCTCTGACCTCTCTTGGTACTGACAAGCCTTTTACTGAGTTACAGTTGTGATGGTGGCGTTTTGTAACGTAGATGTCAGTGCACTAGAAACTAGATTGAAGCAAGTGCTTTTGTTGAAATTTCTTAAACTTGATGACACATGTTAATGCTCTTTTTCTTCTTTTGTCATTAGAAAGCAGATGATGAGGTGGATATAATACTATTGGGTAACAAGTGTGATAAGGAGGCGGAGCGTGTGATTCCAAAACATAGAGGGGAAAAGGTAGGCATTGATTACAAGTGTTTTCATCTAGCCTTGCAGAGTATTTTAGCATCTGAATATGAATTGTGACCTTAAAAATGCTAATACATTCCTGGGTTCAAAATATTTTGTTATGAATTGCTACAAAAATAGTGCTTTAATGCATGAGCAGAATATGGCAACAACAGTGCTTTTTATATTAGTTTAACTTTAAAATGTACTTTTTGTGTACTTTCTAGCATAACACCTGAAAGCCCTTTATTTCAGAGTTAGACTTTAAAATATATTTTGGAGCCTGCATTTTCAGGTTTTTGTTTAAGTGGGCTTAAAATACAATACTTATTTCATTTCTAACCATTTTTCTGAAACCCAGTTTGTTCATAATTGTGCACAATATCTATGACTCTGCCATTACCATCTTCAAAGCACATTACTAGATCACCTTCCATGCCTTCTTAAAGAATAGAGCTGATCCACAAAAAATATGGTCTTTAAGCAGAATAAGAATTTTAATGGAAATATTTTGTTGTTTTCTTGAATTTTTGGAAGTTTTTAATGGAAAAGCTGATTATTTACTTGAGGTTTAAAAAATAAATAAGGAGAGAATGGAGGGACATTTTCTTTTTTTCACCTTTTTCTTCCTTTTTTACTTTCATGTTATTTGCCCAGTGGTGAGAAAAAACAGCAATGTTTTCTGTCATCAAAAAACTGAAGAGATTTTGAGAAAAATTTCAAACATAATTAATTTTTTTTTTTTTTTTTTTTTTAGAAATTTCTCATGAAATATAAATAGCATTTTTGACTGGCTTTTTTCTTAGATGCTGAAACCCACAGCTACCAATACCTGTAGCTCCTTCCTAACCATTTCTTCAGTGTAAACATGAATGATCAACATACAAATGTGGAAGCACATGGAAAAACTGAAATTGTGAGAACTGTGTAAAATATATTGAATTTCAAAGTGGTTAACACAGTTAACTGTACTGATAGCTTTATTTACTTCGCATTTAGATGAACAAAACTTATTTTTTAATTTGAATGGTGTTGGCTCAAAATTTCCATATTGCTGTATCAGTGTGGCTCAGAAATCAAGGGATTGTGCTTTAAAGTACACTACTCTTTGGGTTTAGTTAAGATTACACAATCATTTATTTTATAACCTCTGGGTACAGTTTGTTGGAAAAGGAATGAGAATAGTGGAGCTGACAGGGGAAGGATGGAGGTGCATAGGGAGATGCTGCATGCTACATCTTTTAAAGAGCTGTGGAAGATTGCTGTCTCAGAACCCACTGGGAGATCAGGGGACACATCCATATGTTGTGGCTATAACTCTCAGTATACACTGGCTTTTACAGCTGACGACTGTATATGCATAAAATCTGTAATGAGTCTTATATAGGACAGGATGTTTTTATAGCATTTGACCAATTTTTTCAGATTATGAAAATTTAAAGTAGTAATAAATAATGTCACCTTGGGAACAGTTTTGCAAGTTGTATCTTTTAATGTGCACGGTTCACTCATTCATTGTACACCTTGAATTTGAAGATTTTCATGAACTTTGTCTAGCCCGCACGGAGTAGTACCAGCTGCTATCAGTGTATATTTAAGTTTGTAATGGGAAAATGTACATACTGTTTTTCAAAGTGATCTTGTAACTGGAGATTGTTATAATGCATGTGCACAAGGGGGCAGTGTTAAGGTTTCACAGACTGTTAAATAAATATGCTAATTCCTGACTTCTCAGTGCTTAACCATGCAACCATAGATTTCTTTTAACATAGTGGGTTTTTTCATGGAACAAATCATTTACCTCTTCACTAACCAGTCAGCTCCTTAGATTTCCCGTGTGTTTTTGAAGCATTCTCTAGTTATAAGTGTTTCTTTTTGTAATGTGATTTTTAGAAATATAGAGCATGGGCTCTCAGAGGGCCATGACCCTTTAGAGCATCGCAAGTTTATTATCCAGGGAGTTGTAAGCCGTCAGCCCCTGTGCATGCTGGTAGGGGTGATGTGACATGGTAGGCTCATCACTTGGGGTAGGGGAGTCATGGCTGGAAATATTTTCAAAGGGAATCCAGGAAAAAAAAGTTTAAGATCCATTGCTCTAGAAAACCTTTTCTGAGTCAAACAAACAAGGAGCCCCTGTAGCACTTTTAAAGACTAACAAATTTATTTATAACATGAGCTTTCATGGGAGAACATCAGATGCTTTCAAGATGCTGAAGAACTGATTGAGCCCGTTGGTGAAAGGTTCCATAATAAGGGAAGTAGCTAAAACTGTATCCTCACTTCATGTTTTTGGTTTTTTTTTTTTAAATCATGTAACAGAAGAAAATCTTACAAATCACTCTGCCAGTGAGTGATTGATATTAATCTATTGTATACTACTTCAGAACTACAAGCCAAAGAATAATTTCTTTGCAGAATCCTGCATGGAGGATTTACTAATGCAGCATGAGTCTCCTGTATGTTGGCTCTTCCTGACGGTCCCTCAAAATTCTGGCCACAATATCCCATTGTGTAGTAGAAGAACATTTTAGTCAGAGAATATCCTATAAAACCATTTGGCTTCACAATACTCTCACTTCTACCATTTCAAAGATGACATTATCTCATGAAATTTAATCTTGACAGTATGAAGTGGTTTATATTACAAGTCAGTTTCCTTTTTTGTGGTCATTCATTTTGACATTTTTTTTTTTGTAAAGTGAATCTTAGTAATAAAAATAAATAAAAGAACTGAAGGTTATATTATTTGATAACAGTGGTGACTTTTCCCTTACCCAGATCTTCAAATCATAATGTAACATGTGACATAAAGTAGGAAAAAAAGAACGTTTAAAGGACTGGACAAAACCATTGGTTCTATGTAAGCTATGAAGCAATGTTTTCCTCTTTTTTTTTTTTTTTTTAAATCAATTTAGTGTTCTCATATTATCACTCCACTCCAATCTTGCTGGTTTCTGCAATCTCTGATTACTTCCTCTTTGAGCTATTTTGTGTTAGTGGCTTGTATTATTCTTTTTAGTGGCAGGTGTTCTCCAAAACTTCACTCCATAACTTCTTGGTTTTCAGTTAGTTTTTACAGTATCTGCATTTGCTTATTGGAATCAAAGTTGTGCGTGGTTGGTCGGTTGGTTGGTTGTTGGTGGGGTTTGTTTTATGACAAAGTGCAGGGGTAGCCACAGTTACTGACCCCTCCCCTCTGAGTCCCTCTTCCTTTCTGTGCAGAATTCCCTAGCCCAGGTGAAGGGCCACATAGCAATTCTTTTCTCAGTTGTGGTGGAGGGTGTGAAAATTTTTGACAGAGAAGACATATAAATTGTTCTTATTAATAAACTTCAATAAAATAATGATTAGCGTGATATTTGGCACTGCTTTGGCTTGCACTGTGTACAGAGGACAAGGGGGGCAGGGATACCTATGTGAGGAGGTAAGGCAGGACAGGGGAGCATGGCAGAGGAAGAAGGGTGAGGTGGGGGGAGCAGAGCAGGTAGGTGGCAGGACTCAGCTACTTCCTGACGAGGATCCCACCAACTCTGCTCTCCTCACTCCCTGCCAAGCACTGCTTAGGGAAAGCAGAGCAGAGCTGGGGAAAGGGAGAGGAGAACAGAGAATCATACAGAGACAGGACAGAAACCCTGGCAGTTTTGCAGTGGTCACAGGTTTTGGCATTGGGCATCTCTGTACCAGAAACATTGATGGGTAGCAATTTCTACAGAAGAGTTTTTGCCACTAAGGTCAGGGGAAGGACAGGGGTGCTGGGGTTAGGGGTGTGGGAGGAGAAAGATCTAGGGGGATGTCCAGGTCAGGAAGTAGCTGGGTCCTGCCAAGCAGCAACACTGCTTCCTCGCCCCTTCACCCTCCCAGACCTGCCATAGTTTTTCCTGTGTTTGTCCCCCTATGTTCTACTCACCCCCCACTCAACACTGCTCTCCTTCCCCTGGATTCTGCTTGCCCTTGGGCTTAATTCTTAGTCCCCCCCCCCCCACCAGACTGAGCACAATGCCAGCTCAGCTCACCCCCCACCCCTTCCATACCCCACATAGCACCTTCCTGGCTCAGTTTTCCTTCTCCCCCGCACCCTCCATCTCAAGCTGCAGCTTTGCCCTCCTTTCCTGGCTCAGACTCACCCTCCCAGCCAAGCAAGCATGCTGCTGGTGACAGGCACAGCTCTCCCCCCACTCCCAACCCCATTTCTGATGGAGCTTGCTGCTGCTGCTGGCTGACTGTTTTTTTTTTTCTCCTCCCACCCAGACAAGAAGACTGGTGGATACCTTGGCATTGCTCCCCCCCATCCAGTCCCTGACAGAGCATGCTGCCGCTGCTGCTGCCTCAACACTCTCCCTCCCAGCCAAGCAAGCATGCTGCTGGCTTGCCCAGCTTTCGACCTCCCCTTCACAGCTCCCTAATGGAGAATGGAGCATGCTGCTATGGCTGGCTGGCGCAGTTGAGTCAGCTTTTGACTCGACCCAGCTGGCTCTGCTATCCTCGCGTCCACCCAGCACACCACAAGCTCACTTTTCTTCCCCCTAACACCCCATTGGCTCTGCTCTTCCTCCCGCTCCACATCACCTCCCATTCCCCCTGCTACTTCCCTTTCCCCCAAACAGGGAATCCAGGCACTAGAAGTCATCAGTAATCAACCAGCTGCTTCACCCGAACTCCCAGCTGCTGCACCTGATCACATAGATAGTGCAAACAAGAGGTGGGAGATTTTAAACTGCTCAGGACACTCCCCCTTTACTCTCCCCCTGCTCACTTGAAAAGGACTGAATCCAGCCCTGAACAGCTGTCTGGCCAGGCCAAGCCTCCCTGTGGCTGTGCTGTGCCCAGAGCAGGAAATCAACAAGGGCCCAGCCGGCCCCAGCTGCCAGGCCCTTGTGGCAGCACTCTGTGGGCCGCTTGAAAGCCTTTAGTGAGCCAGAGTCTGATCCTGAGCCACAGGTTGGACAAGCCTGCTTTAGCCCAACCACCCTGCTGCAGTTCCAGCTTCCCACCCCGGTCTGGTAGGTGGAGAATGAGCAGGAGAGCCTGCATTTTAGCTACAAAACAGACAGACACATGTGGCTCATGAGCTACAGTTTGGCCATCCCTGACATAGTGTATCTTAAGATATCTCCTTTCATAGTCTATTCCAGGGGTGTCAAACTCATTCATTGTGGGGGTCCACATGGGAGGGCACGAAACCTGATGCAGGCCATGTGTCCACACAGGCTCCTCCGCCTTTTCCCTGGCACATTCAGAGTGGCATGGGCTCCCCTTTCCCCTCCTCTACCCCACAGGCTCTCTGATGCCTTCCCTTTTCCCTGCCCTTGTGGCCTTCCTTTCCCCACACTGGCTCCCAGACCTTTTCCTGTTGGACAGCTCCTGGACATCCCTTCTCCTTCCCTTTCCACTTCCCTTGCCATGTGCTGGCAGGCAGGCAGTCTCTCACAGTCGCATCAGGAAGGCTGGACTCCTGCCTCCTCCCATCCCCACACACTCACTGTCAGTCATTCAGCATGCTGGCCTTTGGCTGGGCTCAGTCCTGGCTGGCCTTTGATTGGCTCTTTCTCGTGCAGGCCCCAGCCACTTTTTCCTTTTTTTATTTGTGATTTGTGCAATGTGCAGTCAATCAGATTAGCATGCTGCCTGATTGACTGACAGTGAACAGTTGGGATGGGGTAGGGGGCGGTGCAATGGCTTTCTAGGAGCTCAGCCCAGCCTCTTGTGACTGATTCTCTGGTTGGCTGGTAGACCACAGCAGACCTGAGCCAGGATTGGTGGAAGTGCTTCCTTTGTTCCTCTGTGCTCTGACTTACTCACATTATTCAAGTCACAAGCACGCTTATTTGTTCGCTGCTGCTGCAGAGAGCTCCCAGGCACAGTCCAGGCAGCAGCTCTGCAGGCCGGATCCGACCTACCGGCCATATGTTTGACACCCCTGCTCTATTCTTTATTTTGAAGAGTAACTTTCTGTTATACCCAGCTTTCCCCCTAAATCAGTAGTTCTCAACCCAGGGTACTCAAAGGTCCTCCACGGGGTACATTCTCTCATCTAGATATTTGCCTAGTTTTACAATAGGCTCTAGAATCCTGCAGCCACGGCTGTCCTTAGGGTTGGGCAGGCCCAGGGCAAATCACCTTGTGCAGGCTTCCACTGTCAAAATGCAGTTGAAAGCAGCACAGCAGAGCCCATGGGGGGCGGCATGGGGCCCTTGTGAACTGCAGAACCCAGAGTGGTCACCTCACTCGCTGCCCCCCTCCCAAGAGTGGCTCTGCCTCCTCACAGGAGCGTCAATAAGCAGAGAAGCAGTGGGTAGGAGTGGGTATTGTGGAATGGGAGCAGGAATAAAAACCAATCTTTTTGCACTGCAAACAACATGAACTCCCAGGCCAGCAGCTGCCCTCTCCTGACAACTAGTTCTGAAGACAGTACCACCATCAGCAGCAGCACAGAAGTAAGGGGGGGGAAATACCATACCATGCCACCCTTACTTCTGCACAGCTGCTGCTGGTGGCACTCGCTGGGTGCCCTGCCAGTAGCCACTGCTCTCTGGCTACCGGATGACAGGCTCCCAAGTGAAAAACAGGCTCAAACATCACACTGAAATGCAAGTAGTTTTAAGCAAGTAGTTTTTAAGTTAGATGAAACTTGGGATATGCAAGACAAATCAGATTCCTGGAAGTCTGGAGATGATGAGAACCACTGCCCTAAATTATTGTTCTTTTGCAGTCTTCAGTATCCTAATAACACATTTCCTACAACTTTGTACATCAGGCCATGCACAGTGTGCAGCAACTTACCTAACACCAGACAGCTGCATCTTCTAGTGATTTCAATGATGACTTCTGAATTTTTGGAGAGGATGAGCAGGTTAGCAGTTTTGCTTCCTTCACCCAAAATGTAATTTATTTATGTGTTTGCTTTTAAAAAAGAAGTGGAATCAGTTGTTTCTAGAGCTGCTTGAAAAGCATGCATAATTGTTAATTGTTGACTTTTTTTGACTTCACAGAGAAGCTTCCAAATTATCTTGAAGTCTGGATCCACTAAAGGGATGTTTATACTGCAGTTAGACACCCATGGCTGGCCCATCCCAGCTGATCCAGGCTAAGGCAGTCAAGCTAAGGATTTCTTTAACTGTGGTGTAGATGTTCGGTTTGGGTTTCAGCCTGCGCTCTGGCATCCTCCCACTTAACATGGTCCTAGAACGCAGGGTCCAGCTCTACACATCAATTGAACAGTTCCCTAGCCTTAGCTGTGCAAGTGCAAATCAGCACACGCAGGTGGTCACAGATTTTTTTATTGCAGTGTAGGCAGACCTTGAGCCTCACAGGATTTAGTGCACATTGTAAACTTTGTTGTTCTCTGTGGGTGAAGTCCTGTCCCTGAGTTTCAGGTCTAGAAGGAAAGTGTGCACATGAACTTCCTTTTACTTCATGGAAGAGGGGGACTCTTTCACTGAGTTATCCTTGCAAAGACTACACTCCACCACCACTGGCTCCCTCTACTGGAAGGAAAGATCCAGCCCTTTGTCGTCTTCTCCAGGTTACCAACACTAACTCAGCAAACTTAGGTCCTGTGTGTCAGGAAAATACACTGTTACGAAGAAGCATAAATATGTGAAATAAAATTCAGTAACCTAAAAGTTACACAATCTTTTCCTTCTTTCACTTTTTAATCACTTATTTTTCTATCCTCACATCTCTAACTCATTCCATTTATTACTATTTTACATAAATGCTTGCTTTGTAGTTTCATATTATCTCTCTCTGCTCCTTTTCTCTCCATTCCTTTCCTCTTTTTTTTTTTTGTGTCTTATCTCTTTTCTGTTTGTCTCCAGTCTTTGTTACTCACTGACAAAGGGTGACTGGCTCCTTCAAGAGAAGTGGGGCCATGCCCATCTGGGCATAATTAATTAGCAGCTTTGCAGCTTGAGAGGATGGGACTAAGGAGGTAGGTGGTACTTTAACAGACACCTGGGCCTCATAAAAGGACTGAGAGATATGTGGGAGGTTTGGAACCACAGGGTATATCCATACTTAGTCTTTAAATCAAAATAATGCTGATTATTTCAATTTAAACGATTGCATGTGCATGCTACATTTTTTTATTTCAAAATAAGGAGCTCCCTCACTTCGAAATAAGGAAAGTAATTTTGATATAATAAAACTTAAAATTATTTTGAAATGATGGTTAAATTAAAACTTATTTTGAAATAACACAGTGTGGATGTGTTATTTCGATTTAACTGTTATTTCGATTTAACACTTTTGCCCTTCTCCTTCCCAAGGTGCTGTCCTTTTTCTGTATATTGGATGGGGGCATGGCCCTTCCAGGGGGCTATGTTGCCACACCTCCCATGGTGCCCCTCTCCTAAATTGAACTAGCAAGTTCTGCACATGGATATGCTAGTTTGATTTGAGTTTCTAGTGTGGACACATTAAATCAATTTATTTTAAATTGATTTAATGATTTTTATAGCGATTTTATTAAATTGATTTAACTTAAATAACTGTGTAAGTGCGGACATAGCCACAGAGTGTGAGTACATTCCTTTGGATGGCCCTGAATCAGGGCTTGTAAGAGGTGGGGTATTCCAGGGGAAGCAAGTGCTCTCTACCACAGCAAGGAAGAATGCAAGAAATAGAGTCCAGCAGAGGCTAAAAATATTACTCAGGGAACCAGCCTAGGGACTGCATGCTCTATCTAGAGTTAGTAAGCCTGCCTGAGATAGGCTGGGGAACAGGGCCCAGAGAGTAGACTTAGGAGAGGCCCTTGAGCAGCAGAATGACTTTTGTGTTTGTTAATATTTTTTTTATTTGGACTTTCATTCTCCTGGTTTAATGTTGCTTGTGACTTGACTGGAGGGTTGAGCCACATCTCCAGTGTAGACTGTTGTGCGGAGAATTAAGAAACTCATCTTGGGGAAGGAAGTCAAGGTCTGTAGCACCATTCATAGCCAAGAGGGGCTACAACATGGCTGGCTTATCCTGTCACACTCACTATTTTCCGCCATGGTCCTTCACATCTTTTTCTCACTCTTCTGAAACTCTGCCTCATGATGGTTCCTTTCTCACTCTCCCTACATGGTTTCCTCCTTTCTGCATATCCAAGTGAAGCTTTGTTTCCAGTTTGGAGACCTAGGACCCTTTCCTCTTTATTACACTTTGTTTCTTCTCTCCATAAAGGAGTTCCTGCTGGTGAGGTGGAAGGAAGGAAGATTCTCTCTTCTTCTGTCCTGCATGGGCAAGCTGTCTGCGGCTGTTCTTCTTCTGCTATGAGCTACACTTTTTCCTTTGGGGCAAGGCTGCCCTGGCAACTCAAAGTACACACCAGCTTTGACGCAGGCTGCCTAGTAGGTGAATGGGTGGGAGCCTGCAGGAACCCTGTCTCTTGTGTCCTAAAACTTAAAAGCACAGTTATAGAGGAGGACTGTAAATTGTTGATGGTTTTAAAGAAAAAAACATGATTCTGTAATTGGTTTATCTTTTGAAGGATCACTCTTTGAAAAGAGAAAAACTTTGCTTTAAAAAAAGAAGGCTACAACAATAACAAACTCCCACTGCCTAAATCAAATGAGTGTTGGGTTCCCAAACCTACAAAATTCCTGTAATACTTGTATCACATCACAGATATCAAATTGGTTCCGGCATGCTAATAACATCCTTCTACCCACATGGGTGGAAAGTAGAAAGGCGTTAATGCATCCAATTCTTCCTGCTTCCCTGCTTAGCTACCCTTTTTTTTCCTAATAGAGAAAACTAAGGTGCCAACAATGGTGGCTGCATAAAGAGTCTGGGGTATCCTCGTCAAGAGGTTTAGTGTCCTAATTAAGAATTTCATCCTTGCTGTAATGCTAAAGCATCTATCTGGGGGCAATGCAGACTTGCAAATTGGATAAAAACATATATTTTGGGGACAACTGGATTAGCAAGGTTATCATAATTTTCCCAGTTAGTCAAGGATGGGGACTTTGTCTCTTTTCTAAAACTCAAAACAACAATATGACTTGGCACCCCCAGTGGAATGGCAGTACTTACAGTTAAGCATTGCTAACATGCAGTGCTGGATTTCAGAACAAGCCAAGTAAGCCATGGCTTAGGGCCTCATGTTATGAGAGGCCTCTAAATATGTTGGCAATAACTAAGATGATTTATGATACTAGAAATTGATAATGCAAATAAGACTTTTTGCAAGATGTATGTTTTATTTAGTTGTTCTTTGTTTCCTTTTTGTCTATGTATATATGCAAATATAAAGGTTTATTGTTTATTTTTTCATTACCCTTTCTGCAGTAATGTAATACACTTTTTTTCTTTATTTTTTATGGTATGGGGCCTCTGAATCTTGACACAGATTAGAGCCTCAGCATGTCTTAATCTGTCCCTGCTAACCTACTATTTGATCCAGGTGCCCCATTATGGCCAGAGCCCTCAGAGCTGCTTGGAACCTTGAAAGTTCTTCATAAACTTCCCAGTCCAATGTCCATTGTCCATGCTTCAATGAAGAACAGGAATTACATTGATCTGGAGTTCTTTGTAAAAGCATGGGGAGGAGATTTATCACAGCCCTTAAAAGACCACTAGCAGTGCATATTAAGGAATGTTTAAAATGCTTCTTTGACTCTCAGGTTGTGCTTGATATAGCAAAAGTGAATATTTTGGATGCTATAAATTGTCCAAGATGGCAGGCTTTGTTCTTTGATGTTTGTTGACACTGCAGTAGAGATGAAAGAACTCTGATGCGTATGCTATTGCAGTGGTTTTCAGACTTAGGGTTGGGGCCCCATACTGGGTCACAGACCCTCAGGCACTGGGTCGCAGTATCCCCTGCTGCCACTGCCAAAAGACTGGTATGTATTGCTCAAAGATGTAGTAGTTGGGTGCAGGCATAAAAGATTTTTCTCAGCTGGGTCCCAAGGAAAAAAAATTGAAAACCACTGTGCTTTTGGACTGTCTGTCAGTCAGGCAGTTGTGGAAGAAGTTGGGCACATGAGTGAGAATAGGGCTTGGCCTCAGCAGTTAAACCTGAGTTCAAAATTATTTCCTAAGTTATGTACCTTTCAGAGGTGTAGCCAGGTGAGGTTTTCTGGGTGGGCTCTTGACTCTGTAGGGTGGGCTGGACAGCTTCTAGTCACATGACTAGAAGCTTAGACAAGGTCCACCCACTGCAGTGTCTGGCAGCAGTGTGGCAGCTGGCAATTGCAATTATTATGACTGTGAGTGAGCAGAGATGCTGGTGCTGCTCCACTTGTGTTTGCAGCTGTGGGGCCCAGCCAGCAGCTGGTGGACACAGCTGCGAGTGGAGCAGCTAGCACCCCTCTTCCACTCATGGCTGCAGCCTACAGCTGCTGGCCAGGCCCCATAGCTGTGGCAGAGAATATTTGTGCCTCTGCCAGTTGATGCAGTGGGTGGACCTGATCTTCTTTTGGGTGGGCACCAGACCACCCAGCCCCACTCATGGCTATGCCCCTGGTACCTACTGCACTGGATTTAATTTCACCACAAAGACTGTGATTCTTGAATGCCACAATGATTACCAAGTGCATGATTTTACAAAAAGGAGGAGTAGAGTTATGGCCAGGACAGAGCTGTGATATTCAGACCTGCTTGAGCTAACAGTGAAGAAAAGAACAGCTCTTTGAAGTAAAGAGCAGTTCTTCTTTGAGTGATGTCCTATGGGTGCTCCACCTTAGGTGTTGCGGTGTCCCTGCACTGCTACACGGAGTTTCAATAGCAGTTCAGCTCCCTGGCTGCACTTGCGCAGAAGGTGCCACTGGCCATCTCAACGAGCCCTCAACGTGTGCGGCCGCTTCCCCTCCGTTCTTTTTCAACCGTCCCCGGCTCTGCCACGGATCTTCGTCTCTACGCTTCTCTTCCTACAGCAAGTCTCTCCTCCTCAGAAAATTTACCTTTTCCTCAGTTTTCGTTTTTTTACCCTAGAAGAAAGACAAAAAGAAAGAATTAGTCGGACTCCCCTGTTTGCCGCTAACCCGCCCCCCCTCCCCCAGCCGCCGCTTCTTCTCTAACGGAAATAAATATAGAAAGACTTTGTATGACCATCAGAGAAGTCGAAGACAGTATAAAATAAAGGCGCGAGCAGCCTAGCACAGAACATGTTGGCACCCATGGGGTTCAAGAGGTGTGGCAAATGCCACGAGGCTATTCCAGCCTCAGATGGTCACTCCCAGTGTATTCGTTGTCTGGGAGAGAGACATATGCCACAGAAATGTACCCACTGCCTCAATCTAAGTGCCAGAGCAAGAAAAGATAGGGAGCTGTGGCTGAAGGTCTTATTGATGGAAAAGTCCCGAAATTGGACCAGGTCTCTAACAGACCGGTGTCACTCACTCTGATCAAACCCATAAAAGGTGGAAATTGGCTCACAAGGCTGCACTGGTGCCTAAGAAAGGATGGTCAGCGGAGCCAAAGACCACATTAACAAAGCCTGCTAAAGAGGCTAAAGGCTCCTCAAAGGCTTTGGCTGCCATGCCACATCGGCGCGGAGAACCATCTAATGGCTTGTCACCTGACAAAGCCAAGCAGTCGGCACTGGCAAGCACCTGCACTTCTCGGAACCCTCACCCCCCAGTTCCAAGTGAATGTTGAGCCACCTCAGCTCCACAGCCAGCAGCTGTAGAAAGCACCGCACCGAGCGTGGACGCACAGGCTGAATCCACCCCAAATGCTCTCATCTTGTCAGAACCGCCTTCTGATAACATACGCGCTGCGGCGCCAACAGACAAATCAGTACTGAATCCTTTATGCCCCGCTGTTGTGCTGGATGGCGCTTGTTTTCCTAGGAGCCCACGACCCTCCACACCAAAAAAGAGATTGCACAAGCAACGTCACTTATCGTCACCCTGCTCTCTCACTTCCTCCTCTTCACTTTCAATTAGACAGTTCAGCAGATGCTCTTCCCTGGCTACATGTCACTCAGCTTACAGAGCAGGCTCTCACTTGGGCCAATATTCTACAACAAGATCTTATCACCATATCAGATCGCGATCCCCCTGTCACTGCTCCAGGCATTACTATCGTTCACGCTACCACAAACATTCGTCTAGTTACTCTCATAGTTGACACTTAAGGGGTCACAGCACAAGCTGCAGGGTTAATTATTCTCCTTTGCCCAATACACGATCCAGCCGTCACAGGCAGCACAGATTGCCATCCTTATCTACAAGATCACCTTCTCCAATACATTCAGAAGCGGCTGCTTCTGTTCACACAATAAGGTCGCAGCTATCTTCCCATGAGCCATCTCTAGCATGGGACACTGATAAGGAAACAGATAAGGAAATTCTAACACCTCCAAGGGTATGTTCACACACACTACTTATTTCGAAACAACAGGGGTTGTTTTGAAATAAGAACTGCCATGGCCACATGACGCACGGCCATTTCGAAACAAGAAAACCGCTTGTTTCGAAATGGCTGCCATTGTTTTGAAACAGCTAAAACCTCATTTGGTTTCGAAACAGCCCCGTGCGGACATGTTGTTTTGGAACAAAGTGTTCCGAAACAACATGTGACCTTCCTCCCAGGGTGCTAAGCACCCTGGGAGGGAGGGCTGCCCCCTCAGCGCCCTGGCCAGGGAACCCTCAGCACCCTGGGGGGGGGGGGGGGGGGGGGGGGGGGGGGGGGGGGGCACGGGGATGCACAGTAGGGCGCCTCACCCCAGGGGCTTTAAAGCCCCAGCTGCCCCCAAACCTGGCGACGCGGTCCCCGGCGCGCAGCTGGAGCCCGCTGCTGCTGGGGCCGGAGTGAGTGCCGGCCCAGGATTCCCCTCTGCACTGCACCCTGCGGGTGCCTGCAATCCCCTCCCCAAGCGAAATAGCAGGTCCACACTGTGGACCTGCTATTTTGCTCCCTTATTTCGAGGACAAAGTTTTTGTCCTTTGAAATAAAGTGTTTCGAAATAAAAAGTTATTTTGAAACGTCTTGTTTCGAAACAAGCCTGCCCTGTGTGAACATAGTCTGAGTCACTCCTGCAGATGATCACAGACAGTTTAAAATCTTTTAAGAGCTTGTGCTACGATTCAGCTAGTTTGTCAAGAGGTATTTCTTGTTGCTGGGCACCCTGCTTAAACAATTCATTAAACACCACAGGTTCATCTAAGATAGCACTTCCCATGGACGACGCGATTATGGATCCCATGAAAATAATCTGGCAATCACCAGTGTAATCTTGTCAACTAATAAGCAAACTGATAGAAAATATTTTATACCATCCAAAGGAATGGAGTTTTTATTCACCCACCCGGTGCCCAACTCTTTAGTCGTAGATGCAGCAAACAAAAGAAGTAAGAATCCTGCCTTTAGATCCACAACAACAAACAAAAATGGCAGGCGCATGGACAATATGGGAAAGAAAGTATATTCATCTGCCACCCTGATCATGAGAGTGGCCAATTACCTGGCTCTTCTTTCTAATTACAATCATACTATTTTTGAGAAGTTACTAAAAATGGTATCTGATGCTGCGGAAAATAAGGAGTAGTTTGCATCCTTACTTACCGAGGGACAGTGGGTCACACGAACGTTCCTCCAGGCTTCAATGGACACTGCGGACACGGCAGCCAGAATTATCACCACAGCAGTGGTCCTCAGGAGGGCAGCCTGGCTACACACGGCAGCACTCCTGCTTGATCTGCAAAACAAGATAGAGGACCTACCCTTTGAATGTGATCAATTATTTTCACACAAGGCAGACCAGGTACTACACTCAATGAAGGATTCCAGGGCCACCCTGAGAACACTAGGCATATTTGCCCCTAAATTTAAGAGAAGACCATTTAGGGCACAACAATACCAATGCTGGCTTCAGAACCAATATCAGTCTCAATACCAAACTAGACAATTTGAACAACATAAAACAAAACAGCATTCCTACAAGAGAAAACAACAAGCACAGATGGCTATAAGCAATCAGGCCCTACCACTTAAGACACAAATATGATGTCTTGGTCAAGCATCTGAGAACATACACCTAACAGGCAACATACACAAGCATACTAACAACTTTGTAAGCCAATTAAAAAAGTTCTTCCATAATTGAGTAACCATCACTACAGACAAATGGGTCTTAGACATTGTGAAACAAGGCCTTTCTATTCCCTCCACCAAAATTCCTCCCTTACATTACCCCTCCCAGTCCTTCAGGGACCCCCGGTCACGTCCAAGTCCTCAGAGACAAGGTCTCTCAATTGTTAAGGATAGGAGCAATTGAAAGACTACCTCACCATACATCTAAGAGGGCTTTTTATTCAAGATACTTCGTAGTACAGAAGAAGACAGGGGGATGGAGGCCAATATTGGATTTAAGGCCTTTAAACAGATATGTTAAAAAGGAAAAATTTAAGATGGTTACACTTAATACCATTATACCTATGTTGCAACAGGGGAATTGGTTCTCAGCCCTTAACCTAAAAGATGCATATTTTCACATTCCTATTTGTCCTTCCCACAGGAAATTCCTGAGGTTTATTCTCGACGGACAACATTACCAATACAGAGTTCTTCCTTTCGGACTCTCAGCGGCACCACAGGTTTTCTCCAAAGTCCTAGCCATAGTTGCCGGATATTTATGGACACGTCGTGTGACCATTTATCCATATCTAGATGATTGCTTGATCGTTGCAAGGACATTCCAGGAAGCTTCACTTGCCACAAGGTTCACCATTGCATTTTTTCAAAACCTAGGACTCACAATAAATACAGAAAAGTCCACTTTGGTCCCTTGTCAGAAAATCGAGTTTATAGGGGCGCCTCTAGATGCGACATCAGGCACGGCAATGCTACCAGACACTCGTGCAAAGGTCATAGCCGAGTTCGTAGACTACCTTCAAACAGCTCCTGCGGTCCCAGCAAGGTCTGTTCTACAAATGCTAGGCCACATGGCAGATACTACAGCTGTTGTACCTTACGCAAGACTATGCATGAGACCTCTTCAGTCTTGGCTAGCAACAGCTTACAGACCACATCGACACTCACTGCACACAATCCTCACTATACCGCTCGCTATCAAACAATCCCTCGGATAGTGGAATCTTCAGTCAGGTGTTCCTTTCACAAAACTGCAAGCATCAATAACAATAACAACAGATGCCTCCCTTATCGGCTGGGGGGCACATACCGAATCACACAAGATCCAGGGCGAATGGACACCGGCCAAAACATTATTGCACATAAACATTTTAGAAAAGAGAGCAGTCAGGTACACCTGCAAATTTTTCCTGTTGCAGATAACTGGCAGGACAGTCACCATAATGACGGACAATACTGCGACCATGTTTTACATAAATCATCAGGGTGGCGCAAGGTCCCCCTCTCTCTGTGCAGAGGCCATAAAGCTCTGGGAATGGTGTCTATCCCACTCAATAATGCTATCAGCAGTCTATCTACCAGGAGACAGAAATCTCCTTGCGGATGCCTTAAGCAGAGCCTTTCCCCTTGCTCACGAGTGGCAACTACACGACTAGGTGCTGACATAAATATTCTGAACATGGGGTTTCCCATCGATAGATCTATTTGCCAACTTCAACAACAGGAAATGCCGACAATTCTATCAATCAGTCAATCTGCTCCAGAGCAGGCACCAATCCAAGGTGATTAGGGGATGTGTTTGTTGTAAGCTGGCCAACAGGGATCTTGTATGCCTTTCCATCAATTCCCTTCAATGTTCCCTCTAAGGGGAGAGGGCAGCTGAGCAACTCCTGTTGCTTGCTGCCCCCCCGCTCCTGCTAGCCCCCCCGCTCCTGGCAGCATGCCCGCCTGCTCCCGCTCACTCCCCCCACTCCCGGCGGCCCCCCCCCCATCCCCCACAAACTTACCTTGGGGCTGGACTGGAGCGGGATGGCCCAGCCCTAACTCCTGGGCCAGAGAAGCTCTACGGAGCATGCTCAGATTTTCTAGGCATGCTCCATTAGAGTTTCTCTGGGCGGGAGTTTTCAAAACTCCCTGCTCCACAGGAGCTCTGTTGAACGACTCTGGCTGCCGGCCCTGTGCTGCCGGCAGCCTTCTCTGCGCTGGCGGCTGCAGCGGGCTGTGCTGCAGCGCGTCAGTGCAGCTTACAGGGAACATTGATTCCCTTTATCCACAGGGTAATACAAATAATAATTCAGGACCGTGCCATAGTCATTCTAATAGCGCCTGCTTGGCCCAGGCAAATTTGGTACCCCCATCTACTTGCTCTGTCGGTACGCAAACCACTCCGCCTTCCAGATACTCCAACACTTCTATACCAACACAATGTCACACATCATCACCCCTACATCCACAAATTGCACCTGACAGCATGGTTCATCAATGGTTCCATGGCATGGAACTACAATGTTCCCAAGGGGTTCGGGATGTCCTGCTAAACAGTAGAAAGCCGGCCATGAAGCAGGCATATGTTCGAAAATAAAACAGATTCCAGTATTGGTGTCATAACCACTAAATACGACCAGACTCCTCGTCCATTCCCCAGATACTGGACTATTTGCTGGAACTCAAATCATCGCGCCTTTCCAGTAATTCCATCAGAGTACACCTCGCCGCAATAACCACCTTCCCCGACAGGCTCTCGCACATACCAAACTCGAATAATCCCATATTGAAACGCTTTTTGGCAGGGCTCCATAGATTATACCCAAGCATACACCCTACCGCAGTAGCATGGGATCTGAACTTAGTGTTAAAGGCCTTGATGCAACATCCATTCGAGCCCATGTCATCCTGTTCACTATACCACCTCTCATTAAAAGTCGCCTTCTTGGTAGGAATCACATCAGCAAGAAGAGTAAGTGAGATCAATGCTCTTAGAGCAGATCCACCTTATACAACATTCTATAAGGACAAAGTCACATTGAGGCCGGATCCGAAATTCTTGCTGAAGGTCATATCAGATTTTCACATCAATCAGGCCATATACTTACCTACCTTTTATCCGAAGCCACACGAGAACCGTCATCACACTGCATTACACACCTTGGACGTAAAACGCGCTATCACTTTCGATCCCAACAGGACCAAGCAATTCAGACAGTCAAATAGCCTATTCATCTCATTCGCAGAATGCTTAAAAGGCAAATCTATCTCGAATCAGAGGTTGTCCAAATGGATCAGAGACTGCATTTATCTTGCTTACCAATTATCAGATCGATACTTACCTTCCGACGTACGTGCACATTCCATAAGAGCTATGGCCTCCATGATGGCGTTCCTCAATAACATCCCCATAACGGACATCTGTAAAGCAGCTACTTGGTCGACACCACATACATTCATCTCACATTATGCACTGGACTTAGAGGTGGCCAAGGATTCTCAGATGGGCAGGGCAGTGCTCTGCATTATAAATGGAAACCCACCTCCGGTGATGGAGAACTGCTACACAGTCACCTAAGGTGGAGCATCCACAGGACATCACTCGAAGAAGAAAAAGAAGTTGCTCACCTGTAGTAACTCTGTTCTTTGAGATGTGTGTCCTGTGGCTGCTCCACCACCCTCCCTACTTCCCCTCTTTCCTTTTATAATCTATTTCAAATGCCGTGAGGTCGAAAAAGAACTGAGGGGAAGTGGCCACACGCGCTGAGGGCTCGTTGAGATGGCCAGCGAGGCCTTCTGTGCAAGCACAGCCAGGGAGCTGAACTGCTATTGAAACTCTGTGCAGCAGCGCAGGGACGCCGCAACACCTAAGGTGGAGCAGCCACAGGACACACATCTCAAAGAACAGAGTTACTACGGGTGAGCAACTTCTTTTTATATGAATGTGAAGAAATTTGGACCCCATTTCCTGATACATTTGGGTAAAGAATTTTGAGATAGCTTAAATCATGCCAGATTTCTGTTCCATGAGACCTCTCCATGTTTTCCCTCCCTGTGACTGCCTCTTCCCCAGACTTTCTTTCTCCTTTTGCCTGTTTGGGTGTTTCATTAGTATTGTTACCCCAACCCAACATGTTATGTTTGTATAATATTGTCTGATTGCATGTTATTTTGTCTTATAGCTTTGACAAGTTGTAAAGTTGCATAATTATATTTAGTAGTCTATGAAATGTGCAGTATTAACTTATTAAAGATGTAAGTCATTTACCTTTTTGTATTTTTGTTTTCTTTATGAAAATGAATGTAAAATTAATAATAAAAAGGAAGAAAACTGAGATTATTTTTAACATTAATGGCTTCCCCAAAATTAGGAATATATCATGTTTAAGGGCTTTGTATAACCCAGCCCTGTGTAATTTATGATCCATGGGCTTGATCCAGTGGGATATAGATTATTCCTATGCTGCAATTACAGATAAAGATAATTTTTAAAAAATTCCACAAGACATAAACATGTTATCCATTAATTTAAATGTTTCTATTTTCTGTACTGTATTACTATTTAGACTGTAATGTCTGTGTTTATATTTGATCATATATTTCTGTAATCTAACACTTGATTCATTTTTACATCTTCATTTCTATATCTATAGATTTTGGTAGATTTGAAACCACAGTATACATTTTCTGCAGGTTTTGGGCTCTCCAAATCATTCTTCTGTATATTTTAAAAAAGTTTCATCCAGACATACTTATTGTTTGCAGTCCATTCTTACTAGTGGACAATTAAAAGAGGCCTAGTAAACTTTCATTTCTTTAATGTATGTGTTAAACATGGTATATTCTGTTGAACCCGGGGTTCGCGATGTAACTGCGATGGACCGACGACACCCACCAACGAGACGGACACCAATTCAAGTAAACAAAAAAACCCTACTTTTATAGTGATACCATAAACACCTGTGACCAATTAACAATGTGGAGCAGGAAAGTCTATGTAAAACACTTATAACCAACTAACAGTGTGGAGCAGGAAAGTCTATGTAAAACACTTATAACCTATGTAAAACACTTATAACCAACTAACAGTGTGGAGCAGGAAAGTCTATGTAAAACACTTATAACCTATGTAAAACACCTATAACCAAACAACAGGATGAAGCATGAAAGTCTATGCAAAACACTTACAACCAACTAAAATACTTATAGCCAAATAACAGTATGGAGCAATAACCTACCAGAGGGTGGCCATAATAAGTCAAGGACTTTTCTGGCCTTTTACTGCCTCAACATCGGTATAGGCACTGATCAGCCCACCCGACGCCTATTTACCAATGGCTCAAAGCCGTTCCTCCTTGCTAGCCAAGAAGGGTGGGTGGCAGAATGAAGGAGTCAGATGAGAGAAACTAAACTCCCACACTTCCCCTGTGTGTGCTGGGGGAATTTGGGGACAGCAGTTTAGAGCAGAAGTGGAGCAATAAACAACTTTACAATCAAAATGCAAAATACAAATGGCTAATGAACATATGACAAAATAACAATCTATGCTAGGCAATGAACATCTATATCATTATAAAAGATTATGTAGGATACAGGGGGAATAATAAACAGCTACACAAACCATACAAAACTCAAATAAGGAAGCTACAATAACAGACTATACAGAAATGGTAGCAAAAAAAAGAATTGAGAGGTAGGAGGCTTGTATTGATTTATAATACCTGTCCTAACACTGTAGTGGAACGCAAAGCGAGGAGGCAGACCAGCTGCAACATCCCAGTACTTAACTGTTCGGCCAGCTATTCGTGTACACCCCAAAAAACTAAAAAAAAAGGTCTCGGGGGCTGGGTGCTCCCTGTCTCAGTCGGGGGATCAGTCCGACCGGGTCGCGACATGCCCTTTAGCATCGAGGGTGGGAGAACAACAAGCTAGCTGAGACAGGGGGTTTAAATAGAATTTTGCACAGCCAGAGTAAAAATAGCCAATTGGGAGTGGGATTCTGGTCAGGACCAATGATGGAGCTGAGACCCCAGACAATGACCCCTCCTTCGTGGTGACGGGGGTGCCGAGAAACTGTTTGGGGGGGATAGGAACTCACCCCCCTTCTTGTTGACAAAGCTAGGGAGGAAGAAACTCACACAGGAGATCGAGGGCCATCAGGGGAGATTAATACTTAATATTCTTCCCCTTGAGCTGGATGGCCTGGAGGTGAGGCCCATCAGGGAGATCGATACTTAACATTCCTCCCTGAGAGCAGCATAATCCAGGGGGGCTACGCGTGGGGTGGGGTGCCATCATGGCTGCCACCTCCATTGACATATTCTTAATTTTGGGGACCTCATTAATATCTTAGATAATATCAGTTTTCTTCCTTTTCATTATTAATTTTACATTCATTTTCATAAAGAAAACAAAAATACAAAATGTATGTATGAAGACAGGTTCCAGACAAAAGCATCACTGCAAATGCAAAAATGTATTAGCTTACTTTGAGTCCCTGAAATTAGTAAATTGAGAAAGCATATGAAATTTTTCTATGAACTGACAGTCACTAACTGTATGAATGTATGCTTTATTATTTATTAATGAAGTCATAAGTTTCACTTGTATTGGAAAGCTGCTTTATCAAATATTTTGTTTTCATAAATAGTATCGTACATATAAATATGTCCTTCCCTGCCTTTTTTGTTTGTTTTTCAGCTTGCATGGGAATATGGTATACCTTTTTTTGAAACGAGTGCCACAAATAACATAAATATTGATGATGCCTTTTCAGAATTGACCAAACAAATACTGAGCAAGGTAGGTTCCTTTTTTGAGGGAAGAAGCAATTCAATAAAACTTTTTGGGACCAAATCCTATGGCTAGAGTAAGTAATACAGGACGCTTTTAACACAGTAGACCCAGTTTGGTGAGCCTCTCTACAGGGGAATATATGCACCTGTGTACGATGGAGCTGGCTCTGTGGGTATGCTTTGTATTCTAGTACACAGGGGAGTTTTGGGCACAAGGAGGTCACAGGTTGGAGAAGAAGTGGTGCTACCTGATGTGCAGCGTTGCAGATCCACCAACCATAGACACCTCTCCAGGAGGAAGGGACAGCAGCCGTAGAATGGTTCCACTGTCACTCCATGAGCTGGGTCAGGGAAGTAAAGAAACCCTGGAAGGAGTTGGTACTTTATGTTCAATTAGCAAATGTCTGGTCCAGAATTTAAAACATATTTGTGCAAATGATTTATACTGGTATTGCTAAATAGGGAGGAGAATGAACTCTTTTGAAATTGCTGGGACTTAAAAGATTTCTCAGTTAATTAGCAATGGAACCAGTATTGCTGCTGTCAGAATTTCTTTCTCACCCTGAAGGGTGTGGCTGTGTAAAGGTCCTTACTACTGCATAATGGAGTCTGAATGTCTAGAGCAATAATTACAAAACACTGAATTATTAATTAGGTAAGAAAATGTTTTCTGTCAAGAGATTTATTTTTAGATAGCATAATATTGCTTTAGACATTAATGGATATTCTTCTTGAATGTATTAGTATGGTCGTACATCACCAATATAGTTACACAAACTAGTCTTCAGTTCAGAATAGTCTTGAAATCATAATGAAGATAAATGATCAAAATTACTGACAGTTGGAAGTTCCAGTGTTTTGATTAAATGGCCATAGGTAGGGCCCTACCCATTTCATGGCCTGAAAAATGCATCACAGGTGCTGAAATTAGCCCTCCCCTGTGAACTCTGATTTCCACTGTGTTGCTGGGAGCATCCCAGCAGTGTGGCCCATCCTGTTAGTCCTGGCTGGGTTGGGGTGCTCCCAGCAGCACCGGGGAGCAGGGAGGGGAGAAAACTCACCTCCTTGCTGCCGTCATTGCTCAGCTATAAAGGCAGCATAGAGGTAAGGTGGCAATCTTGCCATCCCCTTCTAACAGATGTGCAGGCCCCCCTTTTTGTGTTGAGAATCCCACAATCACACCACTATGAAATTTTTAAACGAAAACATCTGAATCATGAAATTGACCAATTTTCAAATCCCATGGCTGTGAAATCAACTGGAAAAACAGTGAATGGGGGGGGTATCTATAGTTTATTGTGGTTTGTTCATTCAGATGGGCTCTATGGGCCCAATCAGTCAAAGGTGTTAACCTAATCCTGTCACTGTCCAGCATTAAACACTTTCAAACAAGGCTTGGGGTTTGATACACAGATTCCAGCCTGCTTAGTACCATGGCAAATGCACCATTAAAAATCCTTTCAGCCTTTTATAAAAGAAACAGAAAAGAAAGAAAAAAACAGTTCAAGTATTTGAAACATAAAATAGTAAATAAGGCTTTCATTTTAATAATATCCTTTGTTCCCTCTCCCTTTAGCTGGAAAGAATTGTTTGACAGTCTCTTGCGTGGTTTTAAAGAGGGTAATAATTTTCTCTTGGGGGAAAAGAGAAGTTAGTAGAGATGGGCTGTAATTGTTGTTGCTGTTATTGAAATACCATTCCTAGAAAACAAAAGCAGTCAAACATACACAAAAGAAGAGAGAACAGAACAGCAAAGATAGAAGATGCAACTTCTGTCTCTGGTGTTGACTTTCACTTAAGCCTCACTGCTGAAGACACATCATGTAGCAGAGTATGCAGTCTTGGTTCGATAAGACAGACTTTTATTAAACAGAAGACAAAAAGAGAGAGATCAGAAAAAAAAAAGAAATAAGGTAGAGAAGGAAAAGGGCACATGTTGGGAAAGGGGAGAGAGAGAAAAAAACCTCACATTCCAGATGCTATATGGGATTCAGCTGCAGCTTGTAGAAATGGCTGTTATCTGAGTCCCAGTTTCTGGCCCAGTCTCGACAGAACATTTCTTGGTATCAGGATGAAAAAGACCCAGGATCCCAGGAGACGATGGGGATGGCAGCCATGATGGTGAAGGTCACCCCAGAAGCCAGTTTTTCTCTGAGTGTCTCTCTCCCTCCCTCTCTCTTTTGAGGGTCCCAAAGGAAAGCAGTGGGTGGAATAGCTCTTCCATCCATTGTTTTGTCTATCAATCAGGCCTAACTTCTGAAATGCCAAATATAGTTCTTTGATTTCTATTCATTCTTTTTGTTTATCTGTCATAATCTGAACATACTAGTAGTCCCTGAATTATCAGGAGGACTTTTTTGCTTGTATTAATTCGTTCTTTCTCACCACCTTTTTGTCTTTTCCCATCAATATTTGTTTCAATAGGTTATTAAAACATTCCATCAACTTTCACTCGCTTTTTATAGTTGAGCTTGCAATCAAGGTAAATTCATCGGCCTAGTGATCAAACTGTGGTGAAACTAATCAGCTTACACAGACTGCTTCAAAATCAAGGATCAGTACTATGGCACAACAATTCTAAGCTTTGTTATTTCTTAGAAAAACATATTTTGGTGGACTGATGTTCATTATTATGAAAATGCAGTTCAATAGCCTAATTACTGCCAGAAATGATTCACATCAGAAGCACTAGCAGTAGGTGTCTTGCATTTTGGCTGAATGTGTCAAATAGTTTTACTACAGTTTCTTTGTAACCAAGGAATTTTTTTGCATATGCTTGAAACACAAATGGGTATTGTTATTTTAATGTAATAGACACATTTGCTGTTGCTGAGACATCTGAAGTTCAGATTACAGGTAAGCAGTAATAGTTGTGCCCTTGCACTTTTATATAGTTGTACTAAACATATTGAGGGTTACACTAAACAGTTTATTTTTATCTAGGAACCTTTGATCAAATGCATCTTTGGTTATGATTTTGATACTCTCAGTCAAATTAATGCAGGACTCTTGTCTGTGCTGTAAAACAAACACATAAAGTAGCTAAACTAGTCATCTGCTTTAAAAGTGGCACAAGTCCAGCTTGGCAAAGAGTAAGGAAACTGAGGTGACTATGCAGAATTTTTTGAAGAAGATGGCTTATGCCATTCCCAGTTTTCCTTGCATCAATCCACTTTACTTTGATTAACACTCTGGGGTGTGCACAGAAATTTAACATTGATCCCTTTTAGAGAGGTGCATTAAATGCATCCTCCTCCCACTCCACTACTGCCTCCCACAACCAGGAGTTCATTCTTCCATTGCTTGACCCTGGCCAGAGTACATTCTTCTCTTCACAGCATCACAGCTTTGGGGCTGGGGGAGTTCTTTGCGGCTGACAATTAGGGAGGATGGGGGATGCCTGCATGCTTGTTAGCACTAAAATCAATTCTGACATTATTTTTCTGTTTTTATTAAATCAAACAGTGATGGTGATTTCAAGCCCAGCGGAAAAAAAGATTTAGATATTGATTCACTAAGCCAGTGCCTTTGTTACTGAATAGAATACAGTAAAAACCTTGTATATGTTCTTTGTTGGCAAGAGGAGAGTCCTTTAGGTTCTACTCGAGCACCCAGATGGCCTTGAAGCATCTGAAACTGTGATCATATTATGTCAGAATGCTGTAGTATCACTAAGAGAGAAGGGGAATGAAACAAAAGGATCCTGTAGAATAGCCATTATCTTTTATGAATAAAGAACAATAAGTTTCCATAGAATTACAATGTCTTTAGTTCTCTTTAACCATAAACATGAAAACCAGGAAAAAAATAACCATGAATACAACTAGTTGCAAAGGAAATGTATATTAAGCACATACTTCTACATAATTGTATTCTTTCAGGAGTTGAGAAACTTGGCTGCAGCACGTAATGCCATTCATGCATCATGTTACATCAGTCATGTTACTCTGTGTGTTAGTTTATGTTCACTTACCTTTGAAAATGCACTCTGAGTTCTTAGTTTGGTGAGAAAGTTGTATATCAAACAATTTGTCCTTGACTGGAGCTGGGTAAAGGTATTAATTTTTACATCATATGTGTGTGCATGCACTAAACATTTTCATTAGAATTTGAAGATTTGCCAGTGATAGATATCTCCAGAAAAAGATTAAATTCTGAAATTCCTGGTGGGTTAGTGGTTGCTTCTATAACATTTAGTTAGTGGTTGCCATCTTCCAATTAAATTTGTTTTGTTGATTCAAGTAAGGTGCCTCCCCTCCTGAGTTAAATTTAGTTTTCCCAATGGACTAGTAAGGCAGAGTTTAAAATAAAAACAGAATCTGCCACACCTTCCTTTGTGCCTTATTTTTGTATTGAGCTTGAAACAATTTTTGTGCTTAGTGGTATCCAATAGTTAAAACAACATTGTATAAACTTTTCGGTTATGTGCAAGTTGTGAAAATCATTTAACAGTAAGAACTCAGTCTTACAGCTCTTCCTTATATGGATTGTCTCATTAAAGTTAATTGCTTGTCTGGTCTTATTACAACTACTTACCTCAGTAACAGATGTAGGCCATAGTTTTGAGAATTACTAATCCATGGTTTTTCAGTCCAAACAACTATTATTAATTGCCTTTATATTATTGAAAAAATCTTAAGTGTGAATTAATTTTTTTGAAATTTTGTGTTTGGGGCTTATCAGGTATTAAGTTTGCAAAGGTATATTTACAAATAACAGTATTTTACTTATTCAGAATTCTTAAGAGTCTGGATCCAGATTAGCCTAAACTTGCTCATTAGAAGATGGCAGCTGTTTAATAACACTGCTCATGGTTACCAAATGATCCATCCTGCAACCATGAGTCACACTTTAAACAAAAACAAGAAAAAAAATAGGTAGCATTTAGACATTTGCATACTGTCATATGTTGCTTAGTTTAGTGACTGAAGATTTGTCATTCTCCCAAACAGCTTTTGACAAGAATGTTATGAGTCTATGTACTTAAGTCTGGCATATGTGAATTCTTAGTTGTGACATCGTATTAACTAGGGGAGGGGGAAAGAAACTGTGCTCAAACTACCACCGATCAACAAAATAACTTAATATGAGGAGCAATTCTTGTTTTCTGAAGAATACAACAAAACAAGTATCAACAATGCTCCTTACTTCCAAAAAGCAGTTAACCATCCAAACAATTTCTTATATTTCATAAACATGTATTTACTGAGAAAAAGAAATGTCAAAACAGGACACGATGTTTCCATCCAGAGTTTTCCTCTATTGAAAGTGAGAGTAATATATAAAGCCTAGTGATTGCATACTATTTGGATAATGAAGTACCATTATTGGCTCTGAACAAAGTGATATAAAACCAATGTGTTATGCAGTCTATAGTATTCCCTCATTCTGTGGATGAGATGGACTGTACCCTGGTAATGAATAAGGGTTGTGCCAGCTACCTCTTGAGTCAACTGAGTAACTGATAGAAGGGGAAATCTGTAATCTTCTACAAGGACTGCCATAGAAAAAGATGAAGACAATTTGCCTGTGGGTTTCAGAGCTGTTTACTGTGAATGAAATATTGAGAGTCAGAAATAACGGATCCAGTTCCAGGTTCTTTAGGGATGTATTTTCTAGTGGCTATTGACACTTAATCCCCCAGCCTTTCCCTGTCCACTTTTGCTCTCAACCCCTTCCTTTGCTACCATGCCCCGCTTCTGCTGATTCTGATTCCTATCCTACAGCTACAGTACTCCAATCCTTCCTTAGTTCAGTTTCTGTTCATGCCCCCATGACTGTAACTATTCTCCCTCCAGACTCCTGCTACTAAAACCCCTCTCACTTCAAGTTCGTGTGCTGCCCTCTTCGCTGCCCTTCTACCCTGATATCAAACTTTTTCCTCATCCTTCATCTCATGCTGCCTAGATGCCAACAGTGTGAGCACTGAGTTGACAAGAGAGACAGTATTCCTGCTTTTATGTCCTGTGACCTCCCTAAAGGGCCTTCTTCCCTGGGTCAGGAAAAGCAATTGCAGGGAAAATCCTGCTCTGCCACAGGATGGAGCTTGTTCAGTCACCAGATGAAAGTGGTGCATGCACAGTGCTGCTTACATGTGGGAGCTGTGGGCGGATGCAGCACCCTCAATTCAGATGAAATCTCTGGAAAACCGTAGCTTCCAAACTTAACACATCTCTGCCAAGCATGTGCAAACTACATTTTTTGGTTGAAATTTGGCCTAATTTTCACAGATTCAGCAACATGCATATGCTTGGCACCACAATAATCTCCCTTCCAAGCTTCAAGGCCCTGTTTTAAAGCACTGAGGCTGCAGACTTCTTAGCCAAGTGGATGAAAAAATGTTTTAATTTTGGAGAATAGTTTTTCCTTCACCTTTTCCTTGAAAATGTCTGAACCATTTGAGCTGAAACTTAAAAATAAAAATCAAAACCATCATCCTTAGGCAAATACACAAAATTTAATTTCTTACTGCGTTTGATATCTGAGTTCGTACTCTCTATTTTCTCCCAGTCATGCATTAATTGTTCTACATTGTGCAAGTACTTTTTTCAGTTGTTTTCTGATCCATGTGCCTCCCTTGAATTCCATGAAGCCTATTCACTCAAGGAGATGACAAGTAACGTGTATTAGGTAAAAGAATGTTGTTTTCGCTACCTGGCCTTTGTAATGAGTAACGTGGATATTGCTGCAGGATTCAGAGAGGAAGGTGGTGACTCCTCTTGGGTGTGTGCAGGTATCTCTGTATTATTGCTTTCTTGGTAAATAGACCAAGCAGAAAAGGAAGGGTAGGAAGTAGAGAAATTGGAAACTTTTTTTTCCTTTATCTCCATAACAAAATTTCACATGGTTTTGTCCCCTTGTTCTAGGGTTCAGTGTCCCACCTCTCTGAGTTTTAAGATTTTTGCTCTTAGTGCACTGTATTACTGGTTTTGATTGTTTTTCTTGCTGGTATTAATTGCCCAGTTCAATATATCTCATCACGTAGAAGAAAGCCCTTGGGCCAAACATTATCATCTTCTCTTAACATTAGTAAATGTTTTTCTGATATAGAATGCTATTTGATGGTTTTGCTTGTATTAAAACTGAATTAATTAAATCCTAGGATATGCTTGGATTAAACAAAAAGTAGGCAAGGGAAATACTGAATTATTGTGAATTTGCCAAGATAAGTTAACTTTCATCATAACAATGAAGGGTTTGGGGTTTTTTTTGTTTTTTTTTTTTTTTTTTAAAGGGTGTTGAGCGTCTGCAACTTCCACTGGGTTTTGTTGGTGCTCAGCTCATCTGCAAACCAGGCCCTAAGCAAATCCATTTCATTTGCTGAAATATGATCTGAGAGCTGGGCTCAGGTCACTGTAGCTGAAGCTAAAATGTTATCCGTGACTTCAGAAGGGCCTGTTTGTCTGCAGGAGTTGTCACTGGGGAATGGTGGGTGTGTTTCACACCCCTGGTTTCTTGTGGGGTTCTACTAGTTTAAGTTCACATTTGAATGCCCTAGGAGCTCAATGGATGCATTCAGTTGGCACATGCCTGTATCCAGACACATCCCTGCCTGAACAGCATATCTATCTTTGGAGTTCCCCAGCTCCATCCATCCCAGAAGGAACTGTGTGTTGCTTATACTGTTGGAACCCTTCCTTTGAGCTGATCTTCTCTGATGAAACAAGTCTGGTTTCTCAGAGATGAGGGAGTTTATAATAATTCCTATTACTGTAAAGTGGATTAGAAGAAATTAGGAATAATTGATTTTCATGCAAAACCTGTAAAATGTTGGCAAGGTATTCATCGCTATCAGTGTACAATATCTTTGGGGACTGATTAGTGTTTTAGAGCATAGCATTCATTTCTACATTAGATTAAAAGTGAAAGTGAGTACAGATGTTTGTGCACATCACAAAATTACCATACCATTTGACATAGATAAATTTGATGCTTATTTAAAGTGCTAGATAACACTAGAGCTAAATTGCATATGAAGGAAAGTGCTATGTATGCAAGTGGTCAGTAGGGCTACCTTCATGAGTATGTACTACTCCAGTGAGTAGAGATTTACAGGATCAGCTCATGATTTACTACATCTACTCAGAAGTCCATATCCACTGTCCCGTCTCTCTTCCCATCCAAACATACCACCTTTCAGGAGTCAGAAAAGAGGCTACAGTCAAGTTTAGTGTATGTCTTATCACCCTGTCACTTCCATTGGCACCAGACTCATCTGGTTTATTAGACAACTCCCTGAAATATTGTATCTCCAGCCTTTCATTTGAGTCTTCAGAGACAGAAGCATATTTAGTGATACACTAAAATGTTTCATAAAGCTAAAATACATGATGGGCTGCCTCATGAGCCTATTCATAGAAACATTCAAGCATCTTTGTTAATAGGGTGTAATTACACTAGCCCTAATTACCTGATCATTTTAATTTGTTTTGCAGAATCCCTCTGTACTGTGTGACTTAGATGTCGTGGATCTAAATGAAAGTGTGAAAAAGAAAATGTGCTGCTGATTTGTGAAACGACACCTGCACTTCTTTCTTACTCCAGCAAATGTTAACTAATTGATAGGACTATATAAAGGTATTAAAATTAGTTTGTTTATTTAGATTATTTCTGTGTGTTACAGAAAGCTTCCTGCTGTAAGTATTGACATTTACAGGCTACAGTCCTACATATATATGAATGTTCTATTTCCAAGTTTTTAAAAAGAAGTTAAAACAATTATTTGCAGTTAGGGAATTCATGATCACAACAATGAGACTGTTCATATATGACAGTGTTTGTCAGAATGGGACTAACATGTGCAATCCTTCTTTTGTTAAAGTTAACATCTGCCTTAATTTTTTTCTTTTGTCAGTCTCTTGATATAGTGAACTCTACGACAAGGATACCACATACATGCATCCCTCTGATCTAAGTGACCAGTTTAAAATGATCCCAGGATTTCGAGGACAGGTTAAATTGAACTGAACTTAGAGACTGTATCAATAAGTTATTGAGATTTTGCTGATGCTTTGGGTGGTCACATTTTTTCTGGATAGGTTTTGTTTTGGTTTTTCAGTTTAAAGAGTTCGAATTTTTTTTTTGTAATACTAGTGCAAAGCAAGGCTGCACAGGTGTAAATGAGGACCAAAAGAGAAAAGAAAAGCATATCTCATGTGCGTGTGCATGTGTTACATAGACATTCTTCAGAATGAAGAAAAAAACAGAAGGTGATAAATACATCTCTTTATTATTAATGTAACGTTGCACACTGTAAAATACCAAACAATTAATTATTATTTACTGGGCTCCAGATGCTAAGCAAAGACTTCATCCTGTTAGATGTGGATGTATTCATCTTCTTAATTTATGTGTCAGAACAATGGAATGCATCTATTGGTAATATGTAGCTGACAAATTTTATAGTTTTTGTGAAATAACTGTAATAGAGTTTATTGAATGTGTTAGTTTTGTTTTTCTGGTTTTTTAATCTATACATTGTCACTTTCTTCCCATATAATACACTGAGAATCTGATTCTTCTCTCACTTGGACCCCTTTTGTACTGGTTTACTATTAATGATTTCTGGGGAGTAGTTCCTGAAGTGTAGTAAGTAAGAAGAGAATCAAATCCTGTGTGTTTATTTTAATTTGCAGCAACCACGCTGCATGTCTCACCCACCCACCAAATAAGGAACAGGAAGTAAGGGGGTTGTACTTTTGATATATTTCTGTCTGGTTAACTATAATGACCTTTGACAAGGAGGTTATGTATCCCTAGTTGATTATTTAATTGGTGATACCATCCTTTATGAATGAATAAGAGCATTTTGCCAAATTCTACATCAGTTACACCTGTAAAAATCCAGAATAATTCAATTGATTGTTTTGGTCATCAGTACGCTAAGTAAAGACAGAATTTGGACTAGAAACTGTAAACAAATAAATAGGGGCTAAATTCTGCTCTGGTAACACTGGTGAGCAGTGGATCTGAACGAGTAACTGAGGGCCCAATTTGGTCCATATGAAACGCAGATAACATTTCTATAATGCAGTCAGGCTTTTGAACAAGGGTATTTTCTTTTATTGGTTACTCCAGGTCATTTTATCCTCTGATATTTGTTATGGCTCAAGAGGGCAACAACCACTGACAACACGTGGGACACACAATCCTTTTTAGTCCTCAGTACAGAGTAGGAATCTACCCAGTGAACCATCCTCCCTTTTAGATAGTGTAAACTCCTCCACTGGGCATACTGGCCAACTCAATACTCTGGTGTGGGAGGGGTATGGTTTCCTTCTTCCCTTTGGACTGATTTTTTTTTTTTTCTCCTCCTGCTGGCAGGGCCATAACTAGGGCAGGGCAACTGGGACAAAGCCCCAGGTGCCAAATTTTAGAGGGTGCAGGGGACTGATTTGGCTTCCTGCTGCCAGCTGGGGCAGTGAGGAGCCAGATCCGTCCCCAGTTGCTTTCCAGTGGCGCCTGAGGCTCCCCATCACCTTCCTGCAGCAGCTGGGGCCAGATCCAGCTCCCCGCTGCCTTCCGGTGGTGGCTTGGGATGAATCAGGCCTGGGTCAGATTGGGGGCAGGGTCAGGGGAAAGCACCTTTGGAGCTGCTTGCTCTGTGGCCCAGAACATCTAGTTCTCCACTGTTTGTTAATGGTATGATGGAGTAATCTCTTCTGTTCACTGACCTAGGTAGTCACAGTGCTGGTAAATGCCCTCTACTGGATGCTCACTAGGATGTTCTGTTTTGTTCCCACCATGATTTACTCTTGTGTTTTCACACTTTCCTTGAGATGAGAAGGCTCCAGCCAGGGCTGGATTTGGGACACAGCACCCAGGTGACTGCCTAGGAGCTGTGGTGCTGCTTTTGTTGTTAATAACAAAAGGGAAAACAGACAGTCCAAAGTAAATTGTTTAAGGTATTCTGTACGTGGATTCATTTTTCATTAAAGGCCAGAATGTTCTAGACCTTTGTAGAATCTTGTGAAACATTCCAGACTTTCTGAGAACTACATTTTGCTTATATATGGCATGAATAAATATAGATTCCTGAGTGTAAATTTATTATTTTATATAACGAGGATAAATCATGCACGCAAATCGTTCATCAAAGTCTCAAAATAGACTAAAAATGCAATAAAAAATAAGGTATTTGAAAGTTCAACAAATGGGGACAGATGGTAAAAGATGTTCCTCTCCTGGGGCACATTTGGTCTAAGGGCTGGCCCTGAATCCAGCACTGTCTGTTACTTTGACCTCTTGTTTGACCTCTCTGTGTCTTATCCCCTTGTAGAAAAGGGAATTTGAGGTCCAGATGCCCCAAGCACCCAAACCAGTACAGTTCCCCCAAAACTCTCCAGTAGCTTTCCCAGAGCTCCAACCTGTGAGTATTCAGTTTACCATTTACCTCTCCAGGGACATCTGATAGATGAAGTGTGTAACACACAGGCTTTGTAAAGGGTTTTTTTTAGGACAATTGCTCTTCACTTTAAATAGTAGAAAAGATATATACTGCAGGGGTGGCCAAACTTATGAAACTCAAGAGCCACACAAGTTGATTATTAGACCTTTGAGAGCTGCAGTAAGGCATATAGCCATATTTTGCCTACTCCAAAATGCCTAAGTTTAAAATTCATTGCACATTTTATTGTAAAAAGAGGGCAAATACTGATCCTACTAGTGTCAGATTCTAATAATTACTTCAGGTTACCATGAAGACTAGGCCTACCTATACAGTAAAAACTTAGATTCTCTCTGCTGTCCAGACTGTGCCACTGCTTCTTCCCTCCATCCTGACCCTCTCCCTAACCCCCAAGCCCTGATGCTGGCTCCCCCGGGCTGACCCCTCTCCCCAGGGTCCTCTTACCTGGCCATTCCAGTAGCTAGGCACATGCTGGGCTCCTCCCTGAGCATGCTCAGGGCAGGAGATTTAAAGCTCCTAGGCCGGGAGGACTGCTTTCCTCTGGCTTTCTTCCGCGAGCTGCATTTTTCATTCAAGAGTCACAGTTTGGCCATGCCTGATGTATAGCCCTGGCCAGGTCAACACAAAACTAATATGCATTTTTCTCTGTTTTCTCACCACTGTTGATTGTTCTTTGGAACCTGGAGAGAATTCTCTGTTGTATCCCTGCACGTGGCTTCTCCTCAAATCATGGAGTCAGTCTCTCTCTCTCTCTCTCTCTCTCTCTCTCTCTCTCTAGTCTGCTTCCTTTGGAAGGAAGAGGACCCCTCTGCTACAAAAACTAGGCTTCTTTGTTCCCTTCTTTTGTCTCAACCACCATTAGTCTTCTTACAGTCCTGCTGTCCCTTTGTTCTCTTCTTTGGGGATTTTCCATTCTCCATTCCTTCCCTCTCCCTGCCTTCACTGCAGATAAACTTGGCTGAACAAGTTTTCTCCATCAGGCATCTTCTTTGGCATTCCCATTGTTCACCCAGAGCCTGGTCTTAAAGATTAATGGCTCCTCCCCCCCTCCGCTCCCCCATTCTGTTGCGTCTTCTAGGTAGAGTAGGTGATATGTTTTAGTCAGCCCATAGTTGCCTCACTACACATTGAAGCATATCTATAGGGAAGAGAAATTACATACCAAGGAAAAGTATATAGTCTTTATTTGTTGGGTGTATGAACCAACAGGTATTACATAGTCCCAGAATTTTAATATACAAGTTCTGTGCCGTTCTACTTTTTATTTGCGTATGGCTTTGTAGGAGAGATTTAGCCACAAAAGGATTAAGCACTTCATTAAAATCATCAATAACACAATAGGGTACAAGTCTCTCCATGTAATTTAGTAAAAGCGTATGGAAGGTTTTGGGATCAAGGTCAGGCCTATGCATACTAGCAATGATTAGTTCAGATCCACTTATATTTACTTCAAGTAATAAAGATCTGCCCTGAATATCTGAAATTGACTCAGGGGTGGGTACTGCCTGCACTTTATGGAAGAATATGTCTGTCTCAGATTTGTAAGAGAAGCAGCAAGGCATTGCTTTTCCCACCTAACTTTTCTAAGACAGCAACCCCAACTGTGATCAAGCATGTCTCAAGCAAAGCACTACATCCACCTTTGCTCTCTTTAACGATGACTATATTTGTTTTCTTTAATTAGGGTTGAGTCCCTTTATATTCCAGGAAATAAAATGGAAATTCTGGACAATTTGACTGTTAAGAATTTTTTCTCATATGTGATCGTACCAAAGAGGCTGATGGAATGTTTGTGTCATTTGCCCTGTTGCATCTCATCCCACGTATGGGGAGTCTGTAGATGAAATGATTCCAATACTTGTTCCACAGACTCTGCATTACCTCACCAGATGCTCACTTCTTGTCAGGCTGCCACTGAACAACAAAATAGGTGCGTTGAAGATTTGAAGTTTCTGTTCCATGATGGAACTAGTGTCTCCTGGTTAGAGCAGTCTCTGAGATTGTGTAGCATGCACAGAAACAGAAGGAGTTTGATCAGGGACACTCCATGTCAAATAATTACAGGCAAGTCCTTGTGATGTCAGAGTTCCCATGTGGAAGTAGTTCTCTGCTGGAGTTGTCATCCCCCGTATTTCAAACCATTTTCAATCAACAGCTACCCAGTTTTAAGTGCAAGGAGGTAAACCGGTGTCCCCAAACATACAGTTTATCTGCTGAACATGTTTGATGGTTATGGCACAGCCTGGCAGCACCACCAGCAGGTAAGTTAGCAGGATTGTGGGTACTTTCCTTTACTATGGTCTCTAAGTCCATGCTGCAGATATCTACCAGCAATGTCATGGCACAGGCTAAATCAGAGTAGACCTTCTGTGCCCAGGTAATCCCCTCAAAAATGTGCAAAAGTACCTCTGACTCATTCCAGTCAGGCAACCTAAAGACAGCCTAGTCTTTGCTGCATGGAATAATCTAGTGCTTGCTAAGAAATGTTTCAGAACGAATTTACTGTTGCTCACCAATGCAGAGTTTGGGGGTTAGGGATAGTATTTTATGTTTCAACTCCTCAGCACCAAATCAAACAAGCAGTCCTGTGGCACTTTTAAAGACTAACAAATTTATTTATTGCATGAGCTTTCATGGGAGAAAATCCCACTTTGTTAGACGCTTTGAAGATGGCAAAGTGGGATTTTCTCCCACGAAAGCTCATGCAATAAATCTGTTAGTCTTTAAAAGTGCCACAGGACTCCTTGTTTGTTTTGCTGAACCAGACTAACAATGGTACAGCTTTGAAACTTGCCAGCACCAAACGACTCTTTAAAACAATCACATCCACAAAAATTCACATATAGCAAGAGTGCGGCATCACATATTCATCAGTGAGACAATCCATGTATGTCCATGCTATATTATTGTCGTAATTCAACTGTCCCATCCCAAATAGAAAACACATAGCATGTATCTGGGCTCCAAATTTACCACCTCTAGCTATGTGCAAAGTTGGAGGGGTCTACATGTAATGGGGGCTAGTTAGGTCTGCAAGAATATCAAGGCAAACAAAACACCAGCAGTTTGAGTTATGGAGAATAAAACACTAAAAATCATTTCTAGGTTATTTATGAAGCTTTCTGCCTCCTGTGGTTTTGGGAATGAATAGGTCCCATTTCCAGCTTGTTCGTGAAATAGTGCAGGAAACTAATATAACTCCTTAGGCCCTTTTGTTTTGCCAATGTCTTAGTCCTGGCAAAAGCTGTCCTCTGCTCCACAGCTTCCCTTTCAAAATCTCATGATTAGATTGGGGGGAACTGTCCCAGCAAAACTCTCTTTTTCCCATTCCATGCACAGGACAGATTCTTTTGTTGAGAACCTGTTAAATTTGATTAGCAGGCCTCTAGGTGTAGCCTCATGGGCTGAGAAGACACCTGGGGCCTCTTTCATCATCAAATATAAATTGCTTTAGCAGACTAAGAATTTCTATTTGAAGTCTGGAGAAATTCCAGGGGTTTCCTTCGTTCTGCTCCCTGATGGACTCATGATTCTAATATTGTATCACGCATCTGATGAAGCGAGTAGCAGCCCACGAAAGCATATGCCTGAAGAAATCTGTTAGTCTTCAAAGTGCCAATGGACTTTTTTTTTTTTTTAATTGTTGGATTGTTTCTGTGTAATCTGCTTCTCGGATCAGCCGGTTCAGTTTTAATCCATTTTATTTCCCTGAGGTGGGTCTCAGGTTGGGCGCTTCTGCCCTGCATTTGATCTACTGAGGAAGTACGTCATTTGGCCTCTAACATCCTTCTGATAACAGCTGCAAGGAGGATTCAACAGAAGACACTGTTTTTGGAGATTGGTGACTGTAGCTTTAATTGTGAGTGTCTGCAGATACTTTTTGAGCGGAGTCAGCACATTCTCACTGTCCTGAACAGTGGACATCTTGCCTGGGATGGGGGTCTCTTTTCCTTGGGGTTTGCAGATTGAACAGAAGCTTGCCATTGCCATTTGAGCTGACCTCATGGCTATCAGCACAGGGTAAGGTGTGCAGTTTTTTTCCTTTCTGGAGAGGAAAAATGGTATCCAGCAGCAGTAGATTGGAGTTGGATGTTAGTAGATTGCCCTGGCATGCACTGGAGTTCACTTTGTGATGTTCTGTGGCCCCCTCATGGTGCAACATAGAGACATTTAAGATTGAACTTTTTGAATCCTTATCAACTTCAAGTAGTCCTGTGGCACTTTTTAAAAGACTAACTAATTAGTCTTTAAAAGTGGCACAGGATTCCTTGTTTGTTTGCTGAACTAGACTAACACAGCTATCCCTTTCAAACTTAGCAACTTCAAGATGTCTATTTGCCTGGAACTAGATAGATAAATTTTAGGCAGTATGGGGTTGTCACCTTTTAAAAAAAAAAAAAAACCAAATGTGCATCTGGTGAATGAAAATTGAGCAATAACAAGAGATTAGGATTTCAGGCCTTTATATAAAATAAGCACATCCCCTGTGAGAGAACAAATGGAATTTGGAAATGTATGGCATTCAAACTGGTTTGAGGCAGACCTATGTAACTGAAGAGGATCTGAATATTGCACTCATTTTCTGCTTTGTGTTTGCTCAAAAATCTTCAAAGAAAAATTAGCAATATCTGTGAGGCAGACTTATTTCTCCCAATAAAGTGACTCATGACTTGTATGAGGTTTGAGGGAGACAAGCTGTCAACCATATTCTGAGGCCATTTCTTCATCACTGGAATTCAAAGCATGTTAGCTGGCAGGCACCATGTATAAAACCAGTTCTTGCTAGAAAGGTGCTTCAGGTGATAGTCCCAGTGAATAGGATGTCTAACCATGGTCTTGTAAATTATTGTATAACTTTGTATTTTACAACCTACTGCATTCACTTATTAAGTTCAAACCATTCTTTTGCTCCCAAAGTTAGAATAATGCTTTTAGCTAATTATCTTTTGCTTTTCAACAGCTATTTTCAAAAGAGAATTTCCAAATACTTTTCAAACATTAATTGAAAGGGACACAAATTAAGAATCACTTTTGTCTGAATATATTTTTAAGATTGCTGCAAGTACAGTAATATCTAAAAGCACATAACTGAGGTTAAAGAATGGTTAAAGAAGGCCCACGCTAGGGTAATGGGTACAAAACCACCCTGTCTTATGGTGAACAAGCAATCTAACCTAGGTTTGTGCGTAGCAGAATATGCACAATAGATCTCACAACTATTGTCACCTTTTAGGATTGTGTAGTTTGTACTACTTTCTGCAGTTGATTCATCTTGCTGTTCAGAGAAAATAGGGGTTTACATCTATGGATGATCCTTCCTCCACTCCACCCCTTTGAGGGTGCTTGCATTCCAAGGGGGCTGTAGTCGGAGCTGCAAATGTGGGCTCTTTGTGGAACCTCTGAAGTGGTGCAAGGAGGGTGAAATCTCTTTGCCCCTTCGCCTCCTTTGTGCATTATTAGCAAAAAGACCAGCCACGATCTGGGTCCCTATTGTAACTAGAGTTTATCATTCCTGGAGTGAGATCTTATAAATCAGTTTTTACAAGCCTGGTAGAAATCACTGAAAAATACTTGTATAACAGAACTGCTGATACAGTCTAATATGCTAATATTAACAGATGCATCTGTAATGCAATCCACACAGCCTAATTAATAAAATCAGGGTTCTGACAACAAAGTGAACACAGTAAACTCATCACAATACAATAAACTGTCTTAAAATTATTTTCCCCATTGATTTATGTTTTATGGACTTAAAACTCTTCTCTCTAGAAATTTGTACATTTTGCCTCATTATTAAGAATCAAAACATTCAATAAAATTCGTTCTCCCAAATAAAGACTTTATTACAAACCCTTCCTGAAAAGAAGTCTGTCTGATTTAAAAAGATCATTGAACAGATAAATCTCATGCCACGACAATAAAAAATATGTTTAATATTCCCATATGTAATAATAATGTCTAAAATTCTGATGTAATCGTCTCCATGTCCTAAATATCTGAACACAGTCACAAGTGAAAACTGAAAAACTGATCTGTAGCTTAATTGGATACTTTTCCTAATATGAATTTCACTGGCAAAATCTTCAGTGCTGACAGAGAGATTTAAGGCAAACTTGTAGCTCAGAAATGCTGTGATAAGAGTAATTAAGCTGCAGAACATTTGCGTATTTCTAATAATTTATTATTCATAGGCCTATTTGTTTCTACAGCAGGGGTAGGCAACCTCCAGCACGTGTGCCGACAGTGGCACCCAACCCCATTCAGAGCTGCACGTGGCACCCTCTGCAATACCACAGAAATTGCTACTCCTGCCACCGAAAGCCACCCTGGGTGGCTTCTTTTGGGTGCAGGTGGGATACCGGTGTCCCCTCCCCTATGCCTATGCCTCCACGTGACACAGAAAAAACTCCCCGGAGTGGCTCCTCTTTGTAGTGTGATGGACCCCAAAGAAGCCACTCCAGGCAGCTTCATTCTGCAGCATGCCTGGGAACCCCTTACAGGAGCCACTTCTTTTCAAAGCATGCCTGCGGTCCCCAATCCCCAGGCACACCACCAAGATGAGCCACTCTGGCTGACTTCTTTCCATGGCATTCCTGGGAAGCATTCCCATTCCAGGGCTGTGTTCAGATGAGTTTTATTTTGAAACAACAGCTGTTGTTTCGAAATAAAATTTCTTATGTCCACACGACGTTCCATTATTTCAAAACAACGGGACCCGTTGTTTCGAAATAACGGCCGTTATTTTGAAACAGTTAAAACCTCGCTTGAAATTGAAATAGCCGTTGTTTCAAAATGGCTGTTTTGAAACAATGGCGTTCAGACACATTGTTTTGAAACAACACCATTGTTTTGAAACAACTTTCAAAACATGTCCAAACAGCCTTATTTTGAAATAACCATTTCAAAATAACAGCTGTTTCGATAGCAGGCTTTCCCTTAATTCGAATTAATATTTTCTTAATTTGAATTAATTTATTTTGAAACAAGGACTTTATTTTGAAATAATTCATTTAGAAATAACTTATTCCAAAATAAGTTTACATGTGAACATAGCCCAGCTGTGACCACTTCTGAATTATCAAGCAGCCACCACAGTTTTTCAGTAGAGGGGGCTGCTGGCACCAGCTGCGGATTGAGGAGGAAGGGCCTTGCATAGGGGTTGGCAAAGCTTGCTGACGGCTGTTCTACAGCATGTAGTAGAATGAGGTCCTGGTTTGCAATTGGGGCTCCTAGTTCCTACAGCAATAAAAATAATCAACAAATTTGGATAGAAAAGTGTATTCAAAGGGATCTGTTCTCTTCCCCTCCATGCACAGGGAAATAAAAAATAGAAATGTCATGTGTGAAGAGAAGAAAGCCTAGAAAGTTTATCTTAAAACAGACACAATTCATGTGAAAGGCAATTATATACTGTATATACTTTCCTTTGCATCATTCTTTGCCACTTAAGCAATTTTTCTAACAAAATTCTGGGAACTCACTGCAGCATAGCACTCTGAACAATTTCTAAAGGGCAAACACTTTGTAAAATTAGTAACATTATCATTCCAGAGGTGGAATTTGCTTTTGAAGTTATGCAAACCCACTTGTAAAGTTTACGTTAGCTAGCATAAAGAGAACAAAGTGGCCTGAAAGACTATAGTGTTCTACAGAAGAATACTGTTAAGTTTGGAGGGTTTTTGTACTGTGTCCATTCTTGTAAGATGGTGCAAAGGGGATGGATTATTTAATGATTACCTCTTCTATTCATTCTCTCTGAAGCCCCTGGCATTGACCCCTGTCAGAAGACAGGATGCTGGGCTAGATGGACCATTGGTCTCACGTAGGATGGCCGTTCTTATATTATTTTAGTTTAGGGTATAACGCAGGAGCGTCCCTGGTCCAGAAAAAGATCCAGGGCTTGGGCGCTGGGACCCAGGGCTTGAGCCCCATAAACCCAATGCCAGCGACGCCCCTGGTTTAACATGTTACAAATGACTATTTACAGAGATTAGCTGGACATGTTTGGCAGATGAGTGAGGATGGAATACAGGTTACACCAGGAGTTGGCAACTAGAAAGATAAGAAGAGCCATTTTATAAAAATTCCTTCACTGACCAAAAAAAGCAAGGAGTCCTGTGGCACTTGAAGACTCACAGATTTAATATATCACATGAGTTTTCATGGGAGAAAACCCCACTTTGCCAGATGCTTTGTAGATGGGGGAACTTACAAAATAGGATGAAAATAAATGCAAGGGAGTGTAAGACATGGGCTCAGGCCATGCAGTAAAGTGTCTGACCAAGTGGGATCTTCTCCCACAAAAGCTCATGCGATAAATATATCTGTTAGTCTTTAAGTGCCACAGAACTTGCTCTTTTTGCTGGACTAGACTAACATGGCTGCCCCTTTGGAATGTCAATAACTAAGTGTGTTGAAAGCCACAATGGGTGCAGCCTCCTGGTGGGGGGAGCTGGGACCTGGGCCAGGGTGCCTGTCGCAGGGTCCCCTGTTGGCAGAAGTCTGGAGCCTGGCATGGGACTTGCACAGGGTACCCTGGTGGCGGGAGGGACGGACTGGGGCCCAGAGCCTCGTGTGTCACTTGCAGGGGTGGTGCCTGGAGCCAGGAGCAGGCTGTCCACAGGGTCCTCTTGTGGCGAGGGGAGCCTGGAGCCCCAAGGTAGCAGTCAAACAGCCACGTGCAGCTCTGGAGCCACAGGTTGAAGACCACTGGGTTACACAAATCTCAAAGATGGAGCCAGGCAAACCACCTTCTCCCATCCAGGGAAGAAGAAATGTGTAATTTCGGTGATAAGTTTCAAAAGGCTAGTTGCATTATTGTAGTTCAGCAAAACAAACAAGGAGGCTCGCCATTATAACAACAGGCGGTTTGATCTCACCCTCCATGTGCTGTTTCCCAGGGTTTGAATCTTAACTGCTTCTATTGGCTGTTACAGTCTGACCTAATCCCGTGATTTACACTTCCCTGCATTTATTTTCCTCCCATTCTGTAAATTCTCCCATCTTTGAAGCATCTGACAATGTGGGATTTTTTTTCCCATAAAAGCTCATGCGATAAATAAATCTGTTACTTTTGAACTGCCACAGGACTCCATGCTTCTTTTGCTGAACTAGACTACACAGCTGCACCTTTGGAAGGAGTCTTGTGACACTTTTAATGGCTAACAAATTTTTTAATTGCATCAGCTTTCCTGGGAGAGATTCCACTTAAATGGCTGACAAAGTGGAGCTCCACCCAGGAAAGCTCCTGTGCTTAATAAATTTAGTAGTTTTTAAAAGTGCCAACAAGACTCCTTGTTTGTTTCTTTTAGGGGTGACCCCTTTTCTTTAAGGCCAAAGAGGCTTCTCTGCTGTGAAAAGTAGGCATCGCTCCTGCTCTGGGGTGCTGCCAGAGCTACACAAAGGCCACCCCTTCTCTTCCGGCTTCTGATGAAGTGGAATTTTCTCTGAGGAAAGCTCATGCAATAAATACATCTGTTAGCCTTTAAGTGTCAAGGACTCCTTGCTTTTTTTTTTTTTTTTTTTTTTGCTAAACTAGACTAACACAGCTGCCCCTTTGGAACAAGATGCCTTGTTTGCTGTCCAGAGGCCCACATGGGGATTTCCACAATGCTCTCCCTGAATGTCTCAACAGCCCCCCCCCCGGCGTCCGATAGTACCAGTGTTATACCAGTTTAGTGAGGACCTCAACACCCCCCTACACCGCCCTGAATTTCCCAACAGCCTCCTAGTTGTCAGCTAGTACCAGTGTGATACCAGTTTAGTGAGGAGCTCAACACCGGCTTGAATTTCCTAATACTCCCCTCAATTGTGAGCTAGAACCAGCGTTATAGCAAATTAGTGAGCACTTCAACACCCCCCTGAATTTCCCAACAGCCTCCTAGTTGTCAGCTAGTACCACTGTTATGCCAGTTTAGTAAGTAGCTCGACACCCTCCACGCCCCCCTGAATTTCCTAACACCCCCCAGTTGTCAGCTAGTACCAGTGTGATAGGAGTTTAGTGAGGAGCTCAACACCCCCCTTGAATTTCCTAACACCCCCCAGTTGTCAGCTAGTACCAGTGTTATACCAGTTTAGTGAGGACCTCAACACCCCCCTACACCGCCCTGAATTTCCCAACAGCCTCCTAGTTGTCAGCTAGTACCACTGTT